>MU224521.1:151763-185161 GCA_018584345.1 Thuja plicata
TAAAACTTCACATTGCATGGAGTTAAAACATAAAATCCAAGATCTAATTTATGATGCCATAATCAAAGTTGATGATGCTAATGAATTATCAAATGGAGATACCAATCCCAAGCATGATCAAAATCATGAAACTCTATCTAGAAATGAGCTACATGCTACTTCTACTTCTTTTGTTATTCTTTCATCTGAAAAAGCTTTAAGGATATCCAAATATCCTCCATCCCACAAAGATCCTAATTATTTTCATGATTACTATGTCTACCCTCAAGGGATGCCTTTAAAATAAATCCAAGCTAATCTATATCTTGTAGAAAGTACATCACATGCTCCTAAGATCAAAGACTCTAAGCTTTCATGTACTTCAAAGCCTATTTTGGATGATTCCCCAACAATCCTTCAAGAATCCCTCATGAAGATTAAAACTCCTATATTTTCCTTTGGATTGGACCCATGTCAAGAGGATGATAAAAAGAACAAAGAAACAAGTCTTACTAGAGATCAAGATCAAAGCATTATCCTATCCCCTCCAACATTTGATGAAGATCCCATAACCCTGCAATCTTAAGATGATCCCCTCGTATCTTTTCATTTCTCCCAAGAAGATTCCCTTCCATCTCAAGAGCTACATAGCCCTCCATCTTTGAAGCAAGATCCAAATATTGAAAATCCTATTGAAAAACAAGAGCAAGGTACTCTTCCTGCATTATACAAATACCCTTGTCAAGATCAGCATGTCCCATCATATCTTTCATATAAACCTCCATATCAACCTCAAAAAAACATTATTCCTCCAAATCCCTTACATGACAATAAGTTGCCTCAAGCATCAAGGGTTCTGGTTAGAATGGCTCCTATCAAAGTTACAGATGAGCCTATGGTATGAAGATGAATTTGAAACAAAAGATCCTTGGCCGAGAATCTCACTCTAAAGATGTTGATACTCATTTCACACCTTATATTCCTCCATTTGCATGCAAGAATCATCCTTCTCCATCTTCCAAATCTATCCTTGGTCCATATGTTCAAAAGTAGAAAGCTTTAAATCTTCCATCTATATTGGGCCCATATATCTCTCCATCTTCCACTCTTAGGTTTTCATCCACTTACCCTATCTCCTATCAAGATCAATAAAAACATGCATCTTTGAAACCTCCATATCAACACATCCATATGAACCATCCATATTGGTCTTATTCATCCACACATCCCAAGTATTTTGGAAGCAATTTGGATGTCAAACAAAGAAATCAGAAATTCAAGAATCCACTTACATATGACGATCACTATGTCCACTCTAATCGACATGTGAATATAAAGAAAAAGGAAACATTCAAGAGACCACAAAGGTCCATGAAGAAGAAAACAATATCAAAGAAAATATAGGTTCCTAAATCCACCATGGAAGAATTGTGTTCTAAATCATCCAAAAGAAAAGCAAAATCAAAAGTTATGTGGATTCACAAGTCTCTCTCAAAAGGCTTGAACAAAAAGGAAAAATCAGAATTGGCATCCAAGCTTCCAAAGGCTTCCACTTCATCTTCTTTCACACATTGTCCATCTTCTAACTCTATTTTGGGTCCTTATGTTCCAAAATCCATTACCTTGAATACTTCCTCCATCTTGGGTCCTTATGTACCAAGATCCCTATCCATTCATACATCAAAAACTCAATCCGTACACTACCTATAAAAGAGTGTGTTGATGTTGATCTTGTCACCTATTATCCTTCCATATTGGGTCCTTACATTCCTTCTTTTCCTCTCATCCAATCCATCGCATAAAATCTTGGCTTCCATCTTCCTTATTCTCCATTTCATACCCTTTTAAATCACCCTATCAACATCTGTAAGCATACTTTCAGTGTCCTTGGCCTATCATAGCATATCCTTCAAAGGAGCACTATCCAAAGAGAATTATGCATAAGTTCCTCAAAAATTTAAAAAAAAAAAGAAAAAAAAAAGAGAAAAAGAGAAAAAGATTCATCCTATGGTGAAAACCACTTCTTGTGGTGCCTTGGATAAGTACTGTGATGAAAACCTAGCAAACAGGCATTACACGTAATTCCTCCTACTTGCCCTCTTCACTTAGGGGCAAGTTCCTTCCATCACATCTTCCATCCATTTTCCGTTCGGTGATCTTGACAAGGTTGAGCCTATCCATGAAAAAATTGCATGTTGACATCTATAATCTTGATCACTTGCTCTTATCCATTGCACATTATCGTGATCTTACTTATTCCAAGCCAAAACTCAGTACACCATGCCTTATCTTGATGATGTTGTCCTATCAATTGACCCCTTGGTCTTGATCAAAAGGAAGAACAAAATAAAATGAAAAAAAAGTTCTAAGAACTCTCTTGACAGGTCCACTCTTTTGGGACTACATGATATCCTACATACTTTTCATGACATCATGTCATTATCCTATATGAGATTTGATACCACTTTATGAGCCTACATTGCTATATTATTTTTCCCTAGCTTGGGTAATCTTGAGAAGACTGTTCTTGAGGTTGACATTCACCCACTTCATCTGCTTTTGTCGATCCACTTCTGATCTATCAATCCATCTGTAACACCCTACATCTTTCTAGACATTGGGGGCACACAAATGAGATCATGCTTGAGAATTGGTGATCTTTTACAAATCTTCTACAAATTGGCAAACATGCGTCACTTATATTTTTGCGCTCTATCTATCAATACATTGTTGACACTAGACCTTCATGATTACACCTATGCTAAAAGGCTGACTTTGTTTCCTTACAAAAATCTTATCCTTGCTTGGGATTTGTCTATATTTTTGTCTTAGGGAACGTCATATAAGCAATTATGAATTTTCTTTGATTGATTCTCAATTGGTGGTTGTTGTGTCTTCCTAGTTACTCCATGACATCTATTCAAAGACAAAGAGTCACAAGGACAAGGGGCATAAATTTTTCTTGATTTTCTGCGTATGGTGATTGTTCCAAATGATCCTATAAATTTCACCTAACTTGGATGTTTATGGTAAGAGCTGCCAAAATGAGTGGATAGTTGCATATATCTTGATCTTTGTTATGTGTAAACTATGGTGCAGTTGAAACAATTTCCTTGTCTATTTTCTAAACTTAGATTCTCACTAATGAAGCATAATGTACCCAAGGATATGAATTTTCAAGGTCATTGCAGGTACAATATCTTACCTACACAGATTCTGATATAGTAAAAGGAAGGTGACTATTTTATCATCCTGGCTTCTATGCCTTGATGCCTAAGTCTATTTCTGATATTACATTCAATATACATAGTATTCATACTTTAATAATATCAGTGAGTATTAGTGATTGTTTTACTATTAGGTGGTATCCGTTCCACAAAGTGCCTAATGATGATAAAAATGTTACAATATCTACAAATTAGTGACAGTCCTAGGAGTCTACATGTAGATGCATTTAGAGGTTGCATGATTCATTTTGAAAGAACAACATAAGGGTTTGAGCTCAAACTCATTTCTATTTTTAATTCATCTGAAATCCAAGCTATTTACATACCCATGCTTCCCGAAATCTTTGATCTATCGGGAACAAAATTGAACTCACCTTTTCAACGTGATTAACTTGGTACTCACATTTTTACTCTTAACACACCCCCATTTCTTCACTTCTTCTAATCCATTATTTCTTAATCTAACCGTTCCATGCAAGTGATACATTCTTTCAATAGAGGGATTTCATTTCTTTCCTTCGATTTCATTCCTGAGGGGGCATGAACACACTATTATCAATCAATTTTTTGCTCAAAACAACATTAAAATGACTTTGTTATCAAACAAACTAGGGGCATGACAGTTTCCTTGACTAAGTTAGAACTGTTGGATAGAAAGCTTTGGTTCTCATAAGCAGGATATCTTGTATTTCCTCATTTTAAAAGATTCTTACTAAGCTCTTGGTCTCTTCATACTGACTTTTGGACAACAACCAAGTTTAGAATCAGTATTATCAATCTTTGGACAACAACCAAGTTCAGAATTGATATCTCTAAGATATTTTATTGATCTTTAGATGAAAACCAATTTCAAAATCAATACTATCAATTTAGTTTGATCAAGTGCGAGACTAATCTCATCAAGCATTTTGTTCTATCATGAGAAAAATTCTCAATCTTTCTGAAGTCAACATCAAAAACTTTCTTTGAATAAATGTGCTGCTCGCACATTAATTCAAAGAGGGGAAAATGTAACCCCCTAGATTTGGTCTTCTCTAACCATAGACCCTATTTTCCCTAACTGTGATCATACTCCCAATTATGTCCAGACAACTCTTCAATCGGCTAGCAGAATTCATTCAAATCAAATTTAATCTCCTAAGTGATTTAATCATCTTAGCTAATCAAACCAATCAATTCAATTAAAATCAATACATGGCTAAGGTAATTAATTTAAAGGGAATCAAATGGAATCCTAATCATACCTCATCACTTGCGAAATCAATCCCCTAGCCTAATTTATTCAATTTGGCTATAGTCCTAATTAATTATTACAAAGCAACAAAAAGCTTAAATGATTAATTAAATCCCTATTATTGAGTGAATATGTTATTACAACAATTCATTTCATTAATATTCCCTCAAACCTAACCAATCTCAACTACCCAACCATGAGTTCAAACTCATCCCAACCCCTTCTCACATACTAATTCTTCTTAATTAGCTAATTAACCCTAATTATCTAATCCTCCTCCACTCATTCTCTCTCCTCCCATCTCTATCTCCTTAATCACATGTCTTATGCCTTAATCCTAATCCTAAGCTACCCTTAAGCTTGTCCCATTCCTAAATCTATGATTAGGAATTCAACCCTCCCCCTAAAGTCAAAGTTATCAAGCTTGACCTTAAACCCTAACCCATGCTTCTTAAACCCTCACCCATACCTCATTAATGCTTTCATAAATGAATCAGTAATGGCTCTTACACATTCCCTTCCACACTCCACATTAATGAGTCTTACACCCTCATTAATGACAACCCTTCTAGTGTCTTCTCCCCTTCCTCCATTTCTTCTATAAATTGGATGGATTTTGAGCTCAAATGGCCCTTGATTTTTGAAATAGATTGTCGTAATGCTCCTAATTTTGAAGAGTTGAAATCATTTTTATGCTACTCATTTTCATATAGATTTATATTGCATCATAGTTTTGATACCTTGTATTGCTATAATCTTCATTTCTAGAGCTAGGATGCATGTTTCTTAAGCATATTCCTTATGATTTTGATCATTTTTAGGCTTTATAGTTTTTATTTGAATCTTCCTTTCTTAGGTTGTATATGTCACTGGAATATGCATAATCTGATGGCTATTATGTCATTTTTCATGCTCCTCCTAGATAGGAAGCAATATATCAATTTTGGTGATTTCTATGCTTGTAAATCTCTTGTTTTCACTAATGCAATGATCTATTGAAGTGATGTGTGTCTCTTAACAGGTACAAAAAGTGCACACACAGATACTAGTAAGAGCCTTGCAAAATATAGAAGTGAATTTTACAGTTGTTTCAAGAAAGAAGAAGATAGAAATAGTGGTAAGGTATGGAAAGTCAAAGAGTCTAATTAGTTATTGGTTCAGGGAGACACAATAGATGCTACTAAATCTTCGCCTGATGCTAAAAAATTTGAATCAACCTAAATGGTCAAACATGGCCTTAGGGGGAGCTTTGGATGAAGACACTAGATTATATCTAGCCCCTAATTTTGAGGAGTAAGCTCATGCGAGCTTGGTTATAGTGTAGGCAGACATTATGTAACCTATATCTACGATTGCAACATCTGAAGATTCATATTTCATGATCGTGTGATTCGTGATTGAGTGGACAGTGTGCGAAGTTGATTTTATTGGGTAAAGTGAATTTTCTCACTTAGTGATGAATAAAAGACATCTAAGTTACTTATTTATTTACCATTTGAAGAGCAGCAACCAAGGAGAGCTGAGTTTAGAGTGTATCAGACTACCAGTAGGCCACATTGCATGATTGATCGAAGCGAAAGTTTGAAATTCAATGTGTTTAAGGTATTTAGACTATCTACTCAAGAAGAAGTTATAGATGCACCATTGATTTATGATTTTATGGATAGACCTAGATATAAATACAAGAAACATCCCTTTAAGTCTTGTGAGGATGACCCTGAAGGAGCCTTTTCCCAAACACCATATGACATCTTTCACGTAGAGGATATTAGGGCATACATACATTGCAAATATGAGACATTGGGAGATATGGAGATTTTCAAAGAAATGAAGGACATGATTGGACCAGATGGTAAAATGAAGGATGAGTTCAAGCACCTAAATAACCTAAAAATTATAAAAATGATAGACTTGTATTAATTCTGCGAAGAAGAATGGTTTAATTTAATACTTAGCAAAGTTCATGACCAATTCATTTGGATAGGGGAGAAATCTGTAAAGATCTATAGTCATTTAATTCATGACATAACAGGGCTAGAAAAAATTGGAGTTATCCCTGTAGCAGAAAAGAATACAAAGAAACAAGTTTAAACCCTAACACACTCTAAATGGGACAGGCGAGCAATGACAGTGAATGACATTCTCCAGCAGGATGTAAGAGTAGTTGCAATGATACTTGGTTATAAGCTTTACTACAACAGTAGACCTAATTCAGTCTCAGCAAGAGTTATTATAATGGCTTATAGGATGGTAAAGGAAAAAAACAACATTCAATCTATGCAAGGTTCCGTCACAACAGTTTTTAGAGAATGTGAAGATAATCAAGAAGGATATCCAAAAAATTTAGATTTTGCTCACTTCTAGTTCACATGTATATCCATATTGAGCATAGTTCCCTGAAATGCACCCTAGGGTATGGAAAGAAAGCATACCCACTGGTATTTAGATGTCACAGAGTTATAGAAGACAAAACAACACATGGGTGGATGGAGAATTATTTGGTATGATCAAAATCCTACATAGAGAAATAAAGGCAAGGGAAATAATTCCTAAAGAGTTGGTTGAGAGGTACAAGGATACAATCTATTTCATGGTTGAAAATTATTGTATGTGTTTTGAGGTAGTTGTACCAAGGAAGAAATTTTGTTACCCTATGGGCTATGAAGTCAGTTCAGAATTTCTAGTTATGCAAGTAGAACATGTTTTGGCATCTGAAGTTGATTCATCTAAGGAGAGATGGGGCACATATGAAGAGAAATTAGCTAAAGTTAGAGAAGAATAGTGTAGAGGTATAAGGAAGAGAAAGATAGAGAAAATGGTTGATGAAATAACAGCTAAGGATGAAATAACTAAAGAGGAAATGAAATATGTGAGGAAGAAGATAACAGAGAGATCTTCTGGGTTGGAAAGCACTACTACTGCAGCCCTTCCACCTCCAGAAGTTGTGCAGGTAGTTAGTCCACATTCTATTATGGTAGATGTAACTAAACCCTCACCACCATAGAAGACATCATAGGAAGAGACAACAAAGCTTGTACCTTGGAGAAATACAAGGTCCACTAAACTAGACTCACCTCATAAGAAACAGAGGACAGAAGGAGAAGAGAAGAAAGTTGAAAAAGATACCACCAATGTAAGACAACTATGGAAGTCGGATATGAAAATGATACAAAAAAGAGTTATTGAGAAAGGGAAGCTTGTTTCACTTGCGAAATACTATGACATGTATGAGTCATCTAAAAAACTAGTGATTGAGGACATAGTGATTAATCATTTACTTATTTTCAAGAAGAACCTATTAGAGATAAAGGTAGTATACCTGAGGAATTGTATGGTAAACTAGAGTTTAGAAAACAACTTGTACATATAGAAGATGAGGCAATTAGGAGTCAAGCTATTGAGGATATGTCACTAGTAGTTTTTGTACAGAAGAGAGAGAGAATACCTAAGGAACTCAAACCTTTGTTGAGAACTAAAGCAGTATTAGTGAAAATTATGGGCAAAAAATATGATGAATTCATAGAGGATACTCAAAAGGAAATAGATTAGATACTTATGAGAAATATTCCTGTGAAAAATTCACCTCCTAAACCTACTATGCCTACACCTATAGGAATTGGAGAGAGCTCTAAGCCAGTTGAGGAAAATGTTGAGATAAGAAAAGTGAGTACTAACAAGCAACCAGATTTCTTTGTTGCTGGTGTGCTTGTGACCCTTGACACTTCACTTGATGAAAAATGCCCATTTGAAGGAAACATTGATAATATAGTGGCATATGAAGAAGAAGGATAGAAAGAATAAGAAAAAAAAGAGGAAGAGTAGAAAGAAGAATCATAATAGAGAGAAGAGATAGATACAACAAAAGGATAAGAGGAAAGAGTTGAAGTAAAGCATGAAATTGACACATCCACTATTCTATTGTTGGAAAGCAAGGATAAATTTGTAACAAAAAATGTTGATAGTATGGATGAGGATGAACTGATGAGACTATCTTTCATCACATTCACAAAGGAAAGAGAAATATCTTAGCAGAAAGGAGACAAAAAAGTCTAAGGTAATTTCCAGAGCAATTGACACTGTGAATAAACTGCTTCCAGCACCTATTTTTTTTCAAGGAAAAGATGATGCAAAGAATTTGAATATGGCACTAGATGATTTTGATAGTCACTATGATTCCTTAGTGAAGATCATTGAAGAGAAGGCAGAGAAAATGTATCTAGAGAAGAAGTTGAAGGAAGTATGATAGTCTATTTCATGGGACTTGGGCATTGTGAGATCAGCCACATCAAAGGCCAAAAGTTGTGTCACACATGGAAGGATGTTTAGAGCTATTGTATGAACACTATTAGACACATTCAAAATATTGAAGACATTACAGAAAAGGACAACGCTACTTTGGATAGAATGATGGACAACTGTGAGACCTCCTCACAATCTATATTGGAGATGGATAGAGAGGTATCAAAGATTTTTCATAAGTTGAATGAATTGGATATAGAAAAAGGGAGAGTAATGACAAGATTTGGTTTGCTAAAGAGTCTAATCACTCCCAAGCTATAAATTTTTGAAGTTCATTTATCTGATATGGAGAAGACTGCAAATTCATTAACAAATTCTATTCCCACTGAGTTAAAAGTAGCAGAGACTTCATCCTATGCATTGAATGGACTGATACATGTTAGTGAGTTGTTGATAGAGTCATGGAATACAAAAGTGAAGATCTTGGAAGATTCCTTTCAAGATGTTCTAAAATTGGTGAGAAAGCACTAAATTCTGAAAAAAAATTGTAAATTTTGGGTACACCTTTGCCATTGTTTTCAAAGGGGGAGAAGAGAAGAAAAATGAGAAAAGAAGAGAAAAAAGAGAACAGTTAGTTGGGACACTTAGTCATTTTTAGCTAAGTGTTTCCATCAATGCCAAAGGGAGATATTATTGGCAAGTGATTTTTTTGGAATCTTATGAGACAATTGAGGGTTGTCATTTATGGAAACACATCTGATATAATGATTACTTCCAGAGTTAAGTACAGTTTTGGAGATACAGTCTTGAAATTGACTAAGTATAGAAACAAAAGTACATAATATGCAACTTCAATTGAATGAGGTGATACACCAAATGCTTTGTATGCAAATTCAATTGAATCAATGTGAATTATTGAAGATACTAATGATTCTCAATAGTCAGACAAGAATGCAATTACAAAAGTGATTCTATGCAAGGATGCTAAATCTTTTATTTTTAAAGGAAAACCTAGGCTTTACCAATTTTTTGCAAAAGAATGAGGACAAAAAAAAGACCTGCAATTACAAGTATCTAGATTCGAATATGAAATAAGGATTATATATTTTATGAAGTATAAACACAACATAAAAATAAAGAACCCACAATATTGCACCAGAATCAATGAGAAAGAGTCGTTGTATCTGTAAAACCAAAGCTAAAAACATATTTGTTGCAAAGTGTTCTTAGAATATACTCACAAGTATGCAATGTGCAAAACATTTGAGCCAAGAAGACCTTAAAAAATGAGGTGAAAATACAATAAATAGGCCATAGATCAAATTTAAAAAAAAGGATCGGATGCATGAGAAAACCCCACAAAATCAGGAGTTGAACTATCTAAAACCCAAGTATAAGTGATACTCCAACTCCACCAAGCCATGTACAACTGAAGTGTGACTCAAAAATCCCCCAAAATTGCTCCAAATATTCCAAAACCATGCAGAAATTGTGGGGGTTGGATGTGAGGATAAATCCCACCAAAATAGGGATATAACTGCAAGAAACTGTGACCAAACTGCTGGAAAAACGTCTCCTAAACTGATGATAACTGAACAACATCTCCAAACCACCTCCAACTAGGCTCCAAGGTGTTGTAAACAGGCCCTAACCACTCCAAAACTAAGCATGAATAGATTTCCTCTCCTTGAATGAGAAAGAGATAAGCAGACAACTGATAGTTCAATCCCTAGAAAAGTGTGACTCAACCCAAGGGAAACTCCTAGACAAGGCCTCCTAATTGCACTCTTAAAATAATTAATAATATTTTCCTTATAATAATGACAAAATATTATTATTATCCTCAACATGTGCAAAAAGAAAAACTCTCCTAAGAGTTCTAATTTATTTACTTATAAATCATTTCTTGATACTACTTTAATATATTTTAATTTTAGAAATGAATAATAACTCATTTGTTTAAAACTAGATATATTAAAGTACTTTTTCAGAAATAATTAATAATCAAATAAATTAGACTTCAATTTATCTATTAATTAACTATTACTAAATAATATTCCAATATATTTAATTTTTTTTAACAAATAATAATCTTATTTGTTCAAAACTAGATATATTTGAACATAATTAAATAATATTGAAAAAATAGATAAATTACCTCAAACTATCTATTTATTATTATACAAATGTAAGTTGATGTATTTAGTTCCTAAAATCAATAATTTCTCACTATTAATTTTAAATTAAATTTTTCAACTTACATCTTTTTAAAATAATGTATAAATAAATCTAAAACAAAATTTAAGATAGAAATTTGAAAATCTACAACTTATTCAAATGTAATATAAATTAAGGATCAAAATAGATAACTTAATGAATATTCAGAAAATATCCATTAAATTATACATTTTGATTTTCAATTTATATTACATAAAAATAAATTATAAATTTTCATTTTTCTAAACTAAAAAAAAAACTAAGAATTTATATTAAACTAAATTTGTGAATTAATAAATAACATTAGCAATGTTATTTATGAATCCATGGATTTAGTTTAATATAAATTCCATTGCTTTGTTTCATTAATTTAAACTATCCTAAGGCATGCTAACCGTGGAAGGAAAGTAAGGTAAAAGAAAGAAAGAAATAACTAAGGCAAAGCTACGGTTAAGGATTAGCTACGGAAATACCTAATGCAAAAGACATCCCAACCGTGGGTTTAAAAAGGATTAGAAAACCCTAAAACAATTTCATTTGCTCATTTCACTTTCACTTTCTTTGCTCACTACCTCTCGCCGCCATGAAGTTTTTTAGATGCTTGGTAATGTGTTATCATTTTGAATGCTATGGAGATGAAGAATTTCTTGAAGTTGGTACTTCTCTCCATGGCTGCTCTCCTTTTGAAATTTTATCTCCATGGTTGTTGCTACTCCTTGCTAAAAGAAACTCTTTGGCCGCTACTTTCATGAGGGTTTGAAGACACTTGGGATCTTCTTCAGCACGTGGAACATTTCCTTCTTTCTGTACTCTACATTTTTTACATGAAATCCATGGCCGCTTTCTTGGGGTCTTTGACTGCTACCTCCAAAATCTTGGAAATGCTTGATGGGTTTAAATGCTGGATGAATGAAACTATGGCCATATTTCCCTATACTCCTCTTCTCATCTCACGACTTCTAATCGGTAATAATCTCATTACTACACCATGTCTGCAGTTTATTACTTCCATAATGCTAAGAAATTTGTGAAAAAAATGTTATCTTCTTCAGCATCCATAGCAGTGATTTTATAAAGGGTTTTCAACTACATCTTTTTCATAGATTTGTGCTTTCTTTGATCCTTTGACTATGGCTGGTTTAGAACTCCATGTTTATCCTTTCTTCGTGACTATGGCCAAGATTTTTTCTTTTTTTTTTACTCTTATATTCATGTGGGTATCTCAGAGCTGTTATGTTGCTTTTAAAATCTCTTTTATATTGAGACAACAGTGCATCGACTTTGTGTGTATCAAATGATCTCTTAGCATAATCAACTTCCTTAGACTGCACATCCTAATAGAAAGTTCAGTTTTATGATATCATCTATTAAACATGGAAATTTTTAGATACCATGCACAAACCCAATAAAACGTGCACAAACTACCAAGAAAATATAGAATCATCTCGAGTCTATCTTAAACTGTATACAACTGAATGTACCCACTTCACAATCCTTTACCTGACCACATTTTGCATCCATGAGAACCACAGATCTAACAATAAGTGTAGTTTTATGACATCTAATAGCATATGGAAGAACCCCTATATTTTATGCTACAAAAACATCATAATAATAATTGTATCTTGCCACCTGTTCAGAACACATTATAACAATTGCACCTTTAATTGGCTGAGAAATATTTTTCATTTGATAATATTGCTGCTTGTTCATTGACTTGTCAATTTAGACAGTGGAATGAAGTGGAATAATTGTATCTTCAAGTCTCTTTCATTTGGTAGGGAATAGTATACATGTCCTTCATATAACACTGATATTTTGATCCTTCTTTTGTATACACTCGTTATTAATGTCTTCTGTAACATTGCAGTACCATTTATGAAGCAAAGTTGAATGATGTATTTTGTAGTAAATCACCATGCACTTTATACCCTACTTTATCTTGATAGATCTTATACTTATTACACATATCACTTTCATGATTCTGAATATACTACTATTGTTGTATCTTCCATATTGGCTATTAAAATTTGGTCCTTGAATTTGATAATGTAAGCATTTTGAATACATACCTCTTTCAGTAACCTTTGATGATTTATGTGCAACCAATAACTGTTGCTTTCATATATGCTTACTGATGACTACTCTAAAATATGAACCTAATTCTTTGCTTATGCATTGGTTACATATGTATGTGATGTTTGATGCTTGAAAATACTCATGACTTCGCTTGTATCTTTTAAAAACTGCATATTTCCTTTGATTTGAGTACTCTCATTTGTTGTCATGCTCCTATAGCTGATATTTTTTTTTAGAAGATAAAGGTACATTCATTATGTAACATAAATGCAAAATTTTGATATACCATATTCTCTTTTTCCTTGTAATGGAAGCCCTATTATCATTTCTCTACATTTTCATCTTAGTCAAGCAATATCGCATCTTTACTTGAACATCTTCTAACCGTACACAAGATGAGTCAGAAATAATTTAAGCCTTTTTGTAGTATATCCTTATCATTGATGTGTTCTTGAGTCTAAATCATGAATTATGATTTGCTGCATTTGGTCTTGGGCTGCATGAAAGATATACATTATTTTTGCTTTATCTACCTGCTCCAGCATGTAAGGAAATATTTGTTTTTCCCTATTTATTCTGTAACAGCATATGTTGGAAGTGTACCAATGATGAATACTTCCTTTATGTAGCATGGCAACAGTTGATTTATGTTTAACCATTGTCTTGTTCATATGAACTCATATGCACTCCTATGGTAAAAAACACTTGTTTCTCATGCACATATGCACCTGATACATTATTTGATTTTCATGGATACCAAATTCTTGTAACTGATCTACTTATTAGGGCTATCCATATGATGATTTTTTATTAACTTTATCTTCTTCAATGCACATGTAATATAGGAAACTGTTATGCCCTGCATCCCTGTCCCTACATTTTGTGTGCAAAATGTTGGGTCCCCCTTTTTTTTTTTTCTTTTGCTTTGCTTTTTTCTACGGCTTTGCCTTGTCTTTCTTTTCCCTTTTGCTTTCTTTCTCCGAGGTTTTCTTCCCCGGTGTGTGTTGTTTTCTTGGTTTGGTTTTCCCCTCCGGGATCTCGGATCCCGGAGGTTGCCTTGCGTTGGAAGCCAGATTCCAGACTCTGGGATTCTTTTCTATGATGTTCTTAAGTCTTAGAAATATCACCGTAAGGAATCCCCAGGCCCGGAGTCCGGAGGTTGTGCCTAACCTAAAATCTCCAGAAGGAGGAGGATTACTTTTACCACGGGTATAAATAGACTCACCTGTCATTTTCACATTTACCGCGATTAAAACCTTCGAGCACTTAGAGCGAAATAGAGCGATTTCAAAGAAATTAGTAGAGCATTTGCAGAGAAATTTGTGATAATAAAAGCTTAACACCTTCTACTGTTCTCAGAAGTATGCTAGCGCTCCGTGGTGGTGATCTCGACAACCTGACGATTTGAAGTTGTTGCAGAGTTCTCATGGTAATCTTTCCTTTCCTCCACCTTCTGCGCTTTCAGGTTGGTGCTTCGGCTTCCCTCTTCTCTATTTTTCTTTCATTTTTCTAGTTCTCTTGGCTTGCCTGGTTTTGTTTTTGTTTGCTTTGTTTCTCTGTCGTGTCTTTCTGTTGGTTTATGGTTTTGCCGCCCGTTGGTGGCTCGGCTCTGCTAGAGGGTTGTCCACCCTCTGTGCAGCGGCTGTTTGTCTGTACATGATGTAAATCATGTAAATAAGAGTCTATCTGTAAATAGTCTGTAAATAGCATGTACATGATGTAGATAATTGTATATATCTATTTTTTCTTTGTCTAGTTTTCCCGCGGAAGTCGTCCCATGTGTATATTCTTGTATATATGTACATATTTGTAGATATCCCTTGTATATCTCCTCCCTTCTATGTATATACCCCTCAGCTCTATGTATATCCTTCCAGGTGGCTCCACGAGCTGGTCGAGTCACCTTCGCTTCTGGTTTTTTGCCTCCAAGCTTGCTTCGAGGCAGAAAACCACCTGTTTGAAACTCGGCTCTCAGCCAGTTTCAAACAGGAAGTTTTCTCTCTCCTCCATCAAGGCTGTCAGAGCCTCATTTATTTCCCATGCACGCAATTACTTCCAACCAAGTGGCTTTCCTTTTTCGCGCGTTCGAATAGTTGGCTCCACCGTCATCGCCATCACATCCATTCAATGCTAACACACATGGCATCCACGTGGGCCTTCCTCCACTTTCTTCTTTGCTAGCGGTCATTTCTCCGGGCCTCGGGCCTCTTTCCACCATTCATCCTATGTCTTCTTCAAGTGTGATAAAATTTCCCAGACCCAGAGATATAGTGAAAATCTTAAGTTTATGATGTGTTTTTCTTTTCGGATATCTTTGTGTAAAACTAACTTTTCAGGAAAAGAAAACAGCATGGTGGTAAGAACTCTGAACTCCAGAGTAATTGTTTTATTTTAATAAATATGATCTGACGGTCGCTTTGTCTCGCAGGTCTGGACTTCATCTTACAGACATGTCTAAGGCATCTGCATCATCTCCTCCCGGGAGTCTGGAATTACCAACTACAACCGAGACCAGGGCAGCAGCAAAGTCAAAAATGGAGAAGGCCCTGGCAAAGCTGCCCCTCACCATGAAGTTTGTGCAGGATAATGAGATTGTAGGCTCAAAAATTGAGTCCAGGGTGAAACTGATGACCGACGCCAGTGTCGGGGCTTGGGCAGAAATGCAGGTCCTGGTAAAGATAATGCACATCCAGCGATAGGCTGGAGACAAAATGGCAACCAACATCGGAGGTTTCGGAATCCTTCAGGCAGCTTGCTTCCCATGCTCCGTGCAGTCTCCGGAGCTTGTTCTAACCCTGGCTGCCAACTATAACTCTTTTGTCTGGGCCGTCATGCTTGCAGTTGCAGAACCCATGGGATACCCCACTCCACTGGTGTCCCTCGACCCAGTCACTTTCCAAGAAGGCCTGGGTATTCCACAATTTGACAGGGCCATGGTGGTTACAAGGACTGAGGCCTTGAAACAGTTTAATCAACTGGAGGATGTCGCCCGGGTGTACATAAACACCAACTGGATCAAGGTCCCGAAGAGGGACCCAAAGAGAATGAAGATAGATATCCCCCGCTCTGAATTCAAGGAGATCATCCAGATGGGGATGATAGCATTGGCCCGGGTATTTGGGCAACCCTCCACCAAAGAATTTGCAAAATGGATGTACTATTTCCTACTGGGCATCTCCACTAATGGAGAATTTTTTGACTGGGCGACAATAATTTCTAATCATGTCGACTCCTAGTTTCTGCAGTTGAACGAGAAGAAGAAGTTCTACATGACTTCTTATATTTTCTGGGCTTTGGCCCAATAGAGGCCCCACTCCAATGGCCTGCTTATAGATGGTGTTCTCGGGCTTGGCCCAAGACAAAAAGCATTGTGGGACCATTTCCCACAGATTTAATGGGAAGCCAGCTTCCCCAGTTACTACCGGGTAAATGATTCTTTCGTTTACTACCATCTGCTCACGCCCACCCGGGATGCCGGATACCCCCTATCCACTGAGGTGATGAAGTTGATTAGTAGTTATGGGCACTACTATATCCAATTCCAGCAGCATACATACATTAAGGTCGTCGGCTTCTCTGGGAAACCCTACTTGTTGCCCAAGCATTATGGGGACAAGATCGTGTTGCTGGAGTATTACAGACAAATGTTGGAGTTGCATACCCTCTTGGCCCACAAGAAGGTCCCAAATGTCTCGTTCCCAATCTCCTGTGGGAACTACACTTGCAGTCTAGCCACCGCAAGGGAGGCAGACAATGAATTGAAATGTTATAACTTGCAGAAATTTTATCTAGCGCGGAGGAATTTTGATCCGCATGGCCGAATTGCAACGGCACTGCCCCGGGCTTCGGAGCCCCACCAAATACACATGGAGGATTTCTGGGCAGATTGCCAAGATGATGTAGATGTCTAGAGCAGGCACTACGATAGGATGACAGCCGGAATGATGCAGGAACTGAAGCTCTGGAGGTTCCCGGCGGGTTTCTCGGACACCGCCCCCACCACAGACCCCCAGTACAAAGAGAAGGGGATCGACAAGATGCCACTGCCGACAATAAATTGGGCCGCCCAGGAGGGGCCCAAAATTGAAGACTTCACCCAGGAAGTAGTGGAGTGAAGCCACGCTTACTTCAAGAAAGCATGCCTTGGGAGTACTCGCCGGGCAACACAGCCAGCACAAGGGCCAACTCCTCTGCCAGTACCAAGATTGACCCCGGGGGCCGGGACTTCCACACAAGGCGCAGACAAAGGAAAGAGGATAGATACAACACCCTCCGCGCAGAAAGTCCCCATTCAGGAATAGATTAAGCAATCTGTAGCAGCCTCCCAGCAAATGAGGGAGCAGTTAATTACGAGGCTTGCCACTCCCCTACTAATGGCCAGACCAATTCATCCTCCTTCCTCCCCGTCACTAGCAGCCTTAATGGTTAAGGCAACAGGGGTGGATCCCACGAAGGCAGCAACAATTGCTGATGTAAGGCCGCCTCTAATCACCCGGAGGAAGAGAAAGCATACTGCACAGCCGAAGGCAGAACCAACGCCAAGGGATTCCCTCCCAAAAGAAGTGGAAATCCTTTCTTCCAGTTCCTCGGAATCAGAGAAAGAAGAAGAACAGGTAGACATCCCAGCCAATCCCCGTCCGGAAGAAGAGTTTGACTTATTTGTAGCCGATGAGTTCAGAAACCTGCAAGGGGGCGACACACAAGTGGAGACTGAGGTCCTAGAAAAGGAACAAGGGGCTGTGGACTTGGAAGACCTGGAACAAGAGATCGCTGCAAAATAACAAGAGCAGCAGACAGAAGAAAAGAGGCCAGAACTAGAGATTGTTTTCGGGGCCCAAATAGAGCAAGGTCCAGGAGTGGACCAACAACCACCAAGCGAACAGATGGCATCCGCTGGGGAACCCAAACCCAGACCTTTGGGATCAACCGTAACCCCAACCGCCACGTTCCCAAGGCCACTCTCGGGGACAACCTTCAGGCAGGTAATCACAGTGGCCCAAACTTTAAATCTTGGCCCGATACCTCCCCTATTGCCAACAGATGAGGAAGAAGAAGAAGAGCAGCATGAAGAAGAAATCCCCGAGGAGGCCGACCAGGGTCCAGACACATCAATTGACATCTGGGACCAGGCTGAGGAGATAGAAATTGAAAAAGAGATTGTTGCAGAAGAAGTACCAGCAGGGAGAGGAACGGAAGAAGTATATGCTGAAAAGGAGCAGCCGCCACCGGACACCGGGAGAGAATCTGAAGAACAAACTCTGGCAGGAAGGACACCTCTCCCACCTCCATGGCTGGCAGAAAATAGAAAAAGAAAAGCCCAATCCACTTCGATAGTCCCTCTCTCCCTGGCCGAAATGATGGCCTTAGCTCAGGCCCCGCTAAAGGCAAAGAAGGCCCGGACAGTTCATACACTCTGGACTGGGCCGGGCGGAGAAACAGTTGCAGTAGTGGCAAAACCTCCCCCAGACGCCGATGAAGTGATCACGGATCCTGCAGACTAGAATATCGTAGAGGTATCCTTGGGAAAAAGAGGAAAGCAGGGCGAAGTAGACCTGCTAAAGGAGGCAGCAAGGGCAGTGGAGGCCCGATATGAAAAAGAGGCCCAGAGGCTCAAGGCAGAAAAAGAGAAGAACGCAAACCTTATGGGGTTGATTACAGAGCTGGCCCGGCCCCTCAATGCCACTCCTTTGGAGACCTCCATAGCAGAAGAATTACCATAGAGCGACATAGACTCCCTGCAAGTAATGAAAAAGAAAGCCCAAGCAGCAGACGAATGGGTCGCTCTACAGATAGGAAACACCTGGCGTTTCTTGGCATCCACTCTCCCCGATTTATATATGGCCTGGCAGGTTATTCACCAGGAAGAAGCTCTGATTGATCAATGGGAGAGTGACGCCAAAAATTACTAGGCGTGGAAGGTAGAGCTCAAAGAGCTCCTCACCCTGGGGGAAGACATAGTTTCTGAATCCAAAATTCTGGGTGAGGAATCATTTGATTTTTTAAGGGCTCAGCACTCCAGACTAGACCTCACATTGGAGGCAACCAAGCAACTGGTAGAGTCCTTGCAGGAAAAGGTAAATACCATGAAGTATTCTTCCAATTTGTACAAGTCATTTATAATAAAAGCTTCCAGGGTTGATCCCCTTAGTATAGACACTTACACCCCAGAGGAGTCAATTTTGGAGAGTTTTGATGAAATGATGGCATCTCGGTATCAATCCCCAGAGGGGATAGATGGGGCCCAAATGAAAAAACTTACCGAAGTGGTGCTTAAAGGCCATGACGCTGCAAGGATGGCAGATGAGTTCAGAAATAATGTTCCAGACTTGGGGGAACTAATTGATGTGACCAGACACAGGAGGGCCAGCCTGAAGAAAATAGATGAAGATGGCATTTTCTGCCTCCTTCTGGCCTTCAATGATAATAAACAGCCTTGAGTGATACTCCGGGGACCGGGGAAACTTGAGCATTAAGTATTCTTTATTCTTTTGGGGACGTAAGTTCCCAGATCTCGGAGTCCCAGATCCAAAAATTTTGTATTCTTTAAAGTGATCCATGTCCCGGTCCCCGAGGCCGACCGGTCACTTTCAGAGGTGGTTAATAAAGCCTGTCAGAAGGTAGTTGGCCACAATAAGAGGCATTGGCTCAGCGGTTGGTCTTCTAACAGGGTGGTCTTCTCGAGGCGCCGCTTGAGGGTACACTTGGCACATTGGAGATAGGGTGCCACATTTCCCATTTATGAGGCATGTAGCCTCGGTCCTTGAAAGACCTTCTTTCTCCTATCTCCTCTCCGGCTCTCTTCTCAAGGACGATTCTTCCGATGTATATTCTTGTCTTTTTCTTCTGACATGACAGACCTATTCCGTCTCCAGGTCTTTTGTAGGGTGGCGCAGGTAGTACCGGCCCCCAGATATTGTATTTTAATGGAATGTGTAAAATAGGGTTAGGGTTAGTGAAGAGTTGTATAAATAGGCAAATCGACCCATTTCCAAGGGTCGGCGAAATTGATGATTTTGTTGTCCATAAGAAATAGAAAAGTGATTTCTGGTTTTAGTTGTAGAGTTTAATGCTCCATTGTTTTGTTCTTAGTAGTTAGATGCTCCCCTGGAGCCACCATTGTATCACGCACCAGTGTTTGCTGGACTAAATATTAATGAAGAAGGAAGGATTCTTGGCAATGATGTTGTTAGCGTCCCTACTTCTGAGTTAATGGTATTTCATATTTTAACGTTCTATATGTCCTTTACTCTGATATGTTAAAGTAGATTAATGACCTCCTTATTTCTGCTACTAATAAAATGCTAACTGATGGTTGTGTATTTCTTCGATATTTAGTGTAATCTTTCAGAGTATTGTTGATTTTCTAGACATTTTGGCATGACTATAGTTAGATAAACGTTTCTAACCCTGCAGGATCTTTTTCTTTTTATTTTCTAAGTGTAGAGTGCTCTGGGAAACCCTTACTGTACTGAATCTCTGGAGAAATGAGTTGAAGTAACCAGCTATCCCCCTCGAAAATAGTCACCTCTCCCAACCAAGCCCCGCACCGTCGTGACCTGACACCAGGTTCTTGAAGGCCCGGAGGATTCATTTCCCCTGGAAAAGCTTTGCAGGCGGAGTTGGCCAATTTCCCCGGAACCCGGTGACAACTTATGACTGTTGGCGGACCCGGTCAGCAAAACCCCGTCAACAGAAACTGGCACTAGAAGGAGGGCATGAACTCATCCCCCTCCCAAGATTCTGATTTTACACCTCCTGAGGGTTCCCTGAGTTGTAGTTTTAGGAGACAAGCCTTTAGTGGAATTGGGTCCTTTTCCCCAGCTAAATTTGAAAGAATCCTTAGGTCTGCCCCGAATCCTGGAAGGTTTGTCGAACTCGAGCCTCCTGTTCAAAAGAAGCAAACGTCAAAAGTCCTACCAGCCACTGTTGTCTGGGGATCTACCATATCTCTGAACACCCAAGCTCCCCAGACAGTCCCGGGAATCAGTACCCAAACTACCCAACATATAGTTCCCCCAATGACTGCATATTTCAGACACTGGGTCCCTAATGGGCACTTTTTCGGGCGCGATCAATGACTTACCCTCCCACCTGGAGAAGATTTGCCCATGATATGAGCACTTAGGCTCATGGACCATAGAGGAACATTTACAGGCATACAAAGATGCCATGAATCGACACCGGATCCAGCATGAGGATGTTGTGACCCACATGTTTCCCCTGTCCTTAGGACAAAGCAAGTTGAACTAGTACCTAAACCTTCCTGCCAACTCCAACAACACTTGGCAGGATATGGAGGACGCCTTCTTGGCTGCCTTTCGCGTACATGTGGACCCAGCTTGGTCCCACAGCCAGTTCATCTCCATTAGAAAGGAACTCAACGAACCTCTCGCAGCATTCAACCATAGGTTCCAACGTGCCCTGAAGCGGTGCATGGGCCCTTTTGTCCCATCGCCAGACGTTACCATACAGACATATCTCAACGCAATGGACCCTTTTGTCACCACTCTCCTCTGGAGAACAACCGCCCCAGGTGACCGGGATACCTTGGAAAAAGTCTATAACCTGGCCTTAGAGTTGTCCCGTGGTCTCAACAAATCCCCAGGCGGGATTGGACAAAACACACCCTATAACACTATCCCGGGCAGAACTACATATGCCAGGGGTTACAATCCCAATCTGGAAATAGGTGCCCCCTCAATGGCGATGAATCCCCTGCCACTCTTGGTAGACCAACAGGCACGATATGTTTACCCCTCCCAGACCCAAATCACACCGGGTCTGGAAGTCTTCCCTTGGAATCAGCCACAGCAGACACAACAAACTCATACACAACCTTCCGGAGTGCCCTTCTTCCAGTCATCCGCGATTGGAGTATTTCCACCCTCGACTCCGGTCAATCCTGCTGCCTTCTTGGGAAGCCAACAACCACCACAACCATCCTATTATGATGCCAACACTCAGTTGACCGCCGAGGTTGAGTCCCTCCGGCGAATGCTGTCCACTTTGACTATGGACATGGGCCAACTGAAGGCAGGGTCCTACACACCCCAGAACTCAAACTCCCAGAGGGGGAACATCTTCTCCGGCCAACGAAACAACAACGCCGGGGGAAGAAACTTCAACAACGGGCCTAGACCCAACCAACAACAATAGAATAATAACGCTAACACCGGAGGCCCACCTCTGAACCAAAACACCAACCAGAATGGTGCTGGACCATCCCATTTGATGCCAGTCACAGACTTCCAACTCATGACTAACTGGTGTAGACTGCACGATATAGGTTCGCACAATGAAGTGAATTGTGCCACTTTGGAGAAAGTCATAATGATCTCCTAGCTAGACAGGCAGCAATCACATGATACCGCTCCCCCAGAGCCCCCTATCCAAGAGAAAACCCATAGTGCCTTCACCTGTGATACCATCTTCTTCAGAACTTCCGGGGAAGATGAAGAAGAATCCGAACTACAGGGATTCTTTGATGAATCCATTCTTCCCTTTGAGGCCAACACCTTTACTAACCCACGGGCTCCATACAATACCCGGAGCCAGGCGGGTAAGGGGCCAGCTTACATGCCTACACCTCCTACCAAAGATACTCCTCCTCCTCGGAGTAATGCAACTGATCGACCCGTCCCTCCAAAAGGTCCCAGCTCTAACCAAGCAAAATATCTCACAAAGGAAAATCACCAGTTCCCAGGAGGAAGATTTGACATCACGAAGGCGTTAGAGCAGACCACCACCTCCATGACCTTGATGGAGGTTTTGCTAAATTGTCCTGAGCAGAAGAAGTCCCTTCTGAAGCTCTTAGGAAACCCAGAGACTATTAGCCACCCACCCAAGACTGTCTCATTCAAAGATGCTAATGCGGCTGTCTTTCAGGGGAATAATGAGGATCCTCCCTTCCTACTGGGCTTGAACATTTACGACAAAAATATACACAACTGCCTAGTGGATTTCGGAGGTTCGGGTAACATCATGCCCTTGACCATCTGTCAGAAGCTCAGACTCCACCCCACCCCGTCTAATGGCGCAGTGATCCAATTGGATAAGACTGCTGTAAAAATAGTGGGGAAATTGAAAAACATCCAGATACATCTTATCCAGGACCCCAGGATAGCCAGCATCATTGACATCCAAGTGGTGGACATCCCAGAGACTTACAGGATGTTACTAAGTCAAAATTGGTCTAAGTCCTTAAATGGATACTTTTCGACCGACTTCACCCACTTATGGCTTCTGTGGGAAGGAGAATCCAATCAAATCCGGGTCGAAAGTGAACCTCGGATGAAACAGGCCCTTACCAAAGTTGGGAGGGTCAATGAAGTCCTTTTCTTTGAGTCCTCTCTGGGGGTGTACCGACCTCTTGAAATCTTAACATTTGATTTCATCCCCGGAGAGGATCCCGTAGTATTGCAAAGAGCACAAGACTTGGAAGAAAAGGTGAAAGTTGAAGTTAACTCTCAGGGCCCCACAGCGACCCTTGCCACACTCCTGTCTGGCACTTGGTGCCGAGTGCATTACCAAAAACATTTAGAGCATGAGTGTGAGCCATGTCTATCGATCGCTACCTGGAAACTCGATATTTTTCAGAGTGAACATACAACCGATCCCCCGGGACCTAGTACTTCTGCGGGATACACTTCTGTAGTGTCGTCCCACCGGGAATCACAAATCGAAATGCCTCTGGGGGTAAATTCTATTCTCACATCGATAGTCCAGGAAAAGATCCCTAAGTCCCCCAGCAACAATCCAAAGAAAACTCCCCCTCCCCGGCCTCAGATTATAAATAATGACTTATGGACCCTTAAGTTTGACGGGTCTCGATCCAAACAGGGCTGCGGGGCCGGGGTAGAATTAATCAACCCGTGAGAAAAATCCTTCCTCGCGTCCTAAAGGCTACAGTTTAACTGCATAAACAATGTCACAGAGTACGAGGCTTTGGTCCTTGGACTCCTATTCGCACTAAGGAAAGGTATCACCCACCTCCGGGCTCTGGGTGATTTAGAGTTGGTTGTTAAACAAGTCCGGAGTCAATACACATGTCATGACAAAAGGCTGGCTGCATACCGCAACTGGGCTTGGAGCCTTATTGAATATTTTGATGCCTTTGGCATTGACCTCATTCCCCGGTGGCAAAATTATGTCCCGGATGCCCTAGCCATTTCTGCCAGCACACTTGAGCCAATGGCCGGCTCACGACTCTGAAGATTTTCAGTTGAGATGGTCCCCACCCCCTCCATTCCAACTAATGTCACCCACTTTCAAGTTTTTGAGGATGATCAGCATATTCTGGCCTTCATGGCGAACGTTGGTGTCTTTGAGGACCAGATAGTGGAGGAATGAGACCACGATGATACGGGGCAAAGTAATGAAGAGGATGGGATCATGGACTTGCCCACCAACACTATCCCTAAGGGGATGGTTACATTAGAACGAATCTTCGATTCGGACCCTCAAGCCCGTGAGAAGGTATCATCCTCCCCTGAGGGAGGAAAGTTTGAAAAAGTTAACATCGGCCAGCCCGATGAAGAAAAGATCATCCACATTGGTACCTCCTGCTCCCTTGAGGAAAAGGAGAAGATTCTTGCGGTTCTTCGAGAATACATTGATTTAATTGCATGGGGATATGAAGATTTAAAGACGTATGACACATCCATCATGACCCATACCATTCCCCTGAAACTTGACGCTAAACCCTTTCGGCAGAAGCAAAGACCGGTCAACCCCCTGATAGAGCCTCTGATTCGTCAGGAGATAGAAAAACTATTGTCAGCCTGGATAATCTTTCCAATCTGGCATACTACGTGGGTTGCCAACCTGGTCCCAGTCAGGAAGATGAACGGTGAGATTCGCCTTTGCATGGATTTTTGAAATTTGAACAAGGCATCTAAAAAAGATAATCACCCTCTCCCCTCCTTGGACGAGGTGTTACAAATAGTGAATGGATCTCTGATGATGTCATTCTTGGATGGATATTCAGGATACAACCAGGTCATGGTTAAGTATGAGGATAGAGAGAAAATAGCGTTTACCACCAAGTGGGGAACGTTTGCGTATAGAAGAATGCCCTTCGGGCTGATCAACGCAGGGGCTAATTTTTAGAAGGCCATGGACATTGCATTCGAGGGCCTTGTAAATTGATGCATAATCATCTACATGGATGATTTGACTATCTTCTCCCAGGACAGGCATGATCACGTCGCCCACCTCGCTCAGATCTACGAGAGATGTCGCCGATATGGAATATCCCTCAACCCCAAGAAGTGTATATTCGGGGTCAATGAAGGGAAGTTGCTCGGGCATATCATCTCTGAGAAGGAAATATCCATAGACCCTGATAGAGTCAAAGCATTGCTGAACTTACAGATGTCTGGTAGCAAGAAAGAAATGTGATCCTTCTTCGAAAAAATCAACTTCGTGCAATGATTCATCACAGGATTTGTAGAAATAGTTAAACCACTCAATGAAATGATGAAAAAGGATACCAAGATTGAGTGGAGTCCTGAAGCTAAGCAGACATTCGCCCAAATTAAATAGACCATAATGGAGGCACCTGTCCTGGCTAGTCCAGACTATTCCCTTCTGTTTTACATTTACTCATTTGCTTCGCCGCATTCTGTCGCGGCAGTACTGACCCAAAAGGTTAAAGGGGAGGAACGACCAATTTCTTTCATGAGTTCCCCCTTTAAGAACGACGAAGTCTGGTATTCATCGTTGGAAAAATAGGCCTTTTCTCTAGTTCACGCCGTGAAGAAATTCTGGCATTATATTCTCCGGAGCAAAGTGCATGCTATCATCCCGGACCAGGCTGTCAAATCTCTACTGATGCAAAGTGAGTTGGGCGAGAGGCGGGGGAAATGGATGGGCATCCTCCAGGAATATGACTTAGAGATGCAGCCCATAAAAATAGTCTGAGGCCAGGGACTAAGTCGAACAATGGCAGAAGAGACTCCCCACGTAGAATGTTAAACTTATACAGTGGAGTCCATTACCCAAGACCCGTGGTATACCGATCTGGTGTACTTACTATTAAACAACAGATGCCCAAAGGGATTACCTCCCCACAAACATCGCGCCTTGCAGATGAAAAGTGCCCACTTCATGATTAAAAATTCTGCACTTTACCACCGAAACTATGAGGGAGTGTACCTCCGGTGCATCGACAGGGACCAAGCTGTGAAAATAATTGATGAATTCCATGGATAGCTTGGAACAGGGCATGACTCAGCTGATGCCACTGCCCATCAGATACTTTGGGCAGGGTATTATTGGCCATGCATATTTAGAGACGTCTACGCTCATGTTAGGAAATGCCATACTTGTCAAACTGCGGCACATCGCGAGCGTAACCCGACCATGCCTCTGCAACCATTCTACGAGGCTAGACCCTTTGCCCAGTGGGCATTTGACTTCATCAGGGAAATCAACCCCAATTTGTCTTCCAACCACCGATATATCCTTACCGCGACTGATTATTGCACCCGGTGGTCTGAAGCTATATCTTGTAAAAACAACACGGCAGACATAGTCATCAAGTTCTTGGAAGAAAACATCGTCACAAGGTTTGAGATGCCCTTTGCTTTGGTATGTGACAATGGCCCGGCATTTTCTTCAGCACAGTTACTCGAATGGACCTACAATCAGAAGATCACATTGAAGTTCTCCAGCAACTATTATCCCCAGGGGAATGGCATTGTTGAATCAACAAATAAGAATCTTCTTGAGGTGATCAAATGTTTGTTAGAACAAAATCCCCAGGATTGGCACCAAAAATTGAAATTTGCCCTCTGGGTGGATCGTATTCGTATTAAGGCCGCCCTGGGGACATCCCCATTCCACCTAGTTTATGGTTAGAACCCTGTATTCCTAGTCAACTTACAAATCTCAGTTTTACAGTTTATGCAAGAATTTAACAACAGGGACAATATTGTGGAGGTTCGACTTTTGAACCTGGTCTGAATGGAAGAACAGCGAGACGCTGCCCTTGAACATTTTGCACGTCACCAAGAAGTGGTAAAATGATGGTTTGACAGAAGAGCCCAATACAAGGCTTTTCATATCTCGGATCTAGTCCTGTTATGGGATAAGGCCCGGGAGAAGAAAGGAAATCACACCAAGTTCCAACAGCTCTGGCTCAGACCATACTTAATTTCAGAAATCTGCGGGGCAAATACTTATTGCCTTAACACCTTGACTAGAGAACCTGTTGCATTGCCTGTCAATGGGCAGTTTCTCAAGTATTACTTCGAATAAGGGTAAGTTTTTCCAAAATTGTATTATATGTAAATATCCCCTTGTAAATAGTCTTGTTGGCTGTCCTCTGGGGCAGTCTCCTTTTTGTTTTTGTTGTCTTTGTTTTCACTTTCGGCTTTCTTTTGGTCCTGACGTTTTGCTCCACCTTGTAGGAACTGCAATGCTTCACATAACTTTGGCCTCTGGTGCAATGCCTCTGGCATGGCGAACTTCAGAATCTATCTTTATCACGGTGGAATCAACCCAGTCTCCGGGATTGTTTTTCAAGTTTTGGCACATTTTCAAGCAATCTCCATTGGGTGTCATCTCCGGGAGTCTGACAATCAGTGAACAATAATAATATAAGGAACAAGTAATCAGACACGTCGAGGGTACATCAGTTGTACTGGTTGGTTGATCCACGTCTAAAAATCTAAAGAAGTTCTTCCCGGGTCCAGAGTTTTATCCTCTTCGAATATCTAAATATAGGTGGACAGGTGAAAGAAGTACCGCCATTTGAATTTAGCTAAGCTTAAGCTCAATGGTGAAAGCAGTACCGCCTCCCCCACTTGGAAATAAATAAAATAATAAGGGGTATAGCAGGATGAAACTTTGGTCTCCGGGGGAAAGCAATCAAGTTGATGATTGGTTCGAAGTAATTAGTATTGCTTCTCTATCCCTCCCAGAGGTCATTGGCTTGATTTCCTTCCAAAGCACACACGACACCACTGATGAAAGGCTATGGACCGACTCTTGTGTGGTCTAGTGGCTCTCTCGGATATGCTACTTTCTGCTTGTCAAACGCTTCGAGAGATGGATTTATTCTGGTTGTACTAACCAAATGTTCTGTGGTTCTCAAATGTGCTAAGGCATTTGTCCCAGATAGTTTCCATTTGTTATGCCCTGCATCCCCATCCCTACATTTTGTGTGCAAAATGTTGGGTCCCCCTTTTTTTTTTCTTTTGCTTTGCTTTTTGCTGCGGCTTTGCCTTGTCTTTCTTTTCCCTTTTGCTTTCTTTCTCCGGGGTTTTCTTCCCTGGTGTGTGTTGTTTTCTTGGTTTGGTTTTCCCCTCAGGCATCCCGGATCCCGGAGGTTGCCTTGCGTTGGAAGGTAGATTCCAGACTCTGGGATTCTTTGCTATGATGTTCTTAAGTCTTAGGAATATCACCGTAAGGAATCTCCAGGCCCGGAGTCCAGAGGTTGTGCCTGACCTGAAATCTCTAGAAGGAGGAGGATTACTTTTACCACGGGTATAAATAGACTCACCTATCATTTTCACATTTACCGCGATTAAAACCTTCGAGCACTTAGAGTGAAATAGAGTGATTTCAAAGCGATTAACAGAGCATTTGTAGAGAAATTTGTGATAATCAAAGCTTAACACCTTCTACTATTCTCAGACGTACGCTAGCGCTCCGTGGTGGTGATCTCGATAGCCTGACGATTCAAAGTTGTTGCAGAGTTCTAGTGGTAATTTTTCCTTTCCTCTGCCTTCTACGCTTTCCGGTTGGTGCTTTGGCTTCCCTCTTCTCTGTTTTTCTTTCATTTTTCTGGTTCTCTTGGCTTGCCTAGTTTTGTTTTCATTTTCTTTGTTTCTCTATCGTGTCTTTCTGTTGGTTTCTGGTTTTGCCGCCCGTTGGTGGCTTGGCTCTGCCAGAGGGTTGTCCACCCTTTGTGCAGCGATTGTTTGTCTGTACATGATGTAAATCATGTAAATAAGAGTCTGTCTGTAAATAGTCTGTAAATAGCATGTACATGATGTAGATAATTGTATATATTTGTTTCTGCTTTGTCTGGTTTTCCTGCGGAAGTCGTCTCGTGTGTATATTCTTGTATATATGTACATATTTGTAGATATCCCTTGTATATCTCCTCCCTTCCGTGTATATACCCCTCGGCTCTATGTATATCCTTCCAGGAAGCTCCATGAGCTGGTCGAGTCGCCTTCACTTCTGGTTTTTCGCCTCCAAGCTTGCTTCGAGGCAGAAAATCACCTGTTTGAAACTCAGCTCTCGGCCGGTTTCAAACAGGTGGTTTTCTCTCTCCTCCATCAAGGCTGTTAGAGCCTCATTTATTTATCATGCGCGCAATTACTTCCAGCCAAGTGGCTTTCCTTTTTCGCGTGTTTGAACAGTTGGCTCCGCCGTCATCGCCATCACATCCATTCAATGCTAATGCACGTGGCGTCTACGTGGGCCTGCCTCCACTTTCTTCTTTTCTAGCGGTCATTTCTCCGGGCCTCGGGCCTCTTTCCACCATTCATCCTATGTCTTCATCAAGTGTGATAAAATTTCCCGGACCTAGAGATATAGTGAAAATCTTAAGTTTATGATGTGTTTTTCTTTTTGGATATCTTTGTGTAAAACTAACTTTTCAGGAAAAGCAAACGGCGCGGTGGTAAGAACTCCAGACTCCGGAGTAATTGTTTTATTTTAATAAATATGATGTGACGGTCACTTTGTCTCGCAGGTCTGGACTTCATCTTACAGACATGTCTGAGGCATCCACATCATCTCCTCCCGGGACTCTAGAATTACCAACTACAACCGAGACCAGGGCAGCAGCAAAGTCAAAAATGGAGAAGGCCCTGGCAAAGCTGCCCCTCACCATGAAGTTTGTGCAGGATAATGAGATTATAGGCTCAAAGATTGAGTCCGGGGTGAAACTGATGACCGACGCCAGTGTCGGGACTTGGGCAGAAATGCAGGCCCTGGTAAAGATATTGCACATCCAGCGACAGGCTGGAGACAAAATGGAAACCAACATTGGAGGTTTCGGAATCCTTCAGAAAGCTTGCTTCCCATGCTCCGTGCAGTCTCCAGAGCTTGTTCTAACCCTGGCTGCCAACTATAACTCTTCTGTCTGGGCCGTCATGCTTGCAGCTACAGAACCCACAGGATACCCCACTCCACTGGTGTCCCTCAACCCAGTCACTTTCCAAGCAGGCTTGGGTATCCCACAATTTGACAGGGCCACGGTGGTTACAAGGACTGAGGCCTTAAAATAGTTCAATCAACTGGAGGATGTTGCCTGGGTGTACATGAACACCAACTGGCTCAAGGTCCCGAAGAGGGACCCAAAGAGAATGAAGATAGATATACCCCGCTCTGAATTCAAGGAGAGAATCTAGATGGGGATGATAGCATTGGACCGGGTATTTGGGAAACCCTCTGCCCAAGAATTTACAAAATGGATGTACTATTTCCTACTGGGAATCTCCACTAAGGGAGAATTTTTTGACTGGGCGAAAATAATTTTCAATCATGTCGACTCCCAGTTTCTGCAGTTGAACGAGAAGAAGAAGTTCTACATGACTTCTTATGTTTTCTGGGCTTTGGCCCAACAGAGGCCCCACTCCAATGGCCTGCTTAGAGATGGCATTCTCAGGCTTGGCCCGGGACAAAAAGCACCGTGGGACCATTTCTCACAGATTCAATGGGAAGCCAGCTTCCCCAGTTACTGCCGGGTAAATGATTCTTTTGTTTACTACCATCTGCTCACGCCCACCCGGGATGCCGGATACCGCCTATCCACTAAGGCGATGAAGTTGATTAGTAGTTATGGGCACTACTATATCCAATTCCAGCAGCATACATACATTAGGGTCGCCGGCTTCTTCGGGAAACCCTACTTGTTGCCTAAGCATTTTGGGGACAAGATCGTGCTGCTGGAGTATTGCAAACAAATGCTGGAGCTGCATACCCTCTTGGCCCACAAGAAGGTCCTAAACGTCTCATTCCCAATCTCCTGTGGGAACTACACTTACAGTCTGGCCGCCGCAAGGGAGGCAGACAATGAATTGAAATGTTATAACTTGTAGAAATTTTATCTGGCACGGAGGAATTTTGATCCGCATGGCCGAATTGCAATGACACTGCCCCGGGCTTCGGAGCCCCACCAAATACACATGGAGTATTTTTGGGCAGATTTCCAGGATGATGTAGATGTCTAAAGCAGGCACTATGACAGGATGACAGCCGGAACGATGCAGGAACTGAAGCTCCAGAGGTTCCCGGTGGGTTTCTCGGACACCGCCCCCACCACAGACCCCCAGTACAAAGAGAAGGGGATCGACAAGATGCCACTGCCGACAATAAATTGGGCCACCCAGCAGGGGACCATAATTGAACACTTCACCCAGGAAGTAGTGGAGCGAAGCCACACCTACTTCAAGAAAGCATGCCCCGGGAGTACTCACCGGGCAACCCAGCCGGCACAAGGGCCAACTCCTCCGCCAGTACCAAGATTGACCCCGGGGGCCGGGACTTCCACACAAAGCTCAGACAAAGGAAAGAGGATAGATACAACACCCTCCGCATAGGAAGTCCCCATTCAGGAATAGATTAAGAAATCTGTAGCAGCCTCCCAGCAAATGAGGGAGCAGTTAATTACGAGGCTTGCCAGTCCCCCGCTAATGGCCGGACCAATTCATCCTCTTTCCTCCCCGTCACTAGCAGCCTTAATGGTTAAGGCAATGGGGGTGGATCCCACGGAGGCAGCAGCAATTGCCGATGTTGGGCCGCCTCTAATCACCCGGAGGAAGAGAAAGCATATTGCACAGCCGAAGGCAGAACCAACACCAAGGGATTCCCTCCCAAAAGAAGTGGAAATCCTTTCTTCTAGTTCCCCGAAACTAGAGAAAGAAGAAGAACAAGCAGACATCCCAGCCAATCCCCCTCCGAAAGAAGAGTTTGACTTATTTGCAGCCGATGAGTTCGGAAACCTGCAAGGGGGTGACACACAAGTAGAGATCGAGGTCCCAGAAAAGGAACAAGGGGCTGTGGACTTGGAAGACCTGGAACAAGAGATCGCTGCAAAACAAGAAGAGCAACAAACAGAAGAAAAGAGGCCAGAACCAGAGATTGTTTCTGGGGCCCAAACAGAGCAAGGTTAGAGAGTGGACCAACAACCACCAAGCGAATAGATGGCATCTACTAGGGAACCCGGACCCAGACCTTCAGGATCAACCATAACCCCAGCCACCGCGTTCCCAAGGCCACTCCCGGGGACAACCTTCAGGCAGGTAATCACAGCGGCCCAAACTTTAAATCTTGGCCCGATACCTCCCCTATTGCCAACAGATGAGGAAGAAGAAGAAGAGCAGCATGAAGAAGAAATCTCCGAGGAGGCCGACCAGGGTCCAGACACATCAATTGACATCTGGGACCAGGCTGAGGAGATAGAAATTGAAAAAGAGATTGCTGCAGAAGAAGTAGCGGCAGGGAGAGGAACGAAAGAAGTATATGCTGAAAAGGAGCAGCCGCCACCGGACACCAGGAGAGAATCTGAAGAACAAACTCTGGCAGGAAGGCCACCTCTCCCACCTCCATGGCTGGCAGAAAATAGAAAAAGAAAAGCCCAATCTGCTCCGACAGTCCCTCTCTCCCTGGCCGAAATGATGGCCTTAGCTCGGGCCCCGCTAAAGGTAAAGAAGGCCCGGACAGTTTATACCCTCCGGACTGGGTGAGGTAGAGAAATAGTTGCAGTAGTGGCAACGCCTCCCCTAGACACCGATGAAGCAGCCATGGATCCTGCAGACTACAATATTGCAGAGGTATCCTTGGGAAAAAGAGGAAAGCAGGGCGAAGTAGACCTGCTAAAGGAGGCAGCAAGGGCAGTGGAGGCCCGATATGGAAAAGAGGCCCAGAGGCTCAAGGCAAAAAAAGAGAAGAACGCAAACCTTATGGGGTTGATTACAGAGCTGGCCCGACCCCTCAATGCCGCTCCTCCAGAGGACTCCACAGCAGAAGAATTACCGCAGAGTGACATAGACTCCCTGTGAGTAATGAAAAAGAAGGCCCAAGCAGTAGACGAATGGGTCGCTCTATAGATAGGAAACACCTGGTGTTTCCTGGCATCCACTCTTCCCAATTTATATACGGCCCGATAGGTTATTCACCAGGCAGAAGCTCTGATTGATCAATGGGAGAGTGATGCCAAAAATTACGAGGCGTGGAAGGTAGAGCTCGAAGAGCTCCTCACCCTGGGGGAAGACATAGTTTCCAAATCTAGAATTCTGGGTGAGGAATCATTTGATTTCGTAAGGTTTCAGTACTGCAGACTGGACCTCACATTGGAGGTAACCAAGCAACTGGTAGAGTCCTTGCAGGAAAAGGTAAATACCGTGAAGTATTCTTCCAATTTGTACAAGTCATTTATAATAAAAGCTTCCGGGGTTGATCCC
>MU224521.1:190701-210181 GCA_018584345.1 Thuja plicata
GTGAATGACAACTCCCAAGTCAATCCCTAGTTTAACTCAACTTGAAAATTGAAAGTAAATCCAATTTAATTAAATAAAATGTGCTTTATTGCCACAACTCAACTTAGACTCCTAATTACAAGTTAAGATCTTTTGAATTTGAAATACTTTTTCAACATAATTATGCACATGTAATTAATAAAATATTTATTTAAATAGATTAAATATTTATGTCACAATAATGCATGCAACCAAATATTTAATTATTTAATTAATCATATAAGCACATACAATATAGTTTTCAATTAAATATTTAATTAAATCATAATATCCAAATATTTCAATTTAATTAATTACTTAAAATAAACTTAGGATATAATTAAATCATTAATTCAACTATAATCCATTAAATCATAGAATATGGAAAAACACTCTTTAATCCAAAAGTCACCTGAAAGTATAATCAAGCAAAACACACACAAACTCAAGAGAGAGGGTATTCGAATTCTGTCAACCTAGACAAACTCGGATAAGGTAGTCATACTGAAACTCATCCTACATTAGGACGATTAGGCTTACGTTAGGGTTTTGGATCTGTATGTTACCTCCCCTCTTTACCATTGAGATTAATATTTATGGGCACGCTCACTCCTGCCAATTCAGGGAAGACGATGCCCTGTACCTGCAATCCTGTCACCAAAAGAACACACATGTACATGCATAATATAATATTGCAATCAATGATAGGGATCGGTCGAACATGCGGATCTCACCGAAGCAAGTAACTACGTCTCCATCCTCTACCACAACAACACATCAACAAGTACATTCACATATAAGACAACCATACACATGCGAGTATGAGGTAAGTATATCATAAACTAAAATCGACATATAATAATCAATATGATAACATCATCACATCTATCTATGCATAAGGTAAAACCATGATATCATAATCAAGTATCATCATCAAATAAAATAATATCAGCTCACATGAAATGTGGCCTAAAAGAATTCAGCCAAACAACTAAAATCGATGCCTAAAGAGTACGACATCCTAAACTAAAAAGAAAAATATGAGTGGGTATTACATCCACCCCCCCTAGGATTAGGCTTACTCCTGGAAGCCTGAAAAAAATAGGGATAAACTCCCATAAACAAGAAACATCCTAATGAGTCATATAAGACTCAACAAGTAGATCCCATAGGACCTTTCCCTGCTCCCTGGTTAGAACACTGAGGATCTTTCCCTACTATCGAAAACTGAAACCCCGTTGTAGGTCCTCTACCCACAGGTTCAATCACAGGAGGGTGATACACTCAAGGATGATACACTGGAGGATGATACTCCAAAGTTGCATATGCTCCATGAGATCTACTGACATTCCCAACTGTATGTTTGGAAGTCGCAGGTCTCTGCTCAGTAAAATAAGAAGCACATTGTGGACAATTCACCGCAATGTGGCCAAACTAACCACAGGTGAAACACCCTGTGCCTCTGAAATTGCCTCTCCCATTGGAGGGCACACTAGACTACTGGAAACCATCTCTACCCATACTCTATTGTGTGCTTTGTGCAAGCTGACTATACTGATTACGCCTGGCGCGTGGACCCTCTCGAGAATCCCTAGGGCGAGTATCACCACTCTGACCCTGAGGATGAGTCACCTTCTGCTGCGAGTTTTGATTACCTGTAAAGGAACTAGGGGTTTCCTTGAAGTTCCCAGTCCCTCGAGACCGATTACCTCTAACCCCGAAACTAGATGCACCACCTATAGGAGCACTTGTCTGACCTCCATGGCCTAATTCCAAGTTAGCCTCTAATAAAGTGGCCTCAATCACCGTAGCTCGTAGGTCCGTTGGCTCAAAGAGCTTCACGTCACCTACAATGCGAGCATTAAGCCCTCGTACAAAATGTTGTACCAACAATGCGGTATGCTTGCTAAATCCAGAATACTGTTGGAGCTCATAGAAATGACGCTCATACTATTCCATAGTCATCGTCAGCTGTCTAAGATTATGAAAATCATCAGCTCTCTACTACCTCCACTGATCAGATAGGAACCTCACTCTGAAATTCTCAAGAAATAGTTCCCAAGTAATGGTGTCCGTGCAGAGTCCAAGCTTCTGCTCCTCTATCTTCCACTAGATAGCCACAAAATAAGTCAACTGCATGATGGCGTACCTTGCTTTAGTATTACTACTAAAGGGCTGCATCGCAAACACTCTATCCAATGCAATCAACCAGGTCTCTGCCTCTAATCCAGAATCCTATCCGGCGAAAGGAATGGCCTTTCCTCTTGTCAAGTCTCTCATGTGGTTGGCTGCAACCACTACTGGATCCACAGAAATAGTCCTCCCACGAGGGCACCTAGATCTCTCTCTCTCTCTCTCCTCCTGCTACTTGGAGTGATGAGATGCCTCTCGCTCCACTCTATCTCTCTTAGGAAGGCGATCTAGGATGGCCTGAAGGATGTGCCTAATATTCAAACCCCTAGACTCATCTTGATTCTCCCTCCTCTGCTCACCCCTATCCTAATGCTGCTCACTCTCCTGTCTAACACTAGTGGAGGAGCTAGCATGTCACCTTCCCCCATGGGAATCAGACCTACCCCTACCACAGCCTCTAGCTGCACGTGTCTTAGGCATAATTCCTGAAACAAATAGAGATAATATAAATCTCACCACATAGCTTGAAATATAAACTAAAGCATAAAAAAATAAACCATAAAGAAATACATCAAAACATATCTGTAGCATGTCTATGTTTTAGTTTCAGTGTAAGCTAGACAAAACCTAATTGGTGTACAATTCCCAGAGTTCCCAGTGTAGAAACTAGAGCTCTTATACTAGATGTAATGCCCCACTAGGGAACCCAAGAGAGATTAACGTAGAACATGTCTCTTCAACAATATCCTTAGTGTCTTCTAAGTCCACTACTCCTGTAGGATTTATTTGATCATAATAGGTGGCTTCCTATTCATGTTAGAATCCTATCCTAAAAGATGTGGGCTTCTGATGGCAGCAAACTGAGACAGCTTACTGTTATGAGCGATACATGTCTTTAGGATAGGCAGCATGGATAGGTAGTTTAAACACCAATTTATGACCGGACAAATTATTTAAGGATATGCTAGGATAAACCCTTATGGGAGCCACATTTTACTCCATATTCCTTAACCTTCAAAACAAAATGAACCTATACCTGCACATAACGCAAACATTGTTAAAAGAAAAATAGTTGAAGTATTATGATCTTTATTTTCAAAAAGTCCTATTTATGCATTCTGATTTGCATTTTTGTAAGTGTATGGAAGTAAATGTGATATTATGATAGGATTAACTCCTCCATTTCTTAGTTCACATGAACTAACTCCATTTCCTCTCTCTCCTTTTTGCAAGAAAATATTAGATGTGGGTCTAGGATTGAAGCAAATATCAACCTTCAAAGAAAATATCAGGCAATGAGGGGCTAACCCCATCCTTCTATTTCATGTCTTCTTTTCATTTAAAAAGATGTATTTAAGCTTTATTTTCTACATTTAAAACTTAAATGCATGATTTCATTAGCCTAAGCCACGAGTTGTGTGGTTTCATGATGAATGAATTTTCATACTTGTATATCTCTTTATTGATAAAAGAGCTTTTTTTAATCATAAAATGTACATTCAACTTGTAGTTTTAAGAGAAACCACTACTTGTGTGGACCACTTTAATTATTGTACTTATATAATTTGAAATGAGCAAATATTTTCTTTTTGTTTGAATTCAAGAATTTGTACTTTGAAAAAATATGATTCTTTTGATATTAGGACAACAAAACTCATACTTTTGAAACTTTTTCTATGAAACCAGAAATGAACCAGCAACTTATAAATGAGAAAAAATCTGATAATTGAATGCAATAAATTATAACAGGAAATTGTATCAATCAAAATGAACTTCTTTCACCAGAAAAGAAGGGCTAATAATATCCCTTCCAATTAGAACATCATAGTGAAAATTGGTATCATTTTTGGTGACCTCTCAGGGGTGTTTGCCTGCTAAATAGAAATAGACTAACTACCTTTTGCATATCCATTGGGCACAGAGTCTTCAACTTAGTAAAATTGAACCTTCTATAACTGAAAACAAACACATGTTGAAAACTGAAACTAAACCAAAACATGTGCGAAAAGCACTTGGAGAAAGCAAACTACAACTGAACAATGACTCTGCACTTCATCATTGTTGTATGAAATCATCCTTAAGATATGGTACAATGGAATTTATCCAAGTATCATGTGATGATCATAATTCATATGATGATGGTGTTGTTCAGGACCAAGAACCAAAAACAAAACTAAAGGAAGAATGAGATTGAACAACAACCTTGAATGCATAATACCTCTATGAGCATGATTCTTATGACATGAGACAAAAAAATATATCCATGTCTCATGTGATGGGTATGATTTTTATGCTTCTACTATGTGATTGATCTTGTTGTTTCTTCTCATTCTAATGTTAAAAAAAAAAAACTACGAAACTAACTTCCATTCTTAGCGTGATCACATTAATGAGTTGTGAATTATCTATAACCAGGAACCCTGAGAGATTCTCAATTATGCATGGTGTATGCCTCCTTGTTTTAATCACTATGAGAGTACAAGTACTAACTACAACTAATTGAAACAAACTATGTGCCAAGCACTTATTCTGGTAAACTCACCTCAAAAGAAACACTTGAGGTGTTTCCCATTCACCGGATTGCTAACTCCTTTCCTTCAAGTGTAGATAAATGAAAATAATTATGTGGTGTACTAGATGTTATGATATATAGATCAGACCACATAGCATCAAATTTTGAATGTCTTCCAATTCTACTTTTCAATTCATCCCATTTCAATACAATGTCTCCTGGCTGGAAGTTCTTAGGAGATGCTTTCTTGTCAAATGATCTCTTCATTTGAGCTTGATGTAGCTCAAATTTTTGCAAGGAATCTCTCCTCTTCTCTTCTAATTCATTTAATTGAGTGAACCTTGCTTCCATAGGCTCTTCATCAATCATATCCAACTGATACATAAAATCAAGTGTTGGAAACTCAACTGAAACAAGTAATCTAGCTTCCCTACCATAAACCAGTGTGTAAGGAGATATACCAGTTGACCTTTTTGGAATTATTCTATCATCCCAAAGTGCTGATTTCAACTTTTCATGCCAAGAACATTGATTTCCCTCTAAAGTCTTCTTTATAATCTGAATCAGGTTCTTGTTAGTGGATTCAGCTTCCCCATTACCCTGTGGGTAATAATTTGATGAAGTATTTAGATACACATCTTTCTTAATAGCCCACTCTAAAACTTTATTTCCTATAAATGCAAGTGCGTTATCTAAAATAATTTAATCTGGTACACCAAATCTGCAAATTAAGTCATCATAAAAATTTAAAAGAACAGTCTCATTTGCCTCTTTGAGAGAAACTTCTTATGTCCACTTCGTGAAATAATCAGTGGCTATCAATACCCACTTATGCCTTGAACTTGAAGGTGGGTTAATGATGCCAATAAAGTCAAGACCTCATTTCATAAATGGCTGGTCCACTTGAATAGGTTGCAAGGGCAGCGCTGCTAATTTTTCTTTACTAGCACAAATTACGCATTGTTTACATTTCCTTACCCAGGAATGTGCATCTTTAAACACACTTGGACAATAATAGTCTACTTTCATCACCTTAAGAATTATAGCTCTTGGTGAAAAATGGCCTCTAGCAGGCACTTCATGAAATTGGTGTAAAATATGCTCAATCTGATATGGTTAAAAATACATCTTAACAAAACACCTTGGAAACCCTTTTTAAACAATATATCATTTAGTAAACAGTAAGGAATGGAGTGCAATCTATAATACCTTCATTTTGACCTTTCCAAACCTTCAATATATCATAATGTTGGTAAGAAGATGATCACATCATCTACCCAATCATTCTGAAAATCTGGAACATCAAGTTGTTCATTATCTATTAAAACTAAAAGAACATCAGAATCAACTTTGGGAGTATTATCTCCATTTCCTGCAAGTTTTTTACATAAACCTTTACCTCTTACCATCTTGGTGACTTTGATTTTAATTTCATACTCCATTTCTCTAGTAATCCATCTAGCTCTTTTGGTATTAAAGTCCTTATTCAGTAAGAAATCCTTAACAGAAGGATGCACAGTCATTAATTTAATCTTATTGTTTGAAAGCATGTGCCTAAATTTCTTCAAACTTCTTATTACAACAAGTACATGTTTCTCAACAAATGAATAATGTAACTCATAATATTTAAGTCCTTGACTGAAAAAATGCTAATGGTTGCTCAAAACCCTCATCATTTTGTTATACTAACATAGCAACAATGTTATTAATGTTCCCATAAGCATATAAAATGAAATCTTTTGAGAAATCAGGATTTAATAAATTGGGAGCAGCAGCTAATGCTTCTTTTATCAACTCAAAACTATGTTTTCCCTCTTTAGTCCAGTTGAAAACCATGTTTTTGATAAGCATAGTTGTTAATGGCATTAATAATCCATTAATATCTGGAATGAATCTCCTCACAAAATTAATCCTACCTAAGAAACTTTGGAGACCTTTTTTATGAGCTAGAAGTGGTAAGGATAGAATAGCGCTTAATCTTTCAGGTTCAATGGTAATACCCTCTTTAGAAACAATAAATCCTAGTAATTTACCTTCGTGAACAACAAGTACACTTTTCTTGGGATTTAAAGAAATACCATATTCCCCGCATCTTTCAAAGATGACTCTTAAATGTTGAAAATGATCTGATGCATTATTTGAAAAAATAGTAATATCATCAAGGTTAACAAGTACAAACCTATACATTAAGTTTATGAAAGCCTTATCCATTTCCTTTTAAAAGGTTCCACCCACATTAGACAAACCAAATGGTATAGCTCCCCATTTGGTAGTAAATGTTGTTTTGATTCTATCTTCCTCCTTTACCAAAATATGGTTATAACCAGAGAAACCATCCAATAATGAAAATCATTTTGATACTAAAACAACCTGTAGAATCCACTCCATTGAAGGAAAAGGATGTCTATCCTTCAATGAAGCTCTATTCAAATCATAGAAATCAATACATAAACTCATTTCTCCATTCTTTTTCCTAACTAGAACCAAATTTGACACCCAATATGTATGCTTGATTAGGAATATAATATTTCTCTCAATAATTTTATTTAATTCTTTAATCATAAGAGGCTCTAACTTAGGATTTACTGGCCTCTTCTTTTGTCTAACTAGTTTTGCTCTTGGTTTTAACTCAATTATATGCTGAGAAATACTAGGAGCAAACCCTTTCAAATCTGAATAATTCCAAGCAATAATATCATAAATTTCATTGCATAAATTAACAAAGGTTTTAAGCTCTTTAGGTGTACATACCTTCCCAAGTTTCAACATTTTATCCTTTGCAGCTGCAATCTTTTCATAATGTTCTTCTTTAATCTTGAAGATTGATTTATCTTTTTTAAGTTGATCATTAGTGTTTAAAATTGATTCTAAGGTCACAAGACCTTTGGGTAGCTTGTTTTTACTTAATTGAATGATTTGATTCTCATATTGATCATGTAATTTATGCTATGCAAATTCAACTTCTTCCCTCAAAAAGTTAACAATATGTTGATTGGATTCAAAAAATTGCCAACTGTCACCATTATTAGGTACTACAAGTCTAACAATCACTTTTACATAATTTAGTCCTTTAATCGTGTTGATTTGAGTTGGAATATCATATTGTACACCAATTGCAGCAAGTCTATCAACATGCTTATTCTAATTTCTGGGTACATATTGCAAATTAAAAGCTTCAACTCCTTCAATTAAATCTCATACAACATGCTTATAACTTTTCAATAAATCTTTTTTTTGTTGTGTGAATGCTTCTAACTTAGTTAACAATGAGTTTTGAATCACCAAAAACTTGCAAACAACTGATACCTCTTTCAATAGATCATTTTAATCCATGCACAAGTGCTTCATGTTGAGCAACATTATTGGTACAGCTGAAAGTAAATTTGAATGATGAATAATACCTTTCATTTGCTAGTGAAATCAGCATACAACCTTCTCCTACACCTATCTTGTTGCGTGAACCATAAAAAAATAATTTCCAAATAGCATTAGATTGTTGTTCAGAATTTAAATCTGTACCTTTTGTGGTATTTGGCAAGAAATTGGTGATTTCATGAATGACATAATTGCCCAAAACTATCTCTTCTATTTGTTCCTCTATAATTTCAATATTTTCAGTAGCTCATTCATCCAATAACATATCAACAACATGATCTATCTATGTTTGGGACTCATGAATAGGAGTAATTTCCTCTTTATCAAACAACACAGCTGTTGTTTCATTTCAACACCAACAATATGTTCTTCAACACACAATTTTGCAATAGGTTCTGAAGGAATAGTGACCTTAGTGCCATACCTAGTGTGAAAGAGCATATGAGACCAATCTGTAGATAAATAACCTCCTATTTTGGTAGTGTAATCTTGTGATAAGAAAATAGAAAAATTAGGAGGAAAATCAATAATGTAGACATCCATAGGGACTAAAAAACTAGGACAAGCATGCGAGGTTAAGTCTAAGTTCTTTATAATTCCAACAGTTTCAACAGTTGTCCCATCTAGTTGAACTACCCCTTTATCAAGTGGCTCATACTTAAGACCTAGCTGGTCCATGATTTTCTTTGGCATAAGCGAGCTAGTAGCACCAGAATCAATCATGCAATTATGAACTAGGTTTTGTCATATTATGAACTATAACTGATTGAATTTTTGAAGATGATTAAGCTGGTGATCATCGAGCTGCAAAAAGTAAATGCAAGACATTAAATCAGTTAATGTATTGTATTTTCATTGATGTCAACTTTATATAACCTGATTGGTCATATAAATATTGTCATAGACTTCAAGAAACCAAAGAGATAAAGTTTATGTTATCGGTAAACATAAAAATCCAATATACACCGAGTGACAGTAAACACCGACGACCAGTGCACACCAACAGACAGAGAACCCCAAGTAGTCACAGTGTATACCGAGCACCAAAACCTCAAGCATAACTAAAGTGAACCCCGAGCAGTTCACAGTGATGACCAACATACAGACAACACTGACAGACAATCTTGATGCATAAGGACAATTGGAGTCAATGAGCGAGCAAACTAAGAGTTGATCACCGATCAGAATTGGAGTTAGGAAATGAAAAAACACTTAGATGGTAGGAGCTAAAGATAGAGTTAACTGATTGATTGATTTGTTTTTATCGACTACTTGAACTTAATATTTAAAGCTACTTTTATTCCCAGTTGTCAAGGAGAAATCTATGGGATAAAACTAAAGCAAAGCTTTAAAGATTAAAGCAAATGCATGGCGAGATTTGCAGATCAAGAAAGAATCTACGCCAAGAACAAGAAAGAAAAGGAGATGAAACAATGAAATCATGTCTATATAAAGAGACAAGTAATTCATTATGAAAGAGAGGAATGTTAAATATAATTCTTGTGAAGATGAAAGTCTTCATGCAGATATGATCATACAGGCTGAAGAATAGAGTCAAGAATTCTGCAGACACTGAGCAACAAAGAAGCAACAACATTCACGGAGCAGAAAAGAAGAAAGAGGGGAGCAAAGGAATTGAAGAGAATATTTATTAGAGAGGTATTATGGACTTACAATAGATCTAAAAATCTTTAAAGTAAAGTTGTATTATTGAACAAATAATTTACTATTTCATTTTAACCATTGATTCATAAAATTTCTTAACCGAGTGGGATTTAATAGTCCTTAATGTATTGAGATACTCAAGAGTATCAAAAGGTTTTTTTCTTGTTGACAGCATAGTGAATTCCTAAGGTCAAAAGACTAACCAATGGTTTTAAATCATCTAACAAGGTCATACTTAACAATGTGTTTGTAACCTTTAACAAGGTTGGCTCTTCGCCGAGCTCACTTCAGAAGAGTGAAAATTTTGGGTTACCACTCCCAAGTGATTTTTCCATTAACAGGGTTTCCACATTAAAAATCCATGTTCCAAATGTGTATATGGTTCATTTCTTTGATGTTTTTCTTTACACATTACTAAAATAGGATTGGTCGGTAAACACTAAGTTTAATTACTGCTATTCGATAAAGCTTAGAATGGATAAATTATATATTCACCAAGTAGTATATATTTGATAGAATTAATTAAGGCATACATCTTGTAGGAATGAATGATAAATGGAGGTATTATATTTTGGATATATGTTTTGGTTGGATTATTGCATTAATTTTTGAGGTCACTGATTCGCCCCCCCTCTCTTAGTTATTCTAACAGAAAAATTAGGAGGAAAATCAATAATGTAGACATCCATAGGGACTGAAAAACTAGGACAAGCATGCAAGGTTAAGTCTAAGTTCCTTATAATTCCAATAGTTTCAACAGTTCTCCCATCTAGTTCAACTACCCCTTTATCAAGTGGCGCATACTTAAGACCTAGCTGGTCCATAATTTTCTTTGGCATAACCGAGCTAGTAGCACCAGAAACAATCATGCAATTATGAACTAAGTTTTTTCCTATTATAAGAGTAACATAAAATGGTGGTGGTTTAACCAACTTGGATGGTTTTTGGGTTGTATTGGCATTTGCAGCCATTAGAACCTTAGGAGTTTGTTGTGCCAAAACATCATCAGATAATGAAAGTGATTGCAATGCCTCTTGTAGCATATCTTTCTGGCCTAGAAGTGCTAAAATATTGCACATGGAGAAAGGAATGTGTGTCTTCTTTAAATGCTCAACAATATTGAAATTTTACACACTAACCTTTTGCTGTTATTTTGGAACAACAATCTCCTTTTCTCGTTGTGATAGTTGATCTATCACTTTATGTGCTTGTACTTATTATTGTTTAACTTTATTATCTTGTTGTTATGGAATAAAAACATGTTGTTGTACCTTATCAATTTGTTGTTTATCATTTGTAGCCTTAGTTTTTGACCTTGTACTTGCTACTACAGGTCTCCATACTTGATTTGGATCAAAATTCGTCGCTAAAATATCTTCATCATCATTAAAATTTACTAAAGTAAAATTAGGATTACCTTGTGGCTATATTTAATCATAATGTACTTCTATTTGAACATTAACTGGTTGTCCCTCAAAACATATTTCTTTCTTGCTTCAAATGCATGAGGGAAATCAGGCCAAAAATGGCTATCATTTCATGTATTACACCACTCCTTCTCTTGTGCATAATTATTTTGAGGAACAACTACCAACTCCTTAGAAGTAATAGGATTTGTATAATTATAAGGTAGACCAGCTCTTTGACCATAAATCCTTTGTTGTCCTTGAGCTTGCCTTGGCTAGTTTGAACTTGAAGCTTGATTTGACTGCCTATTTTTCTGATAAGAAACTCAAGGAGGCCTATTGTATTGGCCTTGCTACCTCTTCAAGTTTTTAATTTCATTCCCATAGATTTGTAAATTTATTATAATACTGTCACTTTTATCTTTTAACTCCATATTCTTCTCTTTTAGCTCTCTAATATGATTTGTAGTAGTGTGTTCCTCTGATGCAACTTGCATATTAAGTGTTGGTAATGGTGGAACAATAGCTATAGGTGGTATAATAGCTAGTACAACTACTATATTTATGCATAATAAGGCATTGGAGGTGTTAGTACTCATTTCTATGAGTACTATTCTGAGTTTTTTTTTATAGTGCTTCAATGGCGGAAATCCTTAGTTGCAGAGGGTTTCGTGTCTTTGTTCTTCATGAAAAAGTTGTAGAGGGTCATGAGGGAAAGAGTCTTGTTTCGCAAGGATCATTTTTGTGTGGTCATGCAGGTTGGAAGTGGTCAGATCTTTTGTGGTTCCACCTTCTCTATGTTTTGTTCAAATGTTTCCTAAGTCATTTGTCCCACATTTACAATGCAAAGGAAGCACTTAGTGTTTTTATAATCGAGCCCGTAATATGTTAAGTGCCTAAAAGGAAAATTCCTTTTGGTTGATGGTTCATAGATGTGGCAGTTAGTGGCAGCTAGTTGGCAAGCAAGAGGATAATTTTGTGGGCCCGCATGCAGGTGACGTGGTCAAGAAGTGCCAAGTGCTAGCAGGGCGCTATGGCACGATCTAAGTCATAGCAGGTCCAGTCATATCCCGTGATGGCACAGGTGCTGACATGTGGTAGATTTATAGGTGGCAGGGCCAAGAAAAATGGTGAGGTTGCAGAGATCCCAATGAATCAGGTGGTGCCACGTGGCATAGGTGGGGCCAAGTAGGTTGGTGGGATCGGTAAGGTGGATCAAATGAAAGGGTGACGTGTGGAAGCATTGGAAAAGATGAAGGTGGTAAAAGGGAGATCAAATCCAATCATTTTTCGTCATCATGTAAAGGAAATACGCAAGGAAGATATGCATCATATGATGGTGAAGTTCTTTCCATGCATCTAGGAAGGCAATAAGGGGTGTGGGGCCTGCACATAAGGGTAAGGGACAGATGGTTCTAAGGCCCAATGGGGAGGTGCCACATGGAAGTGAATGGAGTTGATCAAGCTCAAGTAATCTTTTTTACTTGATGCTTGGGTTTTTAAAAGAAGATCAATGATAATGTTTTAAAGTTGTGAAATTTTGCAATCTGGACGATTGATGGATATTTCCATGCCACTTGTAGCCACTATAACAGATTTTTGAATATTTAAATCTTTTCCATTAGGGTTTTCAAGCGGTGAGCCATGTTGTGTATTATAGAGAAGCTAATTAGTCGATCTAATTTCTATGGTCATGTTCAGGCACCTGCAGGGTGTTGTTTGAATGGAGATTGGGGAACTCAGAGCATATTTATGTTGAGATATGACAGTTGAGGTTTTTGGTGAGGATATACAGATCTTTTGTAACCCTAGGTTAGTTTTGTGTCCTCTCTACCATTTCTATGGGCACTTTTTTTCATGATTAAGTGTGGTAGGGGTTTCTTCTTGTTGAAGGCGGGACAATTAGTTGGCAGGATAGATCAATTCACATCTTTGCATATCTTTTAGAGAAAGATCAAATCGGTGAGAAGTAGGACTTCAGTAAATCAGTATGATGAAGAAGGACAAGTGTCAGATAGATGTTTCCTTTAGGGTTCTCCCTCTTCTATATTTCCTTCTTTTTCTCTGTGGTGGGGGTTCAAAAGTTTTTGGATTCCAATTGCTGGTTCTAGGCTTTAGTCCCAAAGGGATATAGAAGACTATATCATTTTGTATTCAGATAGAATAGAAACTTTCAGATCTTTTGCACATTATTGAAGTGGTGTATGTTCGTGTATATATAAACTATACCTTCATAAAATTAAGGTGCAATCTATCAATTCTATGGAAACAAAAGTACAATTTAATGCAAAGAATTGACAAAATAACATTTAACATTCCATAGCTCTCTAACTAAGCATGTTAATGAAGCTCCCAGTCTTAATCTCCATTAGTGACAGTCCTAGAATGAGAATTTATGTATGATGATGCCTAATCTAGCTCACAACTCTTAAATTGCAATGTAATTTCATTCAATTATGCTCTCAATTAATCAAATTATGCTCTCAAATGCTTTCAATTTTCTATGATCTCAATAAATTTCTCTATAGTGTAGATGCAATTGCTCATGAATGTCTCAGATTATTAATGCTCTTAAAATGCATAGTATTTATAGGATTTCCCAAGGGTAGGGGGTAGATGTAAGTTGATCATGATCAAAGCATGGTTGAGTTCAAGGCTTTCAAATGGTTTCAAATGGGGAGACCATTTAAATGGTGATCTCAAAGGTTGGGACAAAGAGACAAATTGAGTGGTGAGGATGTTGAAGATTAAAATGAGTGATCAAGATTACAAAGTTTGGAGTGATCCATGTGCTTTAAATCCTTGATTCTCATTGGCTATTCAAATTGTTGTCCCCTTTGTTGAAGAAAATTAGGATTTAATCAATTCAATTAATTAATTAAATTAGCCATGTAAGGGAATAGGTTGATTTTGATTTTTGATTTAAACTATACAATTAATTGATTAAATCAATTATATAGCTTTAATTTATCCCTTTTAGGCATATATTTAATTAATAGATATATTTATTAATTGATCCTCTGATTTGATATAGTTTATTTCCTTCTGATTGAATTAGTCCATTTGATTTGATAAAATTTCCTTTTGATCAATTGAAATAGACCTGACCAATTTTAGGTGTCTACAAATGCCCCTCTTTGAATTGATGTGCGAAGCACATTGATTTAAAGAAAATCCATGTCCTGGTCTGATTTGATTTGATTGATATCTGATACAATGGTTGATGTAAAATGTGATAAAAAACCTAATGCAAAACCCTGATGACAAGAAATTGATGACGAAAAACCCTGATGTGAAAAACTGATGCCAACTTAATGTTTGATAAACTGATGTGAAACTTGATGCGAAAAACCCTGATGTAAACAATTGATGAAGAATAATGAAAAAATGCCCCACTGATAGCAATTTAAAATTTTAGTGCCGCAGATTTTGTTGTTGTTGCGAACATGTGATAAAAACAATGTTTTGACCATATGATGCCCCTCGAAAATGAAAATAGAATTGATTAGCATAGGCAAAAAGATATTGAAGAATGAAATGATTAGGTTAATTATGTTTTCATTTCTGAAAACCAGATGAAAAATTGATCATAACATGCCCCGGGTGGTGAAAAATGTCAGTTTGAGGGTCAAAAAGAGCAAAAATCTCTTGAAAATTAGGTAAAAAAGGTATAAACAGAAGTAAAAATATCATTTTTACTATTCATTTTTCACTTTTGACTCCGAATTTTTTCTTTGAGACTATTGGACATTCCAACGATGGTGGTCCCCATATGCAAGCATCGGTTTGAGAAAGGGCACAAATTCTAGAGACTAGCTGACTATGGACCTCTAGTGAGTGATTTTTACCTCCTCTAGCATTTATTTCCTCATTTATTGTATTTAAACAATGCTTCAACGCCTAGTTAGGGTTTTTTATGCAATTTTGATTGAAGTTACACTTAGGAACAATTTAAGTCACGTGTAAAACTACAAAGTTATACATCTACGATGTAAATTGTCATGTATACCTCTTTAAGTTGTGCATAGGAATTAGGTCATGTCAGGTGTAAGAAATGTTAAAATCACGTATACAAAACCCTAGTGGAAAAACCCAAATCAAGTTACACGTACCAAATGTTAAGTCACTCATATGCTGCCAAATGATGCGTACTAGGCCAAGTAATGCTTAGCAGGTATAAAATACCATGTATGATGTGTGAAGTTACGCATAACCTAAATTGACATGTACACCCTTTGAAGTGCTTACACACATGCAAAATGATGCCTGGGTGCAAATGATGAAAAACCTTGATCATAATTATTTGTCTCTGATAAAATGAATACCAGATTGATTGCAAAGATAAGAAGGATGAATTTAGTAAAGAAACCAAGTGTTTAGGATGTTAGGATGATTGGTCAGATGGATGTTGAAATATCAATCAAATTGGTAGGATAAGATAAACTGATGTATTTTCCCCTTCTCACAATATAGAGTTAGGAAAAATAATTGATGTTGCTCAAAAAGAGCGATAGGTTGATTTGATGATTGATTGATGTAGGATAATCCACTTAATTGATGATACTAATCGAATCCACTTGATTTGAAAAACATATTCTATTTCAGAAGTTATATGTCCGAAGTGTCCCATCTTGGCTTTCTGACATAGTAGACTAGTTATCAGGTCATGAGAGACACATTATTGGTAGATACGGATTATTTTTCCTTCTCGAGTTACTGCGGTTCTAGATGATGTTAGAAACACTAAGAAGGGGGATGAATCAGTGTTTATCAATTCATTATATTTCAGCCAATTAAACATAAAACAAATATGCATTCAAGAATCTTAACACAAGAACACATAACACATGATTTGATTACAGAGAACCTTGATCAGAGGAAAACTCCGGTGGGGATTAGTACCCACAAAATATTGTACTAGGTATAATGAACCTATTAAAGTTCCTTTTCCTTGTTAGAAGCAGTCTTCACAAATTGAGTACAATGACCTGGTTAAGGGTCTGACCCTGTTAAGAGTCTTTTACAATAACCCTGTTAGGGGTGGATGGCTCATTTCCTAGGCTCACTGCTCAAATAATATGAAGGCTACAACCCTCTGAATGTTGATATGCACTATACCAAAATGAACTATTGTAGTGACACTGTTGTCTGATCAGTTCTGTGTATGCGTGGATGCTCTTAATTCTTTAAAGAGCTATATCATCTTCTAACTTCATTATACTGTCCCTCTGTAACTTTTTCTTACACAATAATCAACTTCTCTTACCCACTGTAACATAACAATACATTACATACTTATATCTTTACAAATGAATAGGCGCGACCCAAAACATAACACTTAGTCGACCTCTTGACAAAATATACAATGCTTACAAACAAGTCAGCTCAAGCATGTTTACAACAACATTAATTACATCATAAAAAACTTCTAACTAAAGGTGCATAGCCTTAGCATCACAAAATAATACACTCTGACCAAAACAATAGTCGGCTTCTGTGCTCTATATTTTGGACTGTTTCCTGGACTGCAGTGTACTAATCTGTCTGTATCTTTTTTGTACTAATGTTTCATACCTTGCATGTTTGGATCTAGCATGTATATACACCATAGAGTATACATCTAAGCACACATGCTCTTGTGTGCTTTCTAGCACGTGCGCTGATGTGCTGATCACTGTATCTGTCTGACTACTCTGTATTCTTTACTTAGTCATTTTATCTCCTAAGTTATCTTTGACAGAAACTTAGTATGACTTTGTTGCCATGATTGACAACAAAAAATAAGCCATGCTTCCACAGGAAGTCAACTTGCCAACTATCTCTCCCTTTGTCATTTATGGCAACAAAGTAATGTGGCTAAGTTACTCAGAATGACTTCATTCAAAAAAGATTGTATATCATAACTTAATGATATATACATATATACTACTCTGCATATACACATTCTATACTACTCCCCCTTTGACATGAATGACAAAGGTGTGCAAAAAATAGTAAGTCTTCATACTTACTCCATATATACATCCGGGTACACAACTTGAAGAGACTGAATCTCTTTCTGCCAGAATGCTTTCATTGCATCAACTGTTTGGAGGTGCGCACATAAAGCATATGTTAACTTCTCCATTTTCACTAGATCTAAGCAAGGACCTTGATCATAAGTTTGCATTGTGTCATCTATCTATTTGATGTTCTCAATAAGAACTGCTAATGAAGGCGCAAGTGTATTTCTCAACTGAGTCTGTCTAACTCTTATTTTGCTAATTTCTAGCTTTGCCTTCTTATTTTGTCTAGTTGTCCTTGGTAGACATTATTGCATATGTTCATGTCCTACATGGAATTCTCAACAGATTTTCTTATGTTTTCCACCATTTCCTCTGCTTCAGCTATCTTTTTAGTGTGCTCAAAGGTGAGCTTCACTCTATCCATGCAGTTTGCTATAACTTTCTTCCCTTTTTCTGCCAACTCTTTCAGTATAGACTGTCCAATCTTCAGAGAGTTCGGATCCAAGATAAATTTCTTCACCACTTCATTCAATATTTCCTTCTTATACTCATCTTCTACAATCTTAGTAGCTATCTCTACTAAGCTGGTGAAGTGTGACTTGAAGTTTGCTAGTACACTATCCACATGTTCAACAATTTGAACTTTTGCAACTTTCTTATCAGCAGGAACTAACTCATTCAGAATGTTTATTGATTCAACAAAGCGTGGGTTCCTCATCACATGTTTCTCCTTTTCCTTTTCCATGGCAAGGACACTGATCTTAATGAGGTCTTCTTCATCCCATGTGTCAAAACTTGCTGAATCAGGAGTTAACCTTGACAACAATGAGGTGGATGGTGACAGAATAGTATTCTAACTTGTGTCTACACATTCACTTTTGATATTTACCTCTTTAACTGGTGACTCATCAGCTTGAGTGTCTTTCTCCTTATCCAATTCTATTGGATCAATCAAAGGAACTCCATCCTGTTGTAAAGATGTATCATCAATGTTCATGTCCTTATTGTTAAAAAAGGCTTCATCAACTTTATCCATATCATTATCTGAAGTTGTCATAGAAATATTTACATCATCAATCACTATAGTGTCCTCTGTGTCTTTAGTTTTATTAGTAGTTATTGTCACTATTGGTGCAGAGACCTGTGGACCTGTCATGGGTGCAATCTGAATTACTGGAATTGTATTTTTTTTAGGAGAAGCTGGGGTGACCTTTGCTGTAGGCATCGTTGGTGGATACATGTGTCTGTCCATAAAGACTTGTGTAAATGCCTTTTTAGTCTCCTTTCCAACTTATTCATATTCCTTGTTCATTATCTATAAATTCCTTGTCTTAATATGGAGATGAGGTTTTACAAGATCTAGCAAAATAGCCTCCTCATCATGTGAACAAACAGGGAGAAGAGTATCCAGAGTTTCTTCTCTAATCTTCATGTCTTCCTCAATAGCATGTCTTTTCATAATTTCCAATACATTCCATAAGTTATCTGTATCACTGTCTTAAGTTCAAGAACTGATTTCTTAAACTTGAGCATATGAGATATGACCATGTAATGTATCTCTGTCTTATCAACTTCTTTATATTTTTTATAGACCTTTGAAAGTGTATCCAATCTACCTTCATTTATAATCCTATTCTTCAATATGTTCAAGCTTGGTCTGAAACCTACCTCAGGAGGTGCTTGTATATTCTTTGTAGTGATCCTTGTGGTTCTTGAAGATGGATGACCTGTGGTAGCTTTCTTCCTTCCTCTGGGTTTCTTGGTAGGAACAGAAGGTGGAGAAGTATCCAAGTCAATGCTGGTAGCAGGCGCAGATGTACTCTCCTCATTTTTCTTCTGTTTCTTCTTTTGAGATTCATCAGTCTTCTCAATCTTAACTTTAGCAAATTTGGCTTCTTTTGCCTTATTCAAATCTTCTCGAGTGACTCCATGAGCTTTCAGTATGTTAGATGTGGTTCTGGATGCTTTCCTTTTATTAACAGCAAGTTTTAGTTCAATATCCACTTCATCAGTCTTTTCTCTGTATGTTCCCCATCTACGTTCATTGGGGTCTGTAGGTGCTGACAATAAGACCTGCGCATATCCCTCTAGCACATGGTCTTCAACTTCATATCCTAGTGGATGAATCCACTTAGTTCTAGGCTCAAGAGCCTCCATGCATGTGCAATCTATTTCTACCATAAAACAAATTGTATTGATGTACTTGTCAACTATCTTCTCAGATAGTCTGACCCAGCTATGCATTTTAACCCTGAATATCTTTATATCCATGTCCATTTTATCTCTTGCACTACTCTCTAAGGTGGCCTTAAGAGATATTTGTGTCATTGTAGGTTTTCCTTTGTCTAGATAGAGGTCTACAACCT
>MU224521.1:212490-231575 GCA_018584345.1 Thuja plicata
CTGTGATACCAATTGTTAGAAACACTGAGAGGGGGGGGGGGTGAATTAGTGTTTATCAATTAAATATATTTCAGCTAATTAAACATAAAACAAATATGCATTCAAGAATCTTAACACAAGAACACATAACACATGATTTGATTATGGAGAACCTTGATCAGAGGAAAACTCCAGTGGGGATTAGTACCCACAAAATATTGCACTAGGTATAATGAACCTGTTAAAGTTCCTTTGCCCTATTAGAAGCAATCTTTACAAATCGAGTACAATGACCTGGTTAAGGGTCTGACCCTGTTAAGAGTCTTTTACAATAACTTTTTTAGGGGTGGATGGCTCACTGCCCAAATGATATGAAGGCTACAACCCTCTGAATGTTGATATGCACTATATCAAAATGAACTGTTGTAGTGACACTATTGTCTGATCAATTTCGTGTATGCGTGGATGCTCTTACTTCTTTAAAGAGCTATATCATCTTCTGAATTCATTATACTATCCCTCTATAACTTCTTCTTACACAATAATCAACTTCTCTTACCCGCTATAACATAACAATATATTACATACTTATATCTTTACAAACGAATAGGTACGACCCAAAACATAACACTTAGTTGGCCTCTTGAAAAAATATACAACACTTCTGAAAAATTTGGCTCAAGCGTGTTTACAACAACATTAATTACATCATAAAAAACTTATAACTAAAGGTGCATAGCCTTAGCATCAAAAAATAATACACTCTGACCAAAATAGTATTCAGCTTATGTGCTCTGTATTCTGGAATGTTTCCTGGACTGCAGTGTACTAATCTTTCTATATCTTTTCCATACTGATGTTTCATACCTTGTGCATTTGGATCTAGCATGTATATACACCATAGAGTATACATCTAAGCACGCATGCTCTAGTGTGCTTTCTAGCACATGTGCTGATGTGCTGATCACTGTATCAGTCTGACTACTCTTTATTCTATACTTAGTCATTTTATCTCCTAAGTTATCTTTGACAGAAACTTAGTATGACTTTGTTGCCCTGATTGACAACACAAAATAAGCCATGCTTCCTCAGGAAGTCAACTTGCCAACAGATGAGCCTTGGGTTTCTCATAGCTATGGTAGAAAAATGACACTCTAACCATAACACCTTCCATTTGCATATGGGTGAGATGACTATCACATCAGAGGAGGTGTATAGATTGTTGCAGATCCTGACTCAAGGAAAGCAGGTTTACTACGATCAGGTTTACGATGGCAGTGCATGTAGATGGGTCTTTGCAGATCCTACAATCAGAGATGAGAGTATCACCTAGGTGCATTTCATTTCTTTCCCTCCTCTTCCAGCAGTATTAGGTACATTGATTGGAGGAGTTCTTTTATGAGATCAACGTGGGCACGAATTCATAGTTTGTTGGGGTCAGATCCTAAAGGACATGATTGTTGATCCTCATAGATTTGATTGGGGTGCTTGTGTGTTAGCACAATTGTATCATGAGCTGCATCACATTCTTTATAGAGATAGTGCTTCCTTGTCAGCCGGTGTGATGCTTTTACAGTTATGAAAATGGGAGCATATCCCTATATCTAGACCAATTGCGACTGGATCGAGAGATCGTGGATAGCTATATGCATACTTATATGATGGCATGGTTGTTCAACCTCAACTGGGAAAATTGGATTATTGGAGATGCATGTTGGATGACATTGATCAGGTCATCAAGAGACCATATTTAGGATGCGATCCCTGGCATGAGGATGATGATGAGTTTCCATATATGTTTTCACCTCGATGGATGATAGGCTGATCACCTCTAGTGATTGAGAGATTTTTATGCTATAGATTTTTCTTACAGTATGGTCAAGTGCAGAACATACCCTAGGTTTTAGCACTTTATGCTCAGGTGCAAGCTGAGAGATCAATGTGGGGAGCATGGGTTGATTATTAGTATGTGTGCGATCAAGTTAACAGATTGGTATACATGGAGTGGGATATGTGTGAGCATATTATAGATGAAGGCATGAGTCCATATTATTCCCAGTGGTTTTCTTGGCACAGGTTTCCTCGGTTTACTGATCCTGGTGAGCCGATTCTTGATGTAGATGATCCCTCGAATGATGATGATGGTGGCAGGGGTGTATGAGGAGGTGGAAGAAAAAGAGTACAGAGAGTACCAAGAGCCTCGAGAGTTCCTCAAGAAGCTAGAGGCATAGATGGAGGACATGGAGGATGATGGATGAGGGGTGGGCATGTGGGTCCCCAAATGAGAGGTGGACATGTGAGAGGGAGAGGTGGTGGGTACAGAATGAGACTAGTACAGGTAGTACCGGTAGTGGTATGGGGTCAGCGACAACAAAGAATCATGAGATAGGCTTAGATACATGTTGCGAGACATGGTTAGGGTCTATTGATTCTAGCACATCAGGTGCCTATATCTCCTCAAATTCTAGCACATTAGATGCCTTAGATACAGTACAACCTCAGGTACAACCATAGGTTCAACTAGGTACTATTACCATATTAGAGAAAGATGTACATGGATTACATACTAGTTTGGCTACAGTTACTAGCAGGATTGATCAGGTTGTGAGTATGATGCAACAAGTTATGACCATGATGGCACAGAGGCTGAGTATGGTGATTACTAGTTAGGTACCTCCTACCACACATAATAGATCAGTAGCTAGAGATCCAGATGGTACAGGTGGTTCAGGTGACACAGGGACATGAGATTCATTAGGTGCCCCTAGCGGGTCATGATTGAGTTTGAGCTATCATTGGATCATATGTATTGCATTTTGATGTATCAGATGTTGATTTGATTAGGAATTTTATGTACCATTTTGATATGATGTAGCTTTGATTATGTCAAACAATTGATTCATATTTATGATGATGACTTGGTCACTTTGATGTCAATGATGATATATGAGTCTTTCTTTGATGTTATTATTCTATATGATGTTATACATTTTTTTTATACATGCTATGGATGCAATGTCTTATGTATGGCAATATTAGATAAATGAATATGTATGCAAATCTATTTCTATATGCTTTTAATTTTATGATCGATGCAATATAAATGATAAATGCAATGCAATGAATGCATGTTGTTGTTTTTTTATTTTGATAATGCAATATTTCAATGATATGCACCTATGTGAATGATGAAATGTTTGATGTACTTTGATAATGAATAATGATGTAATGATGTTTATCTTGTAAATAATGATTTAATGTTTAATGAATGCAAGGATAAATGCACAAGAAAGTCTTCATATTGATTGATTTGAACCAAGATAGAGATATCAACTTTTTGAATATTTAACCCCCTTGAACTTAGGAAATCCCCTAAATGCGTTTAATCTAAGAATGAAATGCAACTAACTGTCACTTTTGTCTTTATGAAAGAAATGCAAAATAAGATATATTTTCATCATTGAGCTTTTTTTGAACTAGGAGAAAGTACAATCATCATTGATTGGATAACCACATCATGATAATATGAATACCACTATCATCAAGTTTGTAACCATTAGAAACTAGTACAACCCTCACTAGTTGAAAATCAAATATGGGAGTCTGAATAACGGTTTCTTCAGATTCAATGTTACAATTGGATTTTGGTATTAAGATATGGAAGATCTAAATATCCAAGGTATCTGTTTGTGTAAACAAACAAAGGTTAACCCCCCTTCCTATATGAATGTCCTCAATGATTCTTTGATGACCATTTCCTTAGATGAATTCACATAAGTTGGTGGATCTTCCTCAAAAAATTCACACAAAATCAAGAAAATATCATGTCTTCATCATCGCCAATCTAGTTGAAACATCATCAATTAGCTCAAAAGAACATGATTCAATGAACATCATCAAAAACTTCAAGTGTTTTGTATTGTATCAAGATTTTCAATAGAATTCTATCCATTCTGATCTTTTAGGTTTTGTCAAATTTTAATCCTAATAATAAGGTCATGATTTTCAAGGATCAAGTTGCAAGATTGAATGATTGGGTTGAACAATGATATCCATCAAAGGTTCAAAAATATCTCTCCTCTGAAGTTTTGAAAATCTCGCATGTCATGTGACCAAAAAGTACCACTTATCAAATTCATTTGTATCAAAACAAATGATTTTCCCCCAAGTTAATATGAGACCATGTGTGAATCCGGGAAAATGAAACCTAGTACGTGACAATGATTTTGACAGTGCAACTCAAAGTCTTTATTGGGAATATGCACAAATCACGGATGCAATGAGGATGAACAAATGGGATGATGCAAAGGAAATATGTACAAATGCAACTAGGTAAGACCTAAGGGATTGAAAAGTGCTTGTTTGCTAGGTTTTCACCTTTTTAATTTATTGCTCTTTTTCTCTTTTTTCTATTTTTTTACTACTAAGGCGCCTATTGCTAGGTTTTCACCAAGGCACTTTTCTCTTTTTCATTTTTATTTTTTATTTTTTATTTTTAATTTTTTTAATTTTTTTTGTATCATCAAGGTGTCTGTTTGCTAGGTTTTCACCAAGACAACCATTTTTTGATCTTTTGAATGTTTTTGCTTTCTTCATGCTCAATTTTCCTCTTTTTATGATTTTATACTTTTCCATTATTTTTGAATTTTTTATCTTTCTCATTTTTTTTGGATTTTGAACTTTTCTCATGTTTTCAGACTTTTGAACTTTTCTCATGTGCAAAGAATGATGCTAAACTCATCGGATACACTCTCGTATGATACTCTTTCAACCTATACTCTCTCATCTGTTCAAGTATAAAACCTTTTTAAGTGTATTTTGTTAATAGGTTCTTGCAACTCATCACCTTCACAATCAGCTAGCTTGTATGTCTCTGTCTCAAAAGAGGAAGTAATCACAAAAGGTCCAAGCCAATTTGCCTCCCATTTTCCTTTCATTATCTCTCTGTTTGGTTTTTAGATTTTTCTCTCAGTCGCCCACTTGAAATGATCTAGGTTTTATAAGTTTGTTGTAGTTCCTTGAGATTTTGTTTTGATACACTTTCAAATGATCAAAAGCTTATGTTTGATGTTATTCTAATAATTCTAATTGTTGAAGTCGTGCAACCCTATACTCCTCATCATTTATGAATCCTTGCAATGAGACTCTTAAGGATGAGATTTGTTAGTGTTTAAAAATGTTTATGCTATCTAAAGCCACCAATATGCCTTAAGACTAATATTAGGAGTGGTTAGTTCCAAATATGGAAGCTCTGCAAGACAATTGTACCAACTATAGGGACAAGACTATCCTCTGCACTTCTGGCTCTGCAAAACCAAGATGGGTACACCCAATCCAGACAACATACAACTCTCTACAACTCTTCAACACTCTGAATTACAACAACAGACCATGGTAAGAAAGTGATAAACACTAACTAGGAATTCATTGACTTTCTATTACCAAGTAGGACATACAACCAACAACCATGGGATATGAAAAGAATTTAGTAATGGTTTTGATGTAAACTTTTAGGATATAACCAAACTATATCAGACATGCATCAACAAAGAGTATAAAATATTTTGACCAGTGCCTTATGCATTGGGGAACCTCTTCAATCCAAATATTGAAACAGATAGACAACCTATTGGAAAGGATTCACAACCATAAAGAAATATATCTCAGATCACACACTTGCTTATAAGATCCCTATGCATATATATCAAATGAATCTATGTTTCCCCCAAAGTATCTTTAATCTAATCCTAAATCAAAACTATGGAATGAGACATACATATAGATAACTCTATGTATTGGACAAGAAAATCCAAAACTCACACAATAACAACCAAGGAGAGACTTGAAACTGGGCCAATGTATTAATTATAATGAATCTAAATCTGTAACAATAAGATTGAATAACTACACCACTCAATAATCTGCAAAAGATCAAAAGTATCTATCTAAGCATGAAATAGAGCCTGATACCAAATCTGATATATCCCTGGGACTCAAACTTCTAGAACCAACACCTAGGATCAAAAAATTTGGAACCTTTACAACAGAGAAATGAAAGCCTTAAAAAATAAAATGAAAACCCTAGGATTGGGTTCCAACAAATGCCTATCAATTCATAAATGCAATCCTATCTCGCCAATATGATCTTTCACCAAAAGATCATCTAAAAGATTTGTCCTGACGATCAACTTGCCAATATATAAGCAAAGTCCAACCACATAAATGCAAAAATCTCCAAACATGGTAGAAGACATTCAAAAATAGAAAGATACCAGAGATCCAAGAGACCACCATACTGCATTGAATGCATTTAGACCCATAGTACATAACTCCAGACAAACAAATGGCATCATTAAGATAGTCATGGTCCAAAAGAAACCTCAAGCCACTCGCCTGCAGGTCTGAGAACACGCCATTGTAATAAAATGTGTAGGAAGATTTAAAATATAAAAAATATTAGCCACAACGGCTAACTCCTCTGGCATGAAACACATCAACGACCAAGGTCAAGATCCCTTTACAACTTTAAAATAGAACTGTTGATGCACTTTAAGTTATTAGGTCATCAAGCAGAAAAAAGAGTTACTTTGCCTGTAAAACCTTGTTGATGTCCACGTGGAACCATCCCACTAGCCCTCAGAACCACCAATTTACTTTATCTAGTGCAGGCCCCACACTCTTACCTTATCACCAATCTGGATACGTGTCACCCATTTTGCAACCACGTGGTGCTTAAATTATCAGCAACTTTGCTTCACATAGTAGCACATTACCGTTGGATCTCAATCTACCTTCATCACTTTCTTTTCAATTGATCACCATGTGTCACCCTCTAAATTAATCCATCCTTGGTCCCACCTAACCATCCTATGAACTACACCACGTGGCATCACCTTACTTGCTAGAACCTCACCGCGTGTCAAACCAACCTAGCCCGCCACTTGTCAAACTTTCCACATGTCACACCCATGCTACCACATGATCTGACTAGACCTGTACTAAATTAGACTATGCCATCACACCTTGATACCACCTATCATCCTCCCAAACATGTCACCTGATCATGGGCCCACCAAAATTATTCATCTATCCGCTAGTTGGCCGCCACCAATCTGCAACACTTCACAAACCGTCAGCCAAAAAGGGCGCTTGCCTTTTGACACTTAACCTACTCTAAGATAGGATATAAAAAGATCAAAGTTCCCTAATGCATAGAAAATATGGGATAAAAGACCTAAGGCATTTGAAACTCACAACACACTAGCAAAGACCAGAGACCAAAATGACTAGTTTACTCCACAGGAATGACCCAAAGGGGACAAAGCACGACCACCACACCCTCTACAACCAACTCAAGTGAAAAATAGAATAGAAAAACTTAGACACAAATGAGAAACCCCAAACAACATTACCAAGTGATATTATTGAGCGACCTTAGCAGCAACACTAAGCAACATAGTGTAAACCAAGGAATATGGTGTTAACCAAGCACCAATATTGCTTGAACATCAGTGTTAACCAAGCACCATAGTTTAATGCCTTTCACCATTCTTGGTTATATGTACCATGGAAACCCTAATTTTTAAATATCTCTAATAGTGGCTTTGACTAGGGTTACATTTCTCTTGTAGGCATGATAAGGATTCGAATCTCATTGATAAGAAGACCACTCAAAAAATAGCAGGGAAACCCAAACCTAAAATAGAAAGAAGGAAGCAATAGAAGGAAAACATACTCCTAAAACTACAGAGACCTACTTACAACTATTGTTCATGGATTTGAGACTTTAAGAGAACTAAAATTTTAAGAATTGTCCATGAACAGAAAATTCTAAAACATTTCCAAGCAACTCCTTAAGAATGTAAGAATCTGCACCCCATTTATTATCAATAACATATGGTCCAAGCTAAATAGGGTAAAATTTTCCATGTTTACCTTTATCCTCAAGCCTGGCATCCACATCAGGACTATATCATCATCTTCAAAGCTTTTGATAGTTGTCCTTTTATCAAACAGATTCTTATATTGCAATTGCAACTGAACATTATTTTCATGCGCATCTCTCCTTGATTCATCTAATTGTATCAAGTCATCCATCCTGAATCTCATATCATCATCCATCTCTGCATCATATTCCTAGAAAAACTTTTACCTTTGCAATATATTTTTTTGAGGCAACCTAGCATGAATTCCATACACCAAGTCAAAGGGTGCACAACCAATTACTTTCTTGACTATTACTCTGTCAGCCCACAATGCTAACTGCAAATTTGAATCACAAGCTTTCTTGTTTTTGGCCAACATCCTCTTAAGTATCTTGATCAAACTCTTATTACTGGATTCAGCGTGGCCATTCCCTTGTGGGTGATATGGGGATGAGTAAGATATTTGGATCCCATACTAGTGGCAGAAAGAACTAAACTCTTATGATCTTAAACTCATTGCATTATCCACCACAATACATTCTGAAATCCAAATCTGATCAAGACATTGTGTAACATGAAGTCAATGATAGTTTTACTAGTAGCCTTTCTAGTGGGGATTGCTTCAACCCATTTAGTAAAATAATCAGTTGCTACTAGAATCCATGAGTGAGCTCCACTTGACTTGTTTTCAATATCACCAATTAAATCCATTCCCCATTTCTGAAAAGGTGCTTCTACTACAATAAGCTTCAAAGGAAAACTTCCCCCAAACTTGAGCTTACCTGCAAATCTTTGGCAAGAATCACATTTCTTAACATAGTTGTGGGCATCCTTGAAGATAGTTTGCCACCAAAAACCAAACCTAAGAATCTTTTGTGCAATAGTCTTAGCCATGTAATCGCCTCCACATGCACCATTATGCATTTGTTCCATCAAGCTTTTGGATTTGTCAAAGTCAACACATTTGAGAAATACTTCATCATTGCTCCTCCACCATATCTGTCCTTGAATTATAGCATATTTAACACCCTACAATTTGACTGTTCTTTTCCTATTATGATCCAGGTCAAGGAGTAACACCATCTTCTACAAATATCCAACAATTTCCTTATACCATTCACAACAGTTCATATCATAGATGTAGGGCCTTTGGTCTTCCTCCAATATGTTTATATGATTGGCATCCAAATTGCTATGAGCCATAAGCTTTTCAAGTCCCATACCCCTAACCAATTTTGTAATATGTATATCAATGTTAAAATCTTTAATTTTTTTTATCCATCTACACCTCCTTCCTGACACCTCTTGTTGGACTAAAATGTATTTCACAGCAGCACTAGGCACATAAGCAATCACAACAGCTCCTACCAAATAACACCTAAAAGCCTTGATAGCTTTAAATAATTCATACGCTTGTTTTTCCATAATGTCATAGTTTAATTTTTCTGATTGTAGTGACTTAATGAAAAAGGAAATGGGTTGTTCAAAGCCCTCTACATTTTTTGTAGTAGTGTTGCAGCAATGGTGTTATATGAAGCAAAGGAGAAGATTTTCAAAGGCTTACCATAATCTAGTGTTCTAAGGACTGGAGCATCCTTGATATCTTGTTTGATACTTGAAAAATCCTTGCATGCTTCTTGATTCCAATCTTCTTTGGCTCCTTTCTTCATCATCCTTGAGATTGGAATACTAGTTTCAACAAAGTTAGTAATAAATCTCCTTAATAAATTTACATGTCTAAAGAAAGACTAAATGCCCTTGACATCCTTAGGTTGAGGGATCCTTTCAATTGCATCTATCCTTTTAGGATCAATTCTTACTCCATCTCTAGATACAACATGCCCTAAAATCTTTCCCCTTGTCACCCTAAAAACACATTTCTTTGGGTTAAAACAAACCCCATATTCCAATTCTCTCACAAAAAGTTTCTCAAGATTACCACAATGTTGTTCCTCTTTTGTTGAATAGGCACTAAGGTTATCTTGGTACACTGCTAGAAAAACATTTATGAAATATAAAAATGCCACATCCATGGCTCTTTAATATTTTTCTCTAGCATTTCTCAATCCAAATGGCATTCTAACATAAACATAAGTTCCCCATGGTGTGGTGAATGCAGTCTTGAATTTCTCTAATTCTTTCACCATAACCTGATTGTACCATGAAAATCAATCCAACATAGACATCAACTCTGATCTAGTTACTCTTTGTAACATAGCTTCCACATTGGGCAACCCATATTTATCCTTTTGTGAATTGATGTTCAAGTTCTTGAAGTCTACCCAAAGTCTAATGTCACCATTTTTCTTTCTTACTGGTACCAAATTTGATACCCATGTTGAATGCCTTATTGGTTTTATAAATCCAGCATCCCTCATCTTCTTCAATTATTCTTGCATCTTGGGTGCTAGGGTGGGATTAATAGGTCTTAATTTATGTATAAAAGGTTTTGTTCCCTCCTTCAAAGGAATCTCATGTTGGAAAAGGTTTTATCTATATACCTTTAAGTCATCATAAGACCATGCAAAGACATGTTTATACTTATTAAGAAGATTAACCAACAAATATTTGATTTTAGAGGACAATTTCTTACCAATGTATGCCTTCTTAGGAGCTTCATCTATCCCTAAATTTACTTCCTCCAAGTTCTCTAGCTTGTTCATGGTCCTTGCAGAATAGGACTTGTCCTTATTGTCAAAAGCTTTCTCAAGCACAACCAACCCTTTGGGAACTTTGTTTGACTTTATTTGTAGGACCTCTTTGCCAAAAATAGTATCCTTACCATCTATAGTCTCTATAAACCCACTGAAATCTATCTCTTTACTTGCTAAGTCTGATTCACAATAAAAAAATAACAATCTAAATCATCTTCAAAGACTTTCCAACTTTCAATATTGTCTGGGATAGAAGGCCTTGATTGAACTTCAATCTTAGAAATTCCCACAAAGGTAACATATCCTAGCCGCAAAGCAATGTTGGCCAACAAGTCTTCCATTTTTTTCTAATTCCTATCCATCCAGTCAATACCAAAAGCATTAAAATTGTCTATTTCATCCCATAAAGCATTCCTATACTACCTTAGTCTCTAATTCTTTGAAGCATATTTAGACCTTATTTGAGAAATTACTAAATCAGAGTCTCCAATAACTCTAAGATTCTTTATGTTGTGTCTTGAAACCAATCTTAGCCCAATCAACAAAGCCTCATACTCTACAATATTTTTAGTATATGTGAATAACAAGGAGAATGAGAACTTTTAGGTCTTGCCACTAAGAGCTATCAATAGGACTCTAGCACCTGCTCCTTGTTTTGGGCTTGCACCATCAAAATACATTGTCCACAAATAATTATTGTCTGCTAGATTATCTTTTTCTTTAGTCAATAACACATGCTAATTTTATACCCCATCCTTCACATCTTGGACTTGGAAAGATCCAATGTCAGTATCAAAAAAGGAGTTCATATTATTTTCATTTATTTCCTCAATCATGTGAGGAGTCCTTGTTTCTCTAGATACCTTGACACTTTGACCAATGAAATCAAAGGTAGCAAATGAAATATTACATTGAATACTCCCTCCCATTGAGGCACTCCACTTCCTTGATAAAAGCATTCCATACTGAGGAGGGATGTCCATCACTAGAAAAATTATAGTTAGCATCTTTTTTAGGGCATGGATCAAGTCTATAAGGTAGAGCCTTAATGGTACCTATGATAGGTACTTCTCTAGAGTCCATTTCTTGACATCTCCCATGAGGAGAATCAACTTGCAATCCTAATGACTTCATGATAGTATTTGATGCCCCTAAATATATCATACAATTCTTTATCCTTTTACCATTTATAGCCAAAGTCAAGAAAAAAGGATCCACAACTCCTAAAGGAGTGCTCACATGATTAGTACTTAACAAAACCTGAGGGATCTTTGAGACAATCACCTCTGATTATTTTATCTTATTATTAGATTTATCCTTTGAATTTCCTATTTTCTCAACTTCTTCTTGCTCATATATTCTTGTGGAAGAGATGTTTCTCACCCATGTTAAAGTCTTTTCTTTGTGTTCCTCAATCCTCATCATCTCTAAGAGTGGAACTTGGACTGTGGTTTGTGACAACAACCGCCCCATATCAACTGGAGTGAATTTTAAATCAAAAATGCCTTGCTTCAAAGTAATAACATTCTCATCTTCAATTTGAGTAGCAAGGCCTAGCTCAATATTTTTGTTATTTTCATGAATAGATGGAGCACTTATTTTTTGTGTCTTTACCTTTACCTTGTGGACAACAATTGGATTATCACGCTTATCATCTTTCTTGATCTTTGTTTTCTTGATACCTTCAACGGGCCTTTCTTTTCCTAGTACTTGCTTAGTATTTTCTCCTTCCTGTTTGACAAAAATACTAGAGGGCCTATCATCAACATTTCCCATTGTTTTGCCTCTCAAATTGTAGTTACTCCTCACTTGAGCAACCATGTCTGCAATAATTTTTGCAATTTCTTCATCTTTGGGTCTTCTTAGTGCAAAAGGTTCATTACCCCTTGTAGAATTGCATCTTATGTCATCAACCCTTTCTTCTTCCACATAAGATGAAAACTAATATTCACTTGTACTTTCCTCATTAGGCTCTTCTTCACTCTTCATAAGTGCAAAATTCATTGTACAACTACTATCATCATATAGTTCATTTTCTTCATCTCTTTCTTGTTGTGACTCATTTGCAGATATGTTAAGAGAAATTGCACAATAATCAGGGCTATGTGGGGATTAGAAAGTAGTGCACCACGCAACATCATCACATGTATTGACAGAATTTATTTTTAAAGGATTGGGAGTATTACCATTAGGATTGTCATTTCTTTGTGGAAAAACAAGCTTCCCATCTTTCCATTGAGTAGTATAAGGATAATTTTGCATCCGTGGTGGCCTACTAAAATTACTGGTAATAGGTCTATATCATTATTTGGAATCCTAAGATTCTTTTTATCTGTAGGCTTTAAATCCTTAATGGCACTTATGATATGTTTCATATTTATTTCATCTTTAGACTTAGCATCATAAGGCCTATCAGACTCTTTCCTAGCAGGCTTCCAATCTTCTTGCCTACCCAACTTCCCTGAGACTCTCCTATTTGTCTCAATATTTACTGTTGTCTTATATGCATCTCTGAGAGTTCTAGGATTCTTATCTCTAAGGAGGTAACCCATTTTTTAATAAAAATCATTCAAGTAGGTGGCAAGGCAAACCTAATCATCAAGCCTTAAAACTTGGAATAATTTATGCATGGCTTTTTGAAATCTTGTATTGAATTCAGCAACATCCTCATTCTGATGTTTCTTAATGTTATTGAACTCATTTAACATGAAACCTTCATTTGTCTTATCACCATATTGTTCTTTAAAATAGCTTTCCAACTCATCCATAGATCCTATAGAGACAAAAGAAAAAACCCTAAACCAATCCCTAGCATCCTCAAATAGAGATTGCACAAATAATTTCATTATTACATCCTCATGCATGTTCTTATAGTCATCCATTATATCAATAAACATTTTCAAATGTTCCTCACAATTAATAACATTATTCCTAGCAAACTTGGGAAGTTTATCTCTAATTTAATTTGGAACTACATTTGGATAACCAGGAACATCAATGAAAAAAAAAGTCTTGTACCTTTATGCATGAGTTGGTCTTCTTGGGAAAGGTTTGTCCTCTTGAAAAGAAGATGCCTTGGCATGTGATGTTATGGCTGCTTCAACACTAGAAGGCCTAGAAGGCTTCCAAAGTAAATCTATCTTCTTCTTCATTTCTAAAGAAATAGCCTCCAACTCGGCCTTCTCAAGCTCTTTAGCTATGATTTCATTTTCCATTCTAGCCCTCTCTAGATCAGTATCCAACTGTTGGACATCTGATCTACTGGAACCTTGGGATTCATAGGTTCATCTATTTGAACACTTGTCATCTTTTGCTTACCCTTAATTTTTTGTCCTTGGGTAGTAAGAACTGGTTGAATGATAGGTTCCTCTTCATCTTGTTCAAGTTCATCAACCTGGTTCACTGCCTCCAATCTTTGCAATTTTAATTTATTTTTCTTAAGAAAAATTTGGTCATGTATAATCTTATCTTATTTTTCTTTCTCTTTTCTTTGTCTAATAGAAATCTTCTCATGGATTCTCTTATCTAGTTTGGCAATCTCTTCTGCTACACTATCAGAATCAGGGAGATTTGTGTCAGATTTTGCAATTTCCTTCTCACTAGGAGAGTGATAATCTTCATAATCACCCAATCCCAAATCAGTATCTTCTTCATATTGTGGTGCATTGTCTTCTTGATTATGCTAGATTGGTTCTTCTATTCTTGTGTTCACCATTTTTCTCTCATTTTGAGGGACATTCTTATTTTTATTTCCTTTCCTTTGGTGACTAGCCTTAGAGGTAGTTGGAAACTCATCCTCCATCTTGTCTTCAAGATTTCTCTTCACCCAAGCTCTAGTGTTCTTATGACTCGTGTCAAGAAAGTGTGTGTAAATTAAAAGATGTTAATCAGTACTGTTGTAGATAAAACTCAAAGTCGCCACCCAACAAGTTGGGAAAATACAACACTTTACCATAATGAAAATGGTAGGAACAACACTTATAGAACATGAGGTACTCTATACTTCCAATGGTCAACTTATTGGTCGGTTAGGGCACTATTCTTCACTCTTTCTCTATTAGAGTCACCATTTTGTTGGTGTTTGAAAACATTTATGCTATCTAAAGCCACCAATATGCCTTGAGACTAATGTTAGGAGTGGTTAGTTCCAAGTATGGAATCTCTACAAGAAAATTGGACCAACTATAGGGACAAGACTGCCCTCTACACTTCTGGCTCTTCAAAACCAATGTGGATACACCTAATCCAGACAACATACAACTCTTTAAAACTCTTCAACACTCTGGATTAAAACAACAGATCATGGTAAGAAAGTGATAAACACTAACCAGGCATTTATTGACTTTCTACTACCAAGTAGGACATACAACCAACAACCATGGGATATGAAAATAATTTAGTAATGGTTTTGATGTAAACTTTCAGGATATAACCAAACTATATCAAACATGCATCAATAAAGAGTAGAAAATCTTTTGACTAGTGCCTTATCCTTTGGGAAACCTCTTCAATCCAAATAGTGAAATAGATAGACAACCTATTAGCAAGGATTCACAGCCATAAACACATATATCTCATATCAAACACTTTCTTATAAGATCCCTATGCATATATATCAAATGAATCTATGTTTCCCCAAAAGTTTCTTTAATCTGATCCTAAATTAGAACTATAGAATGAGACATACACATAGATAACTCTATTTATTTGACAAGAAAATCCAAAACTCACACAATAATATCCAAGGAGAGACTTGAAACTAGGACAATGTATTTGTTGTCACTAAGGATTGCACCTGAAAGAGCTAAGTGTGAAACTCAGCAATCCTATGAAACAAGGAATACTTCCAGGTTGTGGGGATCCTATAATGGAAGTAGACCTCAGGATTAAGGGACAGCTTCCCCTTGAATCACCTTAAACTTAAACTAAAACTTTTTCAAGGAAAGGGAGAGAGAGTGCATGAATTGAAAACTGGACTTAAGACCTAGGTGATTCACCAAAATTTTAAAGATTCACAGATTGTAAAACTACTCACAATATGACTTAAGCACAAATTGGAATTCACAGATTTGTCCTACTTATATTACTACTTTTGAGAATAACAAGGTGTGGATTGTCAATAAGAAGGAAATTAATGAATTTCACAAACTCAAAAACTTATGAGAAAACACAAATCAAACTTTAGACAATAATATGTGTTTTCTAAATATCAAATGAACAATATGCCAAGATAAAGGATTAACTTGAATCACAATAACATTGGCCAAAACCCATTAAAAAATTCATAAGACAATAGGAAAAAAGAGGATCTATGTTTTGTATTCAACCAAAAGGAGCTGGAAAACAATCTATTTCTCAGAGCTACAAGCATTCAAATCTCAGAGTCAGATAGAATGAAGAACTGCCTCTACACAAAAAAATGAGAGGTATGTATAGGATGAACCCAAAAATTTTCATTTCCAAGGATTTTGGAAATCATCATGCCTAGCTCCACCAAATCTGGAACTGCATGCAGGGATATATATAGAAATCTGCATTTGTAGGTTAACCAACATGTTGCCCAAATCTGAATTTTAGGAACCTGGATTTGTACGAGTAGGGGAGAGAAAATTCCAAAATCATGACTCAACCATAATTCCATCACCAAATTGAATCTATTCCCCCCCTCTAATCATGCTTGGTAGGTATCATTGACAAAGTGATTTATAAAACATCACTTGTCAATCATTTCCAAAAATAATTGCATGATTTTTACATTAATGCATCAATCATAGCCCTAATACATTAAAGATATAATGACCCCTAGGTGGAGAATATTAAATTCATTTATTTCTTGCCCCTAAAATTTCATTGCCACTCTCCCTTAGGAAAGATTAAAAACCACTCTCTAATAAAAACCCCACCTTATATGTTATAAAAACATATTTTCAAAGGCTTTATATTTAAACCTTACAATAACCCCACCCTTACCATATTTGATTTTTCACTTACCATAGTTTCAAATATTAAAACATGACCAAAACAAAAGCCATAAAACATATGGTTTTCCATCCTTCATCGAATCTACAAGATGAAACATGGTTTTTTGTGCCCTAGCTGCTATTTGAAATGGAAAGGAAGTTGATTTTTGGAAAGTTGCAGCTTCTTGGATCGAAATGCTTGGCTTTTCTAGAGTTTTGACAATAGTATTAATTTGTGGTAAGCTATTCATTCATTCCATCTTGTGTTTTTTATGAAGATGAACTCTTTCTCTACATGATTTCTCCTCCATCGAGTTGCCTTGAATTTGCATCTTTGTTGGGGTTTTACTATTTTGAATGTTGATAATAATTTTCACATGATGAGGTTGTGAGCTCTATTATTTGCTTTCATATTTAAAAGTTGTTTTCATATTGGTGTTTTTATCTGAAAAAATGTGGCTAGGGAATCATTATGGTTCTATTCTCATCTTACAATGTATGTTTTGATTCCATGGAAGATGACATTTTTTCATTGCAATGTTGTTTGTGGATGCAATAATATCTTTAATGTTGTTACCTTACCGCCCTACTCCATGGCATGAGCTTCATACTTGCTATGATAACATCTTTTTGAATGCATTAAATTTGTTTTTCTTCCATAGATGATGGAATTTTTGCATGACAATGTTGTTTATGGATGCACATAAGCTCTTTAATGTTGTTCATAGTATATTTGCTCATTCTTCTCTGTCATGTATGCAAATTTTGGTAAAAATATCTATTTTTCTCTCTATAGAATAGGGTGTTTTACATTACCTTATTGTTTTATTGGAAATAAATGCTTTAAAACATGCTTCTATATGCTTGTATCTTCATTTCCAATCCATAGTTAGTGGACTTTTTTCATTGTAATGTTGCCCATGGAAGTTATGTACTGTTGTTTTATAGATGCATTTGAATGTAACTCTTCTCTCTATACTTGATTTTTGTTTTGAAACCAGCTCATGGCATTATTGATGTTTATATATTTGAATGCCACCATTTGGCTCCACAGGAAGGGTCACCATGAAGCTATAATGTTTTCCATGCTTGTTCTAAACACTTTTTACAGTCACCCATCATGCTATTATCCTTTCAATACCACAGGCTATGACTGTATTTTGTAATTCTAGAACATATTCTCCTCTTTTGTATCCACAGAAGGAAGTGTCATGATGTTATACTGTTGTTCATGGATGCAACTTGGAATGTTGTGTCTCCATTATTATTCTTCTATGTTTTTCATGGGTGCATAAGCCTCTTTTTAATGTTGTTTACAACATATTAGCTCATCATATTGCTTGAGATAGACACTGTATTTGTAAGCATTGTTATGCATCATTGATGGATGCCTTTCTGGATGTTCTACTACTTTTTTTTAACAAGCTATTTGCATATTCTCAAACATGCATATTATCTTTTTTCATGTACAACCAATAGTGATGCTAACTTATGAAACTTACATGTTGTTTTATTTCTTGTTCACACATGATATTCATGCATAGATTCATAGATTTATATGCAAAACACTATACCTCTCACTGCCCTAAAATTTGGAGGCGCATGCATCATTATTGTTGTGTGTCCTTAAATATTGAGATCCACCATGCTATGCTAAATTTGCAGAATGTGTCACATGTATCATGCATTTCTTGTGTCTTCATACACCATTACTATACCTTGTCTTATGTATTCTGAATGATCCATGGTTACTGCTATTTCGTTATGTTTTCTCCTTCTAGATCAGTGCTCCTCCTTGTGACCATTAGGATAATCAGATACCTTGTTTTTTATGGGGCTTTGAATAACCCTAACCAGTTTCAATGTAGTGTACCAAGAGGGCCCAACATCTGATCATGGGTGTTTCTGCACTGTCAATGTGGACTCTATGAAGAAGATTTGAGGGCTTCTTGATAGTGCCCACATTATAGAGCAACACCATCCATTTTTTTTCTGAAGATTCTTCATCTTCATAAGTGTTCTTCCCCATGCACAGTCATTCTCGAAAGGTGGCCTATGATAGCTGCCCTTATAGACTGTCTGTGCATGAGTGAGGGAATTTATCACATATAAATGTAATAAAACAACTTCTTCTGTACCTGCACATGGAATAAACATATTAGAAAAACATGGTATCCTTCTTTCCTTTGCAACATTGTGGTGAGTATGTTCATGCCTGGAGCATGGTTTCCTTCTCTTGATGTATGTCTAATTCCATGCATGCATGATTGTAAGTGTATGTAGATAAAAGTGTATCATGCATTGCTTAGATCCATTGGATCTAACACCATTTCTTCTTTTTTCTTGCAGGTTCTGGATCCAATCAGGAGCACATTGGAGTCATACCCAGGCCAACCTTTCTTCCTTTCTTTAGGAAATGTCTGGTACCTTGTCATTTATGTTCATTTTCTTTTATGCATGTGTGTGATTAGCCATATATTTATAGGAGTTGGCTATGCTCACGGCCAGTGTGAGCTTAGATACATGCTTTATTTCCCTTCTTCACATACTTTTTATTTATGTTCAAA
>MU224521.1:231675-249445 GCA_018584345.1 Thuja plicata
ACACTTTCTTATAAGATCCCTATGCATATATATCAAATGAATCTATGTTTCCCCAAAAGTTTCTTTAATCTGATCCTAAATTAGAACTATAGAATGAGACATACACATAGATAACTCTATTTATTTGACAAGAAAATCCAAAACTCACACAATAATATCCAAGGAGAGACTTGAAACTAGGACAATGTATTTGTTGTCACTAAGGATTGCACCTGAAAGAGCTAAGTGTGAAACTCAGCAATCCTATGAAACAAGGAATACTTCCAGGTTGTGGGGATCCTATAATGGAAGTAGACCTCAGGATTAAGGGACAGCTTCCCCTTGAATCACCTTAAACTTAAACTAAAACTTTTTCAAGGAAAGGGAGAGAGAGTGCATGAATTGAAAACTGGACTTAAGACCTAGGTGATTCACCAAAATTTTAAAGATTCACAGATTGTAAAACTACTCACAATATGACTTAAGCACAAATTGGAATTCACAGATTTGTCCTACTTATATTACTACTTTTGAGAATAACAAGGTGTGGATTGTCAATAAGAAGGAAATTAATGAATTTCACAAACTCAAAAACTTATGAGAAAACACAAATCAAACTTTAGACAATAATATGTGTTTTCTAAATATCAAATGAACAATATGCCAAGATAAAGGATTAACTTGAATCACAATAACATTGGCCAAAACCCATTAAAAAATTCATAAGACAATAGGAAAAAAGAGGATCTATGTTTTGTATTCAACCAAAAGGAGCTGGAAAACAATCTATTTCTCAGAGCTACAAGCATTCAAATCTCAGAGTCAGATAGAATGAAGAACTGCCTCTACACAAAAAAATGAGAGGTATGTATAGGATGAACCCAAAAATTTTCATTTCCAAGGATTTTGGAAATCATCATGCCTAGCTCCACCAAATCTGGAACTGCATGCAGGGATATATATAGAAATCTGCATTTGTAGGTTAACCAACATGTTGCCCAAATCTGAATTTTAGGAACCTGGATTTGTACGAGTAGGGGAGAGAAAATTCCAAAATCATGACTCAACCATAATTCCATCACCAAATTGAATCTATTCCCCCCCTCTAATCATGCTTGGTAGGTATCATTGACAAAGTGATTTATAAAACATCACTTGTCAATCATTTCCAAAAATAATTGCATGATTTTTACATTAATGCATCAATCATAGCCCTAATACATTAAAGATATAATGACCCCTAGGTGGAGAATATTAAATTCATTTATTTCTTGCCCCTAAAATTTCATTGCCACTCTCCCTTAGGAAAGATTAAAAACCACTCTCTAATAAAAACCCCACCTTATATGTTATAAAAACATATTTTCAAAGGCTTTATATTTAAACCTTACAATAACCCCACCCTTACCATATTTGATTTTTCACTTACCATAGTTTCAAATATTAAAACATGACCAAAACAAAAGCCATAAAACATATGGTTTTCCATCCTTCATCGAATCTACAAGATGAAACATGGTTTTTTGTGCCCTAGCTGCTATTTGAAATGGAAAGGAAGTTGATTTTTGGAAAGTTGCAGCTTCTTGGATCGAAATGCTTGGCTTTTCTAGAGTTTTGACAATAGTATTAATTTGTGGTAAGCTATTCATTCATTCCATCTTGTGTTTTTTATGAAGATGAACTCTTTCTCTACATGATTTCTCCTCCATCGAGTTGCCTTGAATTTGCATCTTTGTTGGGGTTTTACTATTTTGAATGTTGATAATAATTTTCACATGATGAGGTTGTGAGCTCTATTATTTGCTTTCATATTTAAAAGTTGTTTTCATATTGGTGTTTTTATCTGAAAAAATGTGGCTAGGGAATCATTATGGTTCTATTCTCATCTTACAATGTATGTTTTGATTCCATGGAAGATGACATTTTTTCATTGCAATGTTGTTTGTGGATGCAATAATATCTTTAATGTTGTTACCTTACCGCCCTACTCCATGGCATGAGCTTCATACTTGCTATGATAACATCTTTTTGAATGCATTAAATTTGTTTTTCTTCCATAGATGATGGAATTTTTGCATGACAATGTTGTTTATGGATGCACATAAGCTCTTTAATGTTGTTCATAGTATATTTGCTCATTCTTCTCTGTCATGTATGCAAATTTTGGTAAAAATATCTATTTTTCTCTCTATAGAATAGGGTGTTTTACATTACCTTATTGTTTTATTGGAAATAAATGCTTTAAAACATGCTTCTATATGCTTGTATCTTCATTTCCAATCCATAGTTAGTGGACTTTTTTCATTGTAATGTTGCCCATGGAAGTTATGTACTGTTGTTTTATAGATGCATTTGAATGTAACTCTTCTCTCTATACTTGATTTTTGTTTTGAAACCAGCTCATGGCATTATTGATGTTTATATATTTGAATGCCACCATTTGGCTCCACAGGAAGGGTCACCATGAAGCTATAATGTTTTCCATGCTTGTTCTAAACACTTTTTACAGTCACCCATCATGCTATTATCCTTTCAATACCACAGGCTATGACTGTATTTTGTAATTCTAGAACATATTCTCCTCTTTTGTATCCACAGAAGGAAGTGTCATGATGTTATACTGTTGTTCATGGATGCAACTTGGAATGTTGTGTCTCCATTATTATTCTTCTATGTTTTTCATGGGTGCATAAGCCTCTTTTTAATGTTGTTTACAACATATTAGCTCATCATATTGCTTGAGATAGACACTGTATTTGTAAGCATTGTTATGCATCATTGATGGATGCCTTTCTGGATGTTCTACTACTTTTTTTTAACAAGCTATTTGCATATTCTCAAACATGCATATTATCTTTTTTCATGTACAACCAATAGTGATGCTAACTTATGAAACTTACATGTTGTTTTATTTCTTGTTCACACATGATATTCATGCATAGATTCATAGATTTATATGCAAAACACTATACCTCTCACTGCCCTAAAATTTGGAGGCGCATGCATCATTATTGTTGTGTGTCCTTAAATATTGAGATCCACCATGCTATGCTAAATTTGCAGAATGTGTCACATGTATCATGCATTTCTTGTGTCTTCATACACCATTACTATACCTTGTCTTATGTATTCTGAATGATCCATGGTTACTGCTATTTCGTTATGTTTTCTCCTTCTAGATCAGTGCTCCTCCTTGTGACCATTAGGATAATCAGATACCTTGTTTTTTATGGGGCTTTGAATAACCCTAACCAGTTTCAATGTAGTGTACCAAGAGGGCCCAACATCTGATCATGGGTGTTTCTGCACTGTCAATGTGGACTCTATGAAGAAGATTTGAGGGCTTCTTGATAGTGCCCACATTATAGAGCAACACCATCCATTTTTTTTCTGAAGATTCTTCATCTTCATAAGTGTTCTTCCCCATGCACAGTCATTCTCGAAAGGTGGCCTATGATAGCTGCCCTTATAGACTGTCTGTGCATGAGTGAGGGAATTTATCACATATAAATGTAATAAAACAACTTCTTCTGTACCTGCACATGGAATAAACATATTAGAAAAACATGGTATCCTTCTTTCCTTTGCAACATTGTGGTGAGTATGTTCATGCCTGGAGCATGGTTTCCTTCTCTTGATGTATGTCTAATTCCATGCATGCATGATTGTAAGTGTATGTAGATAAAAGTGTATCATGCATTGCTTAGATCCATTGGATCTAACACCATTTCTTCTTTTTTCTTGCAGGTTCTGGATCCAATCAGGAGCACATTGGAGTCATACCCAGGCCAACCTTTCTTCCTTTCTTTAGGAAATGTCTGGTACCTTGTCATTTATGTTCATTTTCTTTTATGCATGTGTGTGATTAGCCATATATTTATAGGAGTTGGCTATGCTCACGGCCAGTGTGAGCTTAGATACATGCTTTATTTCCCTTCTTCACATACTTTTTATTTATGTTCAAAATAAATATGATCCAATGTATATATCATTTTATTTCTTGGATATCTTAGTTTGATCCTTTCCTTTATGTACTTTTCATTTTCATCTTTTAGAAAATGAACACAAACTTAATTCTGATCACTAATAATGTGCAAACTAGGTTATTTAGAAACTCACCTAGTAATTAGGCTACCAACCTTAACTAATTGAATAAACATAAAATTGGGTAACATTTATAGCAACCTCAGTTGGGTTCCTTCTTGCTAAGTACCCACTTGGCTAGTTGCCTTCATCATCCATTGGGCATAGAGTCCTCTGGTTTTGACAACTGAAACTTGGCTCAACCTCTAAAAAAGCATCAACTCCTCCTCCTGAAAAAACAAACTAAATGCCTGAGATATGTTGGTATTATTCTGAGGGATTCATTCCATTAGTATGAATGGTTTGTATTAGTGGGTCTTCAGCTCACTCATACCAATCACTGATGCTTTCTTGATGAATCTTTGAGAATGACATCATTGTACCTCTGGCTTTTTGCTACTAACAGAAAACTAAAAACAAACATGTGCTACAGCACTTAGGGAACACAGAGAACCAAACCTATCCTATCCTATCCTAACCAAGCATAAAAATTGATTATACAAAACCATTGACTGGCTCCCTAAAATATCTTCCTTTCCTCTGCAATTTTGAATATTTTACAAACTTGCAGATGGCTAAGGAAAGATAGAGAATGAAGAGATGCTTTATAATCCAATGCAAAATCTCTTTAAAGATCAAAATGAATCCTCCTACATCATTAATCTCATGATGCTTGAAATTTTTCTAAAGTGGATATGTGAATGGAGGTTGGCTCTCTTGGGCTGAAATTTTCTCTTCTTGAGAATCCTCTTTATACTTGCCTCTATTCAGGAAAAATACATGATTGGGATGCCCCTTGTAATAACAAATTCTAGAATGTTGTTGATTCCTATCACTTCCACCATCACACCATTCTCTTGAACCAAATCAGATTCTTGAAGCCTCTTTTCAATGATGTCTACACTTTTCCCCTCTTGGACCGGGCCTTTGTCAACTTCATTTTCATACTTTTGCTGAGATTCAGCAACCATCATGTGTTCAACAACTTGTTGAACCTGATCCTCTTTATGAGGAGACGAATGACACTCATATAATTTTGTCATGAATACTTCAAGACTAACCCAAAAATCAGCCTCAGCATCTTGATTCTCATGTTTGCATGGGAGAGGACTAATATTTACCTTGTTATTGTTGTTATGCATGCTCAAAACATCAAGATCTTGAACTTCCTCTCACTTCTCTATTAATGATATAAGGGAAATCTGAATTTCCTCTTCTTCATGACTCACAAAACTTGGGAGTTCATCAAAAAAATCATATGATCCCTCTTAAGTGAGTTCTTCACAAGGCTCCTTGGTTGGTATAGGTTGTCTCTGAGGAAAATTTTGAACATCTTTAGGCTCTAAATCTACAATCGGGGCTTGGTGATTTGTAGAACTTGATTTCTCTACATCCACGACCCTCTTCTTGGACCTTGTGTTAGCTGAAACTGGGACATAGTTCTGAATATCACTAAGTATAAAGTTAACCCCATAGAACTCCTTTCTCTACCAATTCATGAGAGCCATATTAGGTACACTATGTTCATTGGGATAGTTGGTTGATTTTTCTAAACTTGAGGCTCCTGCGACACTTCTTATGGAGGCATAACATTGTTCTGAACCATAAGGGCTTGGCCAGATCCATTGGGACAAAATCCCTAAATGTGTTTCTGGTTGCATGGGCAATTCCACTCATAATCTTGGGCCATATTGTTCTCTGCTATAGGAATAAAATCTCTAGAAGCACTAGGAATATTAGGATTGTAAGGTTGGCTGGCTCTTTGGTTATAGTTCCTTGCTTGGCCTTGATGACATGACTGATAAGGGGTTCTATTTTGTTGATATTGGGCCTGATATGGGGCTTGATAAGTTTGATGGTAGGGCTATTGATGAGGCTGAAACTGTTGCCTTTCAAGACTAACCAGCTCATTAGTAACACTTTACAAGGTCTTTTTGATCTCATTTAGCTCTTGGGACTGGTCTACAACTAGAGCTGGGATAGGTGGAATAGAGGCCAAGGCTGGGCCTACTTTAGGAACAAGTTGTAATTCTAGAAAGAAAGGCATTGGAGGCCTTGGGGCTACTTTCCCATCTTGGCTGAGACTATTCTTAGCTCTTATAGCAATATCAAAGGCTTTCGGTAAGTTATCCCCTCCCATAGAATGGATCATTACAAAAACATCATTATTAAGGGACCTCAAATTATATAGAAAAGCATGCTGGTTTGAAGGCCTAACTACTACAGGGATTCTTTTCCATGTCCTTTGGAACCTGAAATTGAAATCCATCATATGCTCATGGGGTACCCTCTTTATGGTAGTCAAATGTTTTATCAAGGAAAGATGATTAGATTTATCCTAAAACTGGGCAATAAGGGCAGCACCTAGATCATCCCACATTGATATAGAGTTAACCACTAAACCCCTAAACCATTGCAAGGATTTACCTTTGAATGATGTTGTCAATAACCTAACAACAACATCATCATGAGTGATGTGATAAAGACCACAGAGGGATGCAACATCTCTTATATTTTCAATGGTTGAGGTCTGATCCTCTTCGGTAAAAATGGGCAAGATTTTAAGGGCTCCCATAGGTATGTCATTATGTTGCTACAAATTCAAAGATCTATCATGGTTAAAATCCACACAAAAGGCTGGTTTCTGGCCATAGGTGTATTTAAGAGAGTTTGAACTGATGGGGCATTTGATATAATAGAGGTCATGATGGGATAACAGAAGCACTTGTAGGGATATGACTAGGAAATGTAGGCTGAGATGCACTAGGCTGAGATTTAGCACCCTTGGTTGTCTTTATCTTTTCTTCAATGAAGGTAGCTCCCTGTACTCAAAAGGATTCTTACTCTGCCTGGTTAGTATCCCAATCATGTGCTAACAAGACTGATCTGCATAAAAAAGAGTAGAATCACCAAGTATGATACTTCATAAATCACAATAAGAACATAGCTACTACTCATACCAAATAGAAACTCATATGAAACTTTCTGAAAAACTGGCTCAAAAGTTTGTCCCACCAGGCGTGCCAAAAACTATTGTCAATGGGGATTGCACCCGAAAGAGCTAAGAGTGAAACTTAGAAATCCTATGAAACATGGGAATACTTCCAAGTAATGGGGAGCCTATAGTGGAATTAGACCTCTAGATTAAGGGTCGTCTTCCCCTTGAATCACCTTAAACTTAAACTAAAACCTTTTTGAGGAAAGGGAGAGAGAGTGCATGAATTGAAAACTAGACTTAAAACCTAGGTGATTCGCTAAAACTTTGAAGATCCACAGATTGTAAAAATTCTCACAATATGACTTAAACACAACTTGGAATTCACATATTTGTCCTACTTATATTATTTATTTTTAGAATAACAAGGTGTAGATTGTCAATGAGAAGGAAACGAATGAACTTCACAAACTCAAAAACTTATGAGAGCACACAAATCAAACTTTAGACAATAATATGTGTTTTCTAAACATCAAATGAACAATATGCCATGATAAAGGATTAACTTGAATCACAATAACATTGGCCAAAACTCATTAAACTATTTAGAAGACAATAGGAAAAAAGAGGATCTATGTTTTGTATTCAACCAAAAGGACCTAGAAAACACTATGCTTCTTAGAGCTACAAGCATTCAAATCTTAGAGTGAGATAGAATAAATAATTGCATCTACACAAAAAATGAGAGGTATATATAGGATGAACCCCAAAATATACATTTCCAAGGATTCTGGAAATCATCATGTCTAACTCTACCAAATCTGGAACTGTATGCAGGCATATATCTAGAAATCTGCATTTGTAGGTTCACCATGTTGCCCAAATCTGAATGTCAGGCTCTCAAATTTGTAGGGGTAGGTGAGAGAAAATTCCAAAATCACAACTCAACCATAAATCCTTCACCAAACTAAATATATCCCCCCCTCTAATCATGCTTGGTAGGTATCATTGACAAAGTGATTTATAAAACATCACTTGTCAATCATTTACAAAAATAATTGCATATTTTTACATTAATGCATCAATCATAGACCTAATACATTAAAGATATAATGACCCCTAGGTGGAGAATATTACATTTATTTATTTCTTGCCCCTAAAATTTCATTTCCAGTCTCCCTTAGGAAAGATTAAAAACCACTCTCTAATAAAAACCCCCACCTTATATGTTATAAAAACATATTTTCAAAGGCTTTATATTCAAACCTTACAATAACCCCACCCTTACCATATTTTATTTTTCACTTACCATGGTTTCAAATATTAAAACATGACCAAAAAAAGCCATAAAACATATGGTTTTCCATCCTTCATCAAATCTACAAGATGAAACATGATTTATCGTGCCCTAGCTGTTGTGTAAAATGGAAAGGAAGTTGATTTTTGGAAAGTTGCTGCTTCTTGGATCAAAATGCTTGGCTTTTCTTCAGTTTTGACAGCATTATTAATTTGTGGTAAGCTATTCATTCATTGCATATTGTGTTTTTTATGAAGATGAACTCTTTCTCTACATGATTTCTCCTCCATTGAGTTGTCTTGAATCTACATCTTTGTTGAGGTTTTACTCTTTTGAAAGTTGATAATGATTTTCACATGATGAGGCCACGGGCTCTGTTATTTGCTTTCATATTTTAAATTTGTTTGCATATTGTTGTTTTGATTTGAAAAAAATGTGGCTAGGGAACCATTATGGTTATATTCTCCTCTTGCAATGGATGTTTTTATTCCATGGAAGATTCAATTTTTGCATTGCAATTTTGTTTGTGGATGCAATATATAATATCTTTAATGTTGCTACCTTGCTGCCCTACTCCATGGCGTGAGCTTCATGCTTGTTGTGATAACATCTTTTTGAATGCATTAACTCTTTGTTGCATCAATAGATGATGGATTTTTTTCATGGAAATGTTGTTTATGGATGCACATAAGCTCTTTAATTCTATTCACGGCATATTTCTCATTCTTCTCTGTCATGTATGGAGATTTTGGTTAAAAATCTCTATTTTTTTCTCCATAGAATAGGGCGTTTTACATTACCTTACTATTTTACTGGAAAGCAATGATTTAAAACATGCTTCTATATTCTTGTATCTTCATTTCAATCCACAAATAGTGGTGTTTGTTTTATTTTAATGCTTCCCATGGAAGTACTCTACAATATTGGGCCTCCATTGAAGTTTTGTATTCTTGTTTTATAGATGCATTTGAATGTAACTCCTCTCTTTGTACTTGATATTTCTTTTGAAACCAGCTCATGGAATTATTTCAATTTATATATTTGAATGCCACCATTTGGATCCACAAGAAGGGTTGCCATGAAGCTATAACGTTGTTCGTGCTTGTTCAAAACACTTGTTATAGTCACCCACCTTGTTGTTATCCTTTGGAGACCACGGGCTATGACTGTATTTTGTAATTCTGAAACATATTTTCCTCTTTTTCATCCACAGAAGGAAGTTCCATGATGTTATAATGTTGTTCATGGATGCAAATTGCAATTTTGTGGCTCTATTATTGTTCTTATGTGTTTTTCATGGGTGCATAAGGCTCTTTTTAATGTTCTTTACAACATATTAGCTCATCAGATTGCTTGAGATAGACACTGTATTTGTAAGCTATGTTATGCATCATTGTTGAATGTCTTTCTGGATGTTATACTGCTATTTTTTAACAAGCTATTTGCAAATTCTCAAACATGCATATTATTTGTGTTCATGTACAACCAATAGTGATGATAACTTTTGAAACTTACATATTGTTTTATTTCTTGTTCACACATGATTTGCATGCATAGATTCACAAATTTATATGCAAAACACCATACCTCTTGCTGCCCTAAACTTTGGAGGTGCATGCATCATTGTTGTTGTGTGTCCCAAAATGTTGAGATCCACTATGCTATGCTGAATTTACAGAATGTGCACATGTATCATGCATTGCTTGTGTATTCATACACCATTACTGTACCTTGTCTTATGTATTTTGAGTGCTCCATGGTTATTGTTGTTTCATTCTATTTTCTCCTTCTAGATCAGTTTTCCTCCTTGTGACCATTAGGATAATCAGAAACCCTTTTTTTTTATGGGGCTTCGAATAACCCTAACTAGTTTTAATGTAGGGTACTAAGAGGGCCCAACATCCGATCATGGGTGTTTCTTCCTTGTTAATGTGGACTCTATCAAAAAGATTTGAGGGCTTCCTGAGAATTCCCACATTACAGAGAAACACCATCCATTTTTTTTGTGGAGAGTCTTCATCTTCATAAGGGTTCTTCCCTATGCACAGTCATTCTCTAAAGGTGGCCTATGATGGCTTCCCTTATAGACTGCCTATGCATGAGTGAGGGAATTTATCACATATAAATTAAATAAAATAGCTTCTTCTATACCTATACATGGAACAAACATATTAGAAAAACATGGTATCCTTCTTTCCTTTGTAGAATTGTGTTGAGTATGTTCATGCCTGGAGCATGGTTTCCTTCTCTTGATGTATGTCTGATTCCATGCATGCATGAATATAAGAATATGTAAATAACATCCTATCATGCATTTCTTAGATCCATTGGATCTAACCCCATTTATTCTTTTTCTTGCAGGTTCTGGATCTGATCAAGAGCACACTGGAGTCACACCCGGGCCAACCTTTCTTCCTTGCTTCAGGAAATGTCTGGTACCTTGTCATTTAAGTTCATTTTCTTTTGTGCATGTGTGTAATTAGCCATAGATTTCTAGGATTTGGCTATTCCCATGGCCTGTGTGAGCTTAGATACATGTTTTATTTCCCTTCTGCACATACTTGTTATTTATGTTCAAACTAAATATGATCCAATTTATACATCATTTTATTTCTTGGATATCTTAGTTTGATTCTTTCCTTTATGTACTTCTCATTTTCAGCTTTTAGGAAATGAACACAAACTTAATTCAGATCACTAATAATGTGAAAACTAAGTTCTGATTAAGTAAAAATAGGTTTTATAAGGACCCGAAACCTTTACAAAAAACCAAAGAGTACATCAGGTTTTACAAGGACCTGCAACCTAGAGTTTAAAGATAAATAGTTTAAAAAATAAATAGCTATGCCATAGCATCATAATAGGAAGGAACAACAAAACATCGTTTCGAACAGAAAAAGTCCCAAAGAAACAACAGAAGACAGCAGGGACAGCAAAAACCCAACCAGGAAAGCAAAAAGAACAGCTACATCTCTTTTACCATCTCCTCAGCTTCGAGGACCATGATTTGCATGTTATTGACCGAAGTTTTTATCTCCTCTATTTCTTTGTCCTCCTTAGGACTCTTTTTCTTAGTGCTGGCTCTGGTACGCGATCCCGGTCCTGTATTCTCCACTATACTACTGTCTTTATCCTTTTTGATCCTTTCCATTTTGTCCATAAGAATTTGCGCATGACCACAGTAAGCTTTTAGGCTTATGAGACATTGTTCCCCTATTTTTTTAACAGATGCCTCCAGTCTTTTAACTTTTTTGTGCAAACTCTTAATTTCTTCATCCCTGTTATCCTTTTCCATTCTGTCTTTAATATGTTTGATTTGTTTCTCCATGATTTCCACCTTGTTGGCATACTCATCCTAAGCTTCCGAATTGCCAACAACATCTTTCATTTCCTTCAGACACTCAGCCACAGGTTTTTCCCCTATCCCCATTCTGTTAAGAATTTTCATGTCCTCCTGTGTTTTCTCAACTTGATTTCTCAAAATAACCTGATCACTATACATATTATTAATCAATCCAGAAAAATCTTCGATTATACCTTTATTGTCTTTCTTAGTATGATCCCCTTTTTCCATATTATCGGGATATTCCTTGAACCCAGAATCCCCATCTTTATTCTGGTCCAAAAAATCTTCCCCCTTCTGAGTATCAGTTTTCAGCTCCCTAGTTTTGATCAATGTGTCCTCTTTTTCATTATCTCTGTTATCTTTATCCTTCATCTTCCTCTTATCAGGGGTATTGTCTTCCTTTTTAGAGGTAAGAACAATTCTTTTCCTGCTGGTGTTATTGTTTCTGCGAGTATCCTTCCCCTCTACTCTTTTCCTTTTTTTACCCTCCTTTTTAGTCGTTTCATTGTCTGTCTCAGTTTCAGAATCCCCAATCTGGGTACTCTTCTGTTTCTTCTTTTTATTAACTACAAACTAAGTTATTTAGCAACTCACCTAGTAATTAGGCTAACAACCTTAACCAATTGAATGAACATAACATTGGGTAACAGTATTAAGTATAATGAATCCAAATTTGTAACAATAAGATTGAATAACTACACCACTCAATAATCTGCAAAATATCAAAAGTATCTATCTAAGCATGAAATACAATTTGATACCAAATCTAATATATCCTTGGGACTCAAACTTCTAGAACTAAAACCTAGGATCAAAACATTTGGAACCTTTACAATAGAGAAAGGAAAGCCTTAAAAAGGAAAATGAAAACCCTAGTATAGGGTTCCAAAAACCGCCTATCAATTCATAAATGCAATCCTATCTTGCCAATCTGATCTTTCACCAAATGATCATCTAAAAGATCTGTCCTGACAATCAACTTGCCAAAATACAAGAAAATTCCAAAGACATAAATGCATAAAACTCCAAACATGGCCGAAGACATCCTAAAATAGAAAGATACCAGACATCCAATAGACCACCATACTACATTGAATGCATTCACAACTGTAGAACATAACCCTAGACAAACAAACAACGCCATTAAGACAGTCATGGGCCAAAAGAAACCTTGAGTCACTCACCTGCAGGTCTGAGAACACACCACTGTAATAAAATGCACAGGAAGATTTAAATTTTTTAAAATATTAGCTACAATGGCTAACTCCTCTGGCGTGAAACTCAATGACGTCCAAGATCAAGATCCCTTTGCAACTTTAAAACAAAACCGTCAATGCACTTTAAGTTATTAGGTCACCAAGCAAAAAAGAAAGTTACTTTTCCTGGTCAAACCTTGTTGATGTCCACGTGGCACCATCACACTGACCTTCAGAACCACCTATTTACTTTATCTCTCATAGACCCCACACTCTTACCTTTTCAGTGATCTAGACATGCGTCACCCATTTCATGACCGCGCGGTGCCTAACTTCCCTGAAACTTTCCTTCACGTGGTAGTGCATTACCATTGGATCTTGATCTACCTTCATCACTTTCTTTTCAATTCATCACCACATGTCACCATCTGACTTAATCAATCCTTGGTCCCACCTAACCATCCTATGGACTACACCATGTGGAATCACCTTACTTGTTGGAACCTTGCCGTGTGTCAAACCAACTTGACTTGCCACCTCTCAAACTTGCCACATGTCACACCTGTGCTACCACGTGATCCAACTAGACCTGTGCTGACTTGGACTGCGCCATCATACCTTGCTACCATTTTTCATCCTCCCAAACACATCACCTAAGCATGGGACCACCAAAATTATCCATATGTCCGCCAGCTAGCCGCCACCAATCCATGACACTTCACAAATTGTCAGCCAAAAAGGCACTTGCCTTTCAACACTTAACCTACTGCAGGCTGGGATATAAAAACATCAAAGCTCCTCAATGCACAAAACATGTGGGATAAAAGACCTAAGGCATTTGAAACTCAAAACACACCAGCAAAAACCAGAGACCAAAATGACTGGTTTAATCCACAAGAATGACCCAAAGGGGAAAAATCACGACCACCACACCCTCTACAACCAACTCAAGTGACAAACAGACCAAAAACACTTAGACACAAATGAGAAACCTTAAATAGCATTACCGAGCAACATTATTGAGTGACCTTAGCAGCAACACTGGGAAACATAGTGCAAATCGAGGAATATAGTGTTAACAAAGCACCAGTATTGCCCAAACATCAGTGTTAACTGAGCACCATAGTTTAAAGCCTTTTCACCATTCTCAGTTATTTGTACCATGGAAACCCTAATTTCTAAATAGATCTAATAGGATCTCAACCTCTAAAGGTAGAAAAGATTATGCCCCATAAACCAAAGAAAATGGTGTTGCCCCCATTGGTGTTTTAATTCTTGTTCGTTAGGCCCACAATGCTGGGTTTATTTGTATGTGCCAATCTCTTCCTGATTTTTCAACCGATTTTATCAATATTTTGAGAATATTCTTATTCATAGCTTCGGCTTGTCCATTTCCTTGAGGATAATAAATGGAGAAAGAATGGTGTTTCATATGAAAGGTCTCACATAATTCATCCACATATTTATTCTTAAATTGTTTTCCAATGTCTCTGATAATGGCATGAGGAATACCATATCTACAAATGATGTGATTGAGAATAAACATAACTATTTTCCCATTGCAGTTGTCAATGGAACGGCCTCCACCCATTGTGTAAAATATTGTATTGTAGTTATGATGTATTTGTGACCATTGGAAGAAGGTGGATAAATCATTCCAATAAGATCAAATCCCCATTGGTTTTCTAAGATTTACCAAAAATACCCCATGCGAATGATTTTCTTGGCTAGGTTTAACCACTTGAATGAGACCCACAAATACCCTCGTGAATGTCTCCTAAAGATAACTTTGATTCCTCGTCCTCTAGACACCTAAGTAGCATTCCGTCAAGACTTTTGTGATACAATTTGTCAGATAGGATAGTGTAACGAGCTACTTGGCGTATGAAGTGTCATTTTTGGGTGTGAGTTTGGTCTAAAGGTAAAACTTGGTCTTTTAGATAGGTAAAAATGGGTCTGTACCAAGGTGATTCATGTCCATTTAGAAGGAAAATGACTTGAGTTTCAAGTAGGTCAAAAGAAGGTTTCACCAACTCTTCCACCAAGAATTCGTACCTAGCATTCTGATTAGGCATTTGAAGTAAGGAGGATAAAGTAGCCATAGCATCTCCTTCTCTATTCTTATCCCTCTAGGATTTGTTCAAATGTAACCAAGAAAAAAAATTTCTTCTAGTCATCTACCATCCTTTTATACGACATCAATTTGTCATCCTTAGTCTGATACTCATCATTAATTTGATTGATGACGAATTGGGAATCCCCATATACTTGTAGTTATGTGATGTTCCATTCTAAATCCATTTTAATGCCTATGACTAAAGCTTTGTATTATGCAATATTGTTGGTGCATGGTAAAAAAATTTTTTAAGACTTAGGAATGATGTATCCTTGTGGTGTAATCAATAAAATACTAGCTCCTGATCTATGTTGATTATAGGATCCATCAAAATATAATTTCCATGCATTTGCTTCCATATTTACTATCTCTGCATCTGGAAATTCTACCTAAATAGAGCGAGTGGAAACTAAAGGATTTTTATCCAATTGATCTGCTATGACTTTTCCCTTGATAGATTTATGGTCCACATACTCAATTTAAAATTCACTTAATACCATCACCCATTTAGCAATTCTTCCTGTAAGGGCTATTTTGCTAAGCAAATACTTTACTGGATCAATTTTGGCAATCAACTTAACCTTGTGCATCAACATGTAATGTCATATTTTTTTGGAGGAAAAAACTACCGCTAGACAATCTCACTCCATGAAGCTATAATACAACTCATACTCGATCAAGGTTCTACTTAAGTAATAGATGGCTCTTTCTTTTCCCTCATCATCCTCTTGTGCCAATAAAACCCCTAAAGATCTCTCCATTGCTGAAATGTATAATAGTAAGGGTTTTCCTTTGATGGGAGGCATCAAAATAGGTGGATTCACCAAGTATGTCTTCAATAGGGTAAAATTTTGTTCACATTCATCATCCCACTTAAAAATAGTATCCTTGTGTAACAATCAGGTAAAAGAGTGGGATGTTTCTGCTAATTGAGAGATGAACCTTCTAATAGATTGAAGTCTTCCTTGTAGTGACCTCATTTGAATAATTATTTTGGGTGTTTCCATTTCCATGATTGCTTGCACTTTTTTTAGATCCACTTCCATCCCTTTTTCTAAAACTATGTAGTCCAATAGCTTGCCAGATTGAACACCAAATGCACATTTTTTTCGATTTAACCTTACTTTAAATTGCTCCAATCTTGTAAAAATATTTTCTAGGATAGGTAGATGGTCTTTTCTTTCATGTGAATTTGTTAAGATATCATACACATAATCTTCTAGAAAGGTATGCATCATGTCATGAAAGATGGTTGTCATTTCCCTTTGATAGGTTTCTCCAGCATTTTTAAGGCCAAAGGGCATTACATCCAACAAAAATCACCCCATGGGCAAGTGAAATCGGTCTTTTGATGATCCTTGGGTGCAATTCTAATCTGATTGTAGCCACTAAATCCATCCATTAATGAAAACATGGATTGTCCTGTCATCAAATCCCCTATAACATCAATTCTAGGTAATGGAAAATCATCCTTAGGGAAAGCAAGGTTAAGATCTCTAAAATTCATGAATAGTCAAATGGATTTATCATGTTTAGTAATAGGTACAATATTGGAAATCTATTCTTCATAAGCTATGACTTTGATGAAGCCAACTTTTAGTAACTTTTCTAATTCTGCCTTAACCAATAAAGGCACATGGGGATGCATTTTTCTCAACTTTTACTTCACAGGTTTTATGTTGGGCTTCACATTAAGGTGGTGCATTATGAAACTTGGATCTAATCCTGGCATATCTGCATATGACCATGCAAAGTTGATTTTCTTTTCTTGAAAGAATTTGATGAAATCTTTCCTTTCTGTAGGAGTCAATCATGCTGCTAAATGGATGAATTTAGGTTCCAATTCTATGCCAATGTTGACCTTCTCTATTGGCTCAATTAGGAGAGGAGATCTCTCTTCTTCATGTTCAAGTAAAGTATCCAATCTCTCTTCCTTAGGTTCCATAGTTGGGTTTTCACCTTTGGAAACATCTATTATTTTTACTTTTTGGGGGTCTAGTACTACCACATGGTGGTTTTCACCACTAGACCTTTTCATTTTTTTTATTTTTTTTCTTTTATCTTGTGGATTCAGAGATTGGACCCTTTCCTCCATCATCATGTTTGGGTTGAATTTGTTGGTGGAAGATGGCTCAACCTCATTAAGGTATTGGGCCATAGAATTGTCATTGGGAAAATAGAGTAAGTCATTAGGTTCGGTCATGTCCCAATCAATAAGCTCAAGATGAATAAGGAATAAGGACTCATTAGGTAAGTTTTCATTTGCAGGGCTCAAGGACATAACTCCGTTTGAGGGTTCATACATTGTATCACTCACGTCAATAACATGGGCTTGTTCAAGGTGTTCCATAGAAGTTGGATCAAAATTATCTTCACTAGAATACTCGTGGATTTCCATGGGAAATAATATGTTTGGATTAAATATAACATTTGAATCTTCCCCCTCCCCCCCATGAAGGTACCCATGGTTCACCTATCCATTGATTGTCACTAGATGCTTGTCCTACATTTGATTCTTGAGAAACAATTGGCATATGTGTAGAACTCGACACTTGATCCATATTGGCTTGATTGTTTGCATTAGGTACATTAGCATAGGTATGAATGACATCTACCTCTTTTTCATGACAAGAATCTATGGATAGGGATTCCTATTCATATTCTCTAGAGTCATCTTCACTCTCAGACTCTAACATATGTACATGCTCATAAGAATCATGAGTATTGCTTGAACTAACTCCTTTCTCTTGATACCCTATTCCTTATTTTTCATCCTTTGACCTCCAAGGAGGTTGGATAGGTTCTAGAAAGCCTTTAT
>MU224521.1:249545-285528 GCA_018584345.1 Thuja plicata
TGAAATGTATAATAGTAAGGGTTTTCCTTTGATGGGAGGCATCAAAATAGGTGGATTCACCAAGTATGTCTTCAATAGGGTAAAATTTTGTTCACATTCATCATCCCACTTAAAAATAGTATCCTTGTGTAACAATCAGGTAAAAGAGTGGGATGTTTCTGCTAATTGAGAGATGAACCTTCTAATAGATTGAAGTCTTCCTTGTAGTGACCTCATTTGAATAATTATTTTGGGTGTTTCCATTTCCATGATTGCTTGCACTTTTTTTAGATCCACTTCCATCCCTTTTTCTAAAACTATGTAGTCCAATAGCTTGCCAGATTGAACACCAAATGCACATTTTTTTCGATTTAACCTTACTTTAAATTGCTCCAATCTTGTAAAAATATTTTCTAGGATAGGTAGATGGTCTTTTCTTTCATGTGAATTTGTTAAGATATCATACACATAATCTTCTAGAAAGGTATGCATCATGTCATGAAAGATGGTTGTCATTTCCCTTTGATAGGTTTCTCCAGCATTTTTAAGGCCAAAGGGCATTACATCCAACAAAAATCACCCCATGGGCAAGTGAAATCGGTCTTTTGATGATCCTTGGGTGCAATTCTAATCTGATTGTAGCCACTAAATCCATCCATTAATGAAAACATGGATTGTCCTGTCATCAAATCCCCTATAACATCAATTCTAGGTAATGGAAAATCATCCTTAGGGAAAGCAAGGTTAAGATCTCTAAAATTCATGAATAGTCAAATGGATTTATCATGTTTAGTAATAGGTACAATATTGGAAATCTATTCTTCATAAGCTATGACTTTGATGAAGCCAACTTTTAGTAACTTTTCTAATTCTGCCTTAACCAATAAAGGCACATGGGGATGCATTTTTCTCAACTTTTACTTCACAGGTTTTATGTTGGGCTTCACATTAAGGTGGTGCATTATGAAACTTGGATCTAATCCTGGCATATCTGCATATGACCATGCAAAGTTGATTTTCTTTTCTTGAAAGAATTTGATGAAATCTTTCCTTTCTGTAGGAGTCAATCATGCTGCTAAATGGATGAATTTAGGTTCCAATTCTATGCCAATGTTGACCTTCTCTATTGGCTCAATTAGGAGAGGAGATCTCTCTTCTTCATGTTCAAGTAAAGTATCCAATCTCTCTTCCTTAGGTTCCATAGTTGGGTTTTCACCTTTGGAAACATCTATTATTTTTACTTTTTGGGGGTCTAGTACTACCACATGGTGGTTTTCACCACTAGACCTTTTCATTTTTTTTATTTTTTTTCTTTTATCTTGTGGATTCAGAGATTGGACCCTTTCCTCCATCATCATGTTTGGGTTGAATTTGTTGGTGGAAGATGGCTCAACCTCATTAAGGTATTGGGCCATAGAATTGTCATTGGGAAAATAGAGTAAGTCATTAGGTTCGGTCATGTCCCAATCAATAAGCTCAAGATGAATAAGGAATAAGGACTCATTAGGTAAGTTTTCATTTGCAGGGCTCAAGGACATAACTCCGTTTGAGGGTTCATACATTGTATCACTCACGTCAATAACATGGGCTTGTTCAAGGTGTTCCATAGAAGTTGGATCAAAATTATCTTCACTAGAATACTCGTGGATTTCCATGGGAAATAATATGTTTGGATTAAATATAACATTTGAATCTTCCCCCTCCCCCCCATGAAGGTACCCATGGTTCACCTATCCATTGATTGTCACTAGATGCTTGTCCTACATTTGATTCTTGAGAAACAATTGGCATATGTGTAGAACTCGACACTTGATCCATATTGGCTTGATTGTTTGCATTAGGTACATTAGCATAGGTATGAATGACATCTACCTCTTTTTCATGACAAGAATCTATGGATAGGGATTCCTATTCATATTCTCTAGAGTCATCTTCACTCTCAGACTCTAACATATGTACATGCTCATAAGAATCATGAGTATTGCTTGAACTAACTCCTTTCTCTTGATACCCTATTCCTTATTTTTCATCCTTTGACCTCCAAGGAGGTTGGATAGGTTCTAGAAAGCCTTTATTTCTGATTCCTAAGGGCCCTCTTCCCTTGTAACCTATTTTTTCATTATTTTAAATCCCTTGACATATTGATTAGTTTGGATATTGACATGTTGCACTATTTCAATGGGAACATTAGAATTATCCTCATCTTTATAAATCCATTGCAAGACTTCATTATCTTCTTTTGAATTGATTCTGCATTGTTTTTCAAAATTATGCATCATCTCATTCATCTTTTGATAGTTGTCCTTTTTGGTTTTTTCTCTTTCATCCTTAGAAGGTCTCGAATTTTCTTCCCTTGGTGTTGAAAATTTTACTAAATTTTCATTAGAATATTCACCTTCACAACTAGCTTTCTCTTTTCCCTTAGTCGATGTAGGTAAGTTGGTTTCATTAGGAATTCAAGTATATGTAGCATTTAATGTCAAATTAGGACCTTCTTCTTTGGTTTCTGCGATGATCACACTAGGAATAACTCCTCTATTATGTGGAATAAATAAATCATGAAGAGGTTTCACCATATTGCAATATTGAAAGGGATTTTAATCTCCTTCAATAGTTATTTCTTCACCCATGTACGGAAACTTGATACATTGATGATAGGTCGAAGGCACCGCTTGCATTTCATGAATCCATGGCCTTCCCAATAAAATATTATAAGTTAATTTCATGTCAAGGGCTTGAAAAATGGTATCTTTCTTGATTAGACCCACTTGAATGGGAAAAACCACCATTCCTTTAGAAGATCTTTCCTCCTCATCATAAGCCTTTATAGTGATTTGTTTCTTGGGATTAATAGATGACTCGGATAACCCTAAAGCTTTGACTAGGTTCAAATTACAAATCTTTAGACCAGCTCCTCCATCAATGAGGACTCTTTGAACATGGTGTTTTTGAATCAAAACCTCTATATGCAATGGGATATTTTGAGGATGGTTTATGGACATGTCATCTTGCTCTAAAAATGATAAGCAATAAGGTGCTATGAGATGACCCACCATGTTTGAAAACCTTTCTTCTTCCAAATTTTTAGGAATGGTAGTTTCCACAAGAGCTTTCTCTAAGATTTCTTTATGATTGGGAGAAAATTTCAATAGCTCCAAAATGGAAATTTGAGCTAGAGTCTTTTGTAGTTGATCCACTAGACTATAAGGCCTTGTTGAAGAAGATGCTTGTTTAGCCAAAGTAGTTTCTTATGTAGGACCAAAAGTTCTAGGGGAACTTCCTTGTTGGGTAATTCTTTCTGCTTGCCCCCTAGTAACAACATTAGAGGTGTCCTTGTTAGGTTTTTCTTGTATCATCATAGCATTGATAGTATTATCATGTCTGGATAGTGCATTAATAGTATTATCATATCTGTGGGTAAAGTGAACTTTGTTATTACCTCTTGAGTTATTTCCATTGCTACCTCCATTGTTGTTATCATTTGAAGAATTTCCTTTCTCGAGCTTGAAGAAAGGGGTTTTGAGTGTCGTGTGATCTTCATTTTTTTGAGGCCCTTCCACTTTAATCACACCATTGTCAATCAATTCTTGCACCACATGTTTCAAGTGTATGCAATCATTTGTCTTATGTCCTTGATTTATATGTTATTCACAATGATTTGACTCACTCCATCATGAGGGTTTCACTTGTGGTTCATGGGGATGAGCGCTAGGTAAGTCAATAATCTTATTCGCAATGAGGGTTCTCAATGCATTTTCAAGTGGTTCACCCAAGAGTATGAACTTCCTTCTAGGAGATGGAGAAAAGAAGGGTTTAGGCTTGTTATCCTCTTGATTGTTCCCAAAGTTGTTGTTATTGTTGAAGGAAACTTTGGGTGCTTGATTTACATTATTAGCTTGATTGGTTCCTCTCGTGAGATTAAATAGAGTGGCCTTTAGGTTTTTTGCTTCCACAACTCCATCATTAACCACACCCTTGTTATTATTCTTCATCCAAAACCAGTTGTTGTTAGGAGGAGTCCTATTATTGTTGTTGTTAGAATTATTTTTATTGGTATTTTTCTTCTCCTTGTAGAGTTTGATTTCTCCACTTTTTATTAATACTTCCTCCATAGTAACTCCATTCAATTAAGTCTTGGAAAGAATGCGAGAATTTTAACATCAACCGATAGTTCATTTCAGTATTCAAGTTATTGATGAAGATGTCCATCTTTTCCTTTTTTGGTATGCTTTGAGGATATCTAGAAAATACCACTCTCCATCTTTGTAGGAAAAGAAAGAATCCTTCTCCCTCATGTTGTTTAGATTTGCATAAATTGATCATTATGACTTCATGTTTAATATTATAAGAGTAGTGTGTCACAAATTTGGAAGCCAGTTCTTCAAAAGTGAGAATACCGGAGGGTAGTTTGGAAAACCACTCCATCCCCATTCCTCCAAGGCTTCTTTGAAATAACCTCATTAAATAAGTTGTATCATGTATGAATTCCAAGCTCAATGCACAAAATTCCCTTAAGTGATCTTGGGGATCAGATGCTCCTTTGTATTTATCATACTTAGGAAAAACTACACTACTAGGGAATGGTACCATAATTAGGATTTTATCAAATGTAAATGGACACAATGCTTCAATAGAAAAGGGTTTAGGATCCCCCATTTTATTCATGTTGTCCAACTGCATTTGGAATAACTTAAATTGCTTTTTCATAATGTCAATAGGGTTAGCCTCATATTAATTTTAGTTTTAATTTATCGACATCATAATTATGAGGGAGTTTTGTCCCCGCTTATGCTAGGTCTAAGAAGTATTTTTCCCTATCTCTTTCTAAAACTTTCTCCATGAGTTTCATGAAGAATCGGCTTTGTACTGCTTTGTTAATTTTTTATTTGGTAGCCTCTTTGTCATTAGGGTCATAGTTACATCCATTGTTACCATCTACCACTTGGTTGTTAGGGTTAATTCCTATTTAATTAGCCACATTGTTATTAACCTCACCATTTCCATTATTTGTATTATTAGTGTTGTCCTTGTTGGAGAGGTTAATGAGGTCGGGATCCGTATTTCCAAAAGGAAAAGCCATCCTATTTAGTTCTACCTCTTTTGTTGGTTCAATCATTTGTTGTGAAGAGGTAAAGGTATCACATGGAAAAGGAATCTCCTGCCTTAGATAAGTGTCGTCTGATTGCAAGGTAGCCTTTATGTAATGGTATCTGGTGAAAGCTGACATGAGCATAAATCAACAATTTCTTGGCTTTTATCCCCTTTTGATCAATCCCTTAAATGATTTTTTGAATTCTCCAAAGATGAGGGATTCTGATCAATATAATGTTATGAACAGGTAGAATGTCCAAATATGTTAGTTAATTTTTTTAAAACCCTCAGGAAATGCCCCATGTTCCTCTATCTTATTCTATATGCATGACTTGGCTTGATGTTACCCGTGACTTTACTGTTTCTTACATGCTTACTGGAAAGTTGTTACGTGCAACTTTAGGATATAGCACACATCGCTTAACTTTTGGCATGCGACACTTCACTATTGTATGCAACACTTGAAAAGTGACTACGCGTAAGATAAAGTATGGTATGCACCTCTTCATTTTTTGTAAGCAGCATAGGAATGTTGACATGCGTGAAAATAATCCTTGTATGCGTCACTTAACCAGGTAAAGTTTATGTCACTATTTTTTATGAATTTTAAAAATTTAATGTTTGTGATCAGATGTCCAGGATGATTTCTTGTTTGAAAATTTTAGAAACAACCAAAAAACACATATAAAAATTGTTTCTATACCTTAAAAAACACAAAGTGTATGTTCTTGGATGTTATAACGGGTAAAAAAAAAATTTTCTTTCAAGCAAGCTACCTAAAGTCAATCTTGGTTGTTAATCATAGCTTTACAAGGTAGGCTTACTACTTTAACAGTTTTGTAAGTGTAAATCCATTCAAACAAATGAAAAGTATCTTATACCTTCATTACAAGGGCTTCCAACATGCATAAAAACATGATTTTGCACAATCTTGAATGACTACCAGAGGAGGTGAAGATTCTTAGCACTTATTTGTCACTCGATCCTTTTGAGGATGAATGCGTTTATATTATAGTAGGTCAGATGTTATCACGGCTAAAGTTATTTTCTCTCACTTGGGTTGTTCCCTCTCACCGTCCTCGTAAAGCTATTCTCAGGAGGTAGGCCCTCTAAAGTTCTATCATATTCATTTGGAAAGAAATAATGAACTAAGTCAAGAAGGTTGGGGAATTTGATTCAATCAAAGAGTGAAGAGCATATCCCTACTACTTTTCTTAATTCCAAACATTTCAAACACAAACTAGAATTTGTGAACCTTTTGACAAGGAGGCTTTTTAGAAATGAAATGTTGGTTCATTACCACCTTTCTTTCTATCACTCAAATCCAACACTTTTGACTTTTTGAACAACTTCAAAAAGTTGAGAGCATATACTTAATTATTTCCTAGAGTGAAAAATAATAGGCTTGCCCTATTAAGCTAATTTAGAAAAGAATGGCATAATCTAAGAAAATGAAAGCTTGTTTAGAAAAATACCTCTTTTGAAGCTAGCAAAGGCTAGGCACATTTTTGAGTATTTTGTTGCTTTTTTTCTTATACTCACCTAGTGGCGATCATTCCCTCTCCTTCTCCTCCAACAAGTTAGTAAAAAAATCCAACAAAGTGAAGAAAAATGAAACCAAATTGACAACAAATTCAAGCTCTTGATCAAATTTTACAAGAAATGATGTTTAAGGAACTTAAGGAATGCAATCAATTTAAAGTTGGAAATTTTCATTTATAAGCATTACGAACTTTGACAAAATGTTCATATAATGCTTCTTCTTTTTCTAAACTTTCCAAAATAATGGAATTAAAGGTTTCCTTTGCATTTTTGTTCAAAATCCTTACCTCTTTATTCTCCCTTTTGGTCCTTTTTTATGGTTTTTGGACCTTAGGTTGCCTGTTCATTTGCAGAAACAAAAAACACAGAATGTCAATTATCAGATTTTAATAATCTAGAACTTGAAAAATATAGAGAGTTGTATGCATCATTTAACAACTTGTACGTGATGATTTACTAATGTCTACACACAACTTTAAACTACTGTAAGGATTATTTAACAAGTTACTACACATAACTTTAAGCACTGGCATGCGTAAAATAGCATGCAAAGGTGTGAAAAGAAACAGAAAGTGCAAGACAAAAAAGATTGCACGCGGCATTTGAAAGGTTGTAGACATGATTTCACTCTCTGTAAGCATGACTATTTGTCTGACAGGTGTCGCTTTGTTGTCCTATGCGGTGAATAATGTACTCTTACACACGGATTTGTTTTTTGTATGTCTAAATATTTATCTCAAATGTGTCGCTTTGCCTGCAACCTGCAAAATTGACAAGAAAATATACAAAATATGCAAAAATGGATGAAAATGGAAATTTGAGGCCTAAATCCCCATTGTGGGTGCCATTTGTGTATATATAAACTATACCTTCATGAAATTAAGGTACAATCTATCAATTCTATGGAAACAAAAGTACAATTTAATGCAAAGAATTGAAAAAATAGCATTTAACATTTCATGGCTCTCTAACTAAGCATGCTAATGAATCTCTCAGCCTTAAACTTCATTAGTGATAGTCCTAGAATGAGAATTGATGTATGATGATGCCTAATCTAGATCACAACTCTCAAATTGCAATGTAATTTCATTCAATTATTCTCTCAATTGCTCAAATTATGCTCTCAATTTTCTATGATCTCAATGAATTTCTCTATAGTGTAGATGTAATTGCTCATGAATATCTAGGATTCTTAATGCTCTCAAAATGCATAGTATTTATAGGATTTCCCAAGGGTAGGGGGTAGAGTTAAGTTTATCTTGATCAAAGCATGATTGAGTTGAAGGCTTTGAAATGGTTTCAAATGGGGAGACCATTTAAATGGTGGTCTCAAAGGTTGGGACAAAGAGACAAATTTAGTGGTGAGGATGTTGAAGATTAAAATGAGTGATCAAGATTGCAAAGTTTTGAGTGATCCATGTGCTTTCAAGCCTTGATTCTCATTGGCTGTTAAAATTCTTGTCCCCTTTGTTGTAGGAAATTAGGATTTAATCAATTCAATTAAATAATTAAATTAGCCATGTAAGGGAATATGTTGATTTTGATTTTTGATTTAAACTATACAAATAATTGATTAAATCAATTATATAGCTTTGATTTATCCCTTTTAGGTTGATATTTAATTAATCGATATATTTATTAATTGATCCTCTGATTTGATGTAATTTAGTCCCTTTTGATTGAATTAGTCCATTTGATTTGATAAAATTGTCTTTTGATCGATTGAAATACACTTGACCAATTTTAGGTGTCTACAATGTTTTAGATTAGATATGTACATGAACATGATTCATCATACTTAATGCAATTGTTCCTGATTCAAGTCTCTCCTTGGTTTTTATCTTTTGATGTTTGAATCTTCTAGTTCATTTCATAGAACTTCTCTATGTATATGTTTCATTCCCTAGTTTTGATCTAGGATCAAATTAAATCTGCTTTAGATAAGACATAGACTCATTACGTTTATCTACATAAGGATCTTATTAGTAGTGGTTGGTCTGGATTGATTGTGTTTATGGCTTTGAGTCTTTGACAATAGTTGGTTCATGTTTTCTGTATTTTCATTTGAGACATTGCCCAATGGATAAGGCACTGATTAGGGATTAGTAGATTCAATTGAGATACATGTTTGATTGGTTTTGGGCTATATTCTACAGTCTTACACATCAAAACCATTCCCAAAGTCTTTTATGTTTTGTTTTTATTGATTGTGGTCCTTCATGGTAATGGAGAGTCAATGAATGTCTGGCTAGCATTTAATACTTTCTTCCCATTATATATTGTTATAATCCAAAGTGATAAAGGGTTGTAAAAGTTGTGTGTTATCTAGATTAGGTGTACCCGCCTTGGTCTAACAGAGCCAGAAGTGTAGAGGGAAATCTTTGTCCCTATAGTTGGTCTAGTTACCTTGCAAAACTTTCATACTTGGGGCTAACCACTCCTAAAATCAGTCTCAAGGTATATTGGTAGTTTTTCAAAGTGTAAACATATTCAAACACAAACAAAATGGTGAATTTACTGGGGATAGAGAACCCAAACTGATCAGTGAGGTATATGTGAGTTGTTTCCTTACTCTACTCAGTCAATCCCAGAGTCTAGTTATAGAGTCTTCTGCTACAAAGAATATATTCTTCATGTTGTATAAAGTGAGTCAGGTTTATTTTGTATGCCATTGAAAAGTGTCTGAAAGTCCAAGTTCTAAAATATCTACATATACTATCTCACAGTGGTGACTAAAGACTCTGAGTTCTCTGATTTGTACTAGTGTGCATGATTGAAGAAAGGATAATCAGAAAGGTGGACTTGCAGTGAAGATGCATCAGATGTTTGGACTTCGTTGAGTATGAGCATAGTCAAGAGAGGAATCAATATGAGACCCTATTGATGGTGTGTTGTGATTTTTCTGATTTAAAGAAGGTTAAAGTTCTAAAGGATTTATCAACTGATTCAAATCTTTTCCTCTGCGAAGTGGTGGTGACTCTACCAAAGTTTTAAAGGGTGATTTAGAGGTGACCTCATATCTATATTTTTGCAGCTGCTACAACACATCCAGGTATTTTATTTTTCAAATCTGTAAATGTTTCCTTATTAAGTGATCTAAGCACTAAGAGAAGGAACAAGGTGTGATAGAGGTTTGCATGCTTCAAGATTAGAGTTGTATTTTGCAAAGTCATATGGAAGTATTGCACTAGTTGAAATCGGGAAATTGGATAGGGATCTTGCATTTTTAGACCAAGGAATCCAAAGGGATTCCATAGTGCTTATAATTAAAAAGGTGGGAAGGAGAAGGGATGTATCAATACCTTTGTTTTATGAAATTTTTTGTGATGCATATGATGAGCTTCCAGGGGGTGTTGAGTTTTAAGAGTCTACTTTCATTGGTTTGTTTTTGGAGCTTTGTTTTCCTGAATAAACTCATTGGCTAGCCTCCTTGAGGGAAGAGCGTTATGTGCATATCAGGAATTGGATAAATAATGAGGAATATCTTGTACTTGAGGTTACACATGATGTTGTACCTAGTGATGTTGATATTGAGAATGATGGAACTTATGAAGGAGATGTGTCTGATCTGGATTCTCTCTCTTATAATCATGAATGTGATGCTCCTTCTCAATACAAGGTAGATGATATGTGTATTCAGTAGGGGAATGGTGATTGGATAAGTCAAAATGATTCTTTTGACTATTATCAGAAGTGGGTGAAGATGATGATAGTGGTTCACATTCATAGTGAACAAATTCCAGAATTTTTGTCTTGTGAATATCTCAGATATTTAGGGAGGATAGCTCTGAGTTCTTGCACCCAACACACATTGAGTTTGACAAATAATATGAGTCAGGGGGTCCTAATTTTGACTTGTGTTTTTCTAATTCTTCGTGTGCTTCTATATAATTTGGCTACAATGAGATTGAATATGATCTATCAGATGATGAAAGCATCAGTGTTTTTTTAGAGTCAAGGGATGAAGTGATTCCTGATATTGTGTTGAGTACTAATTGGGAAAGTTGTGTGAATTTTGAATCTTTTTCAGATTCTAAATCTTTTATTAAGCCATTGCAGGATGGTCCTTCAGTTGCTCAAGTTGTGCATGTTCATGATGAATGTGTTGATACTCATCAACACCATTTTTTTGGGTCGTGTCAGCACACCTGTTGAGCCCTGTTTGAATGGAAATATGATATTTGTGAGGTCCATTTATGTTGAGAAGTGATATCTTATGGTTTTGATCAGAATTATAAGACTATTTGACCCTAAAGGACTGCCTCTCCAACATTCTTAAGTATGGCTATAGATCATATCAGATTGAACAGATTGGAGTGAAGATAGGGTTACAACTTGATGACAGGGTAGCTGAATGAATTAAATGCCTTTAATGCTTGAAATTATTTAGTTATAAACCCTAACCCTAGATGGTCTGAAAAATGTTGCAATCTCTATTTCCTATAAATGGATTTCCAAGACCATTTAGTAGGGGCTATAGAATTGGGAAAGTAGAGAGCATTAGGTTTCTTACTTGTTTCCAGTCAGGGATATAGAAGATATTTTTAGACTATATTAAGACAAAGTAGAAAGCTATTATAATATTTTGCATATTATTGTATTGTGTATTTCCTTAGTCATATTGTTGTAGAAACTTTGATTCATCATACTTAATATAATTTTTCTCAGATTTTAAGTGTCTCCTTTGTGTTATCTTCTGAGTTTTGAGTTTTCTAACTTATTGCATAAGATTTGCTTATGTATATGTTGTACTCCATAGTTCTTTGATCTAAGATTAGATTAAAATGCTTTGGATTTAACATAATCTCATTTGGTTATCTACATAAGGATACTATAAGTAGTGTGTGGTCTGGAATATTTATGTTTATGGTTCTAAGTCTTTGCCAATAGGTTGGTTTCAGTTTTGAGTATTTGTATTGAGGTTTTGCCCAATGGATAAGGCACTAATCAAGAATTAGTATATTCTTTTGAGATATATGTCTGATAGGTTTGGATATATTCTTCCCTATCAAAACATCAAAACCATTTTAGTTCCTTTTACATTTTATGGTTTTTAGTTGTTTGTCATGCATGGTAGTGAAGAGTCAATTAATGTCTGATTAGAATTTCGTAATTTCTTATCATTATCTATTGTTAAAATCAAAAGTTATAAGGAGTTGTAAAGAGTTCATTTTTATCAGGATTAGGTGTACCCGACTTGGTTTTGCATAGCCAAAATTGTAGAGGGCGGTCTTGTCCCTTTAGTTGGTCTAGTTACCTTGCAGAGCTTTCATACTTGGAGCTAACAACTCCTAACATCAGTCTCAAGGTATATTGGTGGCTTCTCAAAGAACAAATGTTTTCAAACACCAACACAACCCTTGTGGGAGCCAAATTTTATAGCACATGCCTTTACCTTAATAAAAATGAACCTATACCTGCACATAAGGAAAACATTGTTAAAAGTAAAGCAGTTGAAGTGTTATGATCATTATTTTCATCAACTCCTCTTTATGCATTCTGATTTACATTTTTGTAAATGATGGAAGTAAATGTTATAGTATGATAGGATTTACTCCTCCATTGCTCAGTTTGCATGAACTGACTCCATTTATTCTCTCTCCTTTTTGCAGGTTAACATCAGATGTGGGCCCAGGATTGAAGCAAATGTCAACCTTCAACAAAAATATCAGGCAATGGGGGGCCTAACCCTATCCTTCTATTTCTTGTATTCTTTTCATTTACAAAGATGTATTCAAGCTTTATTTTCTGCATTTAAAACTCAAATTCATGCTTGCATTAGCCTAAGACACGGTTTGTGTGGTTGCATAATGAATGCATTTTCATACTTGTATATCTCTTTATTGATAAAAGAGCTTTTGTTTATCATAAAATGCACATTCAGCTTGTAGTTTTCAAATCAACCATTGCTTGTGTGGACCACTTTAATTGATGTACTTCTATAATTATAAATGAGAAAATATTTTATTTCTATTTGAACTCAAGCATTTGTACTTTGCAAAAATTTGATTCTTTTGATAGTTAGGACAGGGAAAATATTACTTTTGAAACTTTTTTAATGAAACCAGAAATGAACCAGCAACTTAGAAATGAGAAACAATTTGATAATTGAATGCAATCAATTATAACATGCAATTTTATCAATCAAAATGAACTTCTTTCACCAGAAAACAAGGGTTGATAACAACCCTGCCAATAAGAACAAGCATAGTGAAAATTGGTAACAGTAAAGTTAATGGGTTTAATTCAAATTGAGGCGAGACCTTCATTAGCTATTAAACTTTCTTTATACATGAAGGCTTGTGGGAAAATATAACTGAATCAAATATTAGACTTTGAAAGGTTCAATTCAAATGTGACTTGAATATTTATGAGAACTTAAATTGGATTAAATGAGCTATGGATGCAAGACTTTTCAATCCAACTAGATATTGTAGGTAAATACTACTAAATTGCACTTGAGCTAGCCAAAACTCTCATCCCTTAGAGAATTTTATAAAAATTACAATAGCAATTAGGCCTATTTTTATGCTCTACTTGGGACTATGCTAAGGAATTTTCCAAGCGACCACTCAAATTATATATCATAGATCAATTATCAACAAATGGGTGGATATGGACAAATGTAATCTTTTGAGGTAGAATAGAGAAAAATGGGACACAACAAAATACGGTGCCAAAAATCCTATGCTACTTAGAGAGAAATTATATATTCTAATTTGTTAACCTAAATATAATAGGTGGTACTTGGAGCCTAAATTTAATGTGACCAAACTTTTTGGTAGCAATTTATTTCAAAAAATGACCCAAATATGTGGTCTTGTGGCCTTTTATGATCATATAATGTGTGCATATAGATTTATCAAAAAATAATTAGAGACTTTAAATAATATATAATTGACATGTATAAAGTCAGTATTAATAACCTTTGCTTTCTTTCTCCTTTCTTATGTAAAATTGAAAGGTCTAGAATAGGGTATGATATTTATCACAACAGAATGGTAGGGGGATTTGGTGCATGGTATATATGTATCTCTCTTGGTAGACATGTATGAAAAATGTAGAACCATAAAATTCTCTCTATCTCTCTCTCTCTGATGCAAGTAGGGAAGGTAAGTAGGGCCAAAGGCTCTCCCAAGTACCAAACTAGCTTGCAAATATAATGCGGAAACAACAACAACAAAGTGAGAGAAGAAACAACGGGGATCCTTTTCATTAATTGATCAAACTCATTACATGTTGGGTTGTAATGCCTTCCTGGTCTTGTCCATATATTCAATGAATTAAAGATTGATCTTCATACATGTGAGGTCACAGACCTGCCTTCCAGATAATTCAATCCTTAATCTTCTATCCTCTTGACTGCCTCCTAAAACTAAAACATAGAAACACATATATACAAGAGTCCACCAAAGAGGTCAGCACTCAAATCCATAAGTGAGACCTAGATTTAGGTCCACACAGATCCCAATGAGAGACCCCACATAAATTAAGCCACAAAAATTAAATGTAGAAGTTGGGTAGAAGATCCAACTCCAAAATAAACAACTCGAGCAAAGGATGACTGAGCAACAGCAAAGACTCGGGCAGAGAACACCCGAGAAACATAAAATGACTCAAGAAAAGAACATTCTAAGCAATAGAAAATGACTTGGACAAAGAACATCCTAAGAAACAGGAAACATACCCTAGCGATAGAAACCCAAGCAACAGAGACCAAATCAGGATAAGCATACCCGAGTGACATAAACCCAAGCAATAGAGTATTTTATTGAGAAACCTCCAAACAAACTAATGAACAAAAGAAAACATATTTTTGGTTGAGCAAGATTGCCAAGGACCCAAGATGCTCCTGCATTGGACACCTAGGGTTAAATGAAATGATTCCCCGAATAATATATCAGGTTTAACCTAAAATTAATCCAACTTAGATTTAGACATCCAAGATGAGTCCTCAATCAGTCTGTTCTTCCACTTTACCAGATGCTCCATGTATTATTTTCCTCTTGTACTTCTGCTAACTCTTTGTTTCAAAATCTTCTCAACTTCCTCTATTTGTTTCTTAGGATAATAACTTGGTACTGCCACTTCTTCATCAAGTTCATGACATTCATACAATTCTTATATATTCAATATAGGTGATATATCCATGTCATCAGGTAATTCAAGTTCATAATCATTTCCACTGTGAAATCGTCTCAGTATTCTGCATGGACCAAATTTCTTCATCTTCAATTTTCCATATATTCCAATAGGAAATCTTCCTTTCTTCAAATGGACCATTACAACATTGCCAACTTCAAATGTTTTATGTCTTCTTTCTTTGTCTACATTAGCCTTGTATTTCTGGTTACTTTTCTCCAATTTCTATTTTTATATCTTCATGCAATGTCTTCATAAATTTGTCAAATTCTTCTACTTTAGCACTCCTTTTCTCTTCTCCAACAATATCTCTCAAGTCAGATATACCTCTTGGTTGCATGCCATGAACAATCTCAAAAGGTGTCTTTCTAGTACTTCTATTTACTAAACTGTTGTATGCAAACTCTACTTGTGCCAACATCAAATCCCAATTTCTTGGTGTGTCTCCAACTAGGCATCTCAACAAATTACCCAAACTTTGGTTTACAACCTTTGTTTGTCCATTAGTCTATGGGTGAAGTGTAGAGCTATACTTCAACTTAGTATCTAGCTTCTTCCAAAGTGTTTTCCAAAAATAGCTAACAAATTTATTGTCTCGGTCAGAGATAATACTCCTCGATAATCCATGCAATCTCATAATCTCCTTAAAGAAAAGGTCTGCTATATGTACTGCATATGATTTTTTCCTACATGGTATGAAATTTTTCATCTTATAAAATCTATCCACAACAAAAAATATGGAATCATTACCTCTTGTTGTCCTTACTAAGCCAAGAACAAAATCCATGTTGATATCACTCCAAGGTTTCTTAGGAATAGTAATCGGTGTATACAAACTAGTATTCTGACTTACTCCTTTTGCAACTTGACAAACTCCACAACTTTTCAGAAATTTCTAAACATCCTTATACAAATGAGGCCAAAAATACCTTTCCTTAAGAAAAATCAATGTCTTATCAATGCCACAATGTCTAGTCAAACCACTACTATGTTTTTCCTTTATCAAATTAGTTCTCATTAATCCTCTTGGTACACACAACTGAATACCTTTGAACAACATATCTTCCTGAATGAAATAGTACTCATACTTACTTGATTTATTTGAATTAGGTGCTCTTCACACTCTCTACTGCTCATAAAAATCAGGATCACTTTCATACAAATGCTTCATGTCATCAAAACCCAGAACTTCAACTCTCATTTCAGTCAACAAAGACCTTCTTCTACTCAATGCATCAACAACTCTATTAGAAAATCCGCTCTTATGTTTAATCACAAATGTGAAACTCTGCAAATACTCTACCCATTTCATATGTCTCTGATTCAACTTATTCAGACTACCCAAATATTGTAAATCCTTATGATCAGTATACAACACAAATTCATTTGGCATCAAGTAATGTCTCCATTTCTTCATAGCTTGAACAATAGCATAGAACTCTTGATCATTGACAGAATATTTCCTTTCTGCATCTTTCAAATTTTTACTAAAGAAAGCAATAAGTTTACCTTCTTGAGTCAATACAGCTCCAATTACACTTCCACTTGCATCACATTCAACTTGAAATACCTTATTGAAATCAAGTAAGGCTAACACAGGTGATTCAACAACTTTCAGTTTCAAGGTCTCAAAACTCTTATCAGCTCCATGTGTCCATTTGAATTCTCTTTTGTCTCCTCTCATTGTCTCAGACGTATCATTACAAATAGAACTCAAATTTATGATAAACTTCCTGTAAAAAATTGCCAATCCATAAAATGATCTTACCTCACTGACATTCTCATGTGTAGACCAACTAAGTATAGCTTCAACCTTCTCAGGATCCATCTTCAAACCATCAGCTGAAATCACAAAACCCAAATACACAAGCTCTTCTTTCATGAAGGAACATTTCTTCATATTTATCAGCAACTTTTCCTCTTTCAATCTCTGCAACACTTTCCTTATATGCATCAAATGCTCTTCTCTAGTCTTACTAAATATCAGAATATCATCCAAGTATACAATCACACATCTATTCAAGAATTTCTTCAAAACTTCATTTGTTAACCTCATAAATGTACTTGGTGCATTAGTTAAACCAAAAGGCATAACCAACCACTCATGCAAACCTTCCTTTGTTTTAAAAGAAGTCTTCCATTCATCACCTTCCCTGATTCTTATATGATGATATCCACTCTTCAAATCAATTTTGGTAGAATATCTTGCTCCACTCAAACAATCCATTATGTCATCCTTTCTCGGTATAGGAAACCTATACTTCACTGTGATATTTTTGATTGCTCTAGAATCAATTCACATTTTCCATTCTCCATTCTTCTTAGGTGCCAACACAGCTGGTAATGCACATGGACTCAAACTTTTTTGAATCAAACCTTTGTTCAACAATTCATGAACTTGTCGGTTAAGCTCTTCATTCTCGGTTGGTGTTAACCTATGTGGTGCTTTGTTTGTTAAACTAGCTCCAGGAATTAGATCCATATAACAATGACTGATATCTCTCATTGGTGGCAAGACATTAGGTACATTATCTAAAATGATCTCCTTATACTCAGTGAGTAACTTCTCAACTTCTGTAGGAATTTCATCTTCTATATTCTTACTCAGGTTTTTAGGAATCAAAGCATAATAGATATTATTTCTTTTCAAAACCTTAACAAACTATCTACCTTCCATCAAATAAACTTTCACAAATGTACATATCTCACCAACAGATTCTTCAACCAAAGGTAACAAAACCTGCTTCTTACCATCAACCCAAATAGAATATCTATTCAATCTTCCATCTTGTATAGCATGTCTATCATATTTCCAAGGTCTACCCAACAAAATATGACAACAATCCATAGTCATAAGATCACACAACACCTTCATAGTACTTTCCAATTTTTAGATTCACAAAACATTGTTCACTCACCATTAATGTATGTTCATCCTTGATCCATGAGATCTGATAGGGCTTCATATGCTTCATCCTTTCCAACTGCAAATTTGTGACCATTTCCTCAGATGTCAAATTCTCCAAGCTTCCACTATCAACAATCACCTTCCAAACTTTGTCTGCAACTCTACATCTGGTCTTGAACAAACTTTTCCTGATAGGATCTTTCTTATCTAAATATCACTCCATAATATCCTTCAAATCATGAGATTTCCTCCCTTTTGAACTTTAGTTGGTGACTCCTCTTGCACCAAATCATTTCTGCTATTACCAACCTTCTTGCTTGCATGTGTACACTCAAAGGATTTATGTCCTTCCTCACCACAGTTGTAACAAGTTACTTGGAACCCTCTTCCGCTATAACCACCTCAGGAGTAATTGCCTCTTCCTCGGTATGAACTTCCATCTTTCCATTTAGTATTTCCTTTGTCTTGAGATGTGTCTGAAATTGACTTGCCTAGTTCATATATACTTCTTTCACCATGAGATCTACCTCTTCCTCTAGGGAATCTACCACCTCTCCCTCTTTGTCTTTGTTCATATCTTTTGTTCAACTTCTCCTCACTTTTTAGGAAAAATTGATATGCCTCCTCAGTGCTTTCCATCTTGACCAAGCTGATCTCATATTGTATAGAAATTCTCAATCCATTCAGATATCTTGCTACTCTTTCCACCTCATCTTCAACATGTCTAGATCTGATGTCCAATCTATAGAATTCTTCAATATAGTCTTTTACTGATCTATCTTTATGCTTCAAAATTTGCATTCTCCTAATCAGGTTAATCTGATAATCACAAGGTAGAAACTTTCCTTTCAATTTTTTTACCATCTTATCCCGTACCTTGATTTTGTCTTTACCTTTCTTCTTTTGATCCAATTGTATATGTTCCCACCATAAGGATGCATGACCTTTCAACTTTGTACTTTCAATCTTCACCTTCTTGTCCTTTGGTACATTTTCATACTCAAAGTACTTTTCCATCTCAGTTATCCAGTCAATCAATTCATCAAAATCCAATTTTCCACTATACTCAGGAGGATTAAACTGAGGTGTGGATTTCAAACTTGTCAATGCTTGTAGGAATCTCTCTTCTTCCTAATCCATCATAGGTGCACGTGCATCTTCACCTTGTACATCTTCAAATTCATCATCACTAACATCTTCAAGATGTCTTCCTCTGCATTGACCTATCTCAAAAGCTTCCAATCTTGTAGCCATCTGTCTAAGCATATTAGCTAGACCTGGATCTGCATTTCATCTCCTATGAACCATCTTGAATCCCTCTACAATTGTAGTTCAGATCACAATATGCTACCCCACAACAATATCACCAACTAGGGTTAGGGTTTATAAGAAGGAACTTAGATCTCACCAATGCTTTGATACCACCTAATGCAAGTAAGGATGGTAAGTGGGGACAAAGGCTCTCCCAAGTACCAAACCAGCTGTTAGCACTTTTTCTTGCAACACTTACCTAATGATGACAATATACCTTATACTTGAATGCAACCTCTTTTAGGCAAGAGAAAGGATAATTGCTAAGGATTGAATAATATCCTTCTTCATTTTTGAGCTCCACAGACTCAGGCAAGTATTACCTTTTAAAGATTACTGATACTTCAGCCTATGTATTTGGTGGATTATTTCATTCACTGGCTATGTACCTAAAACCTCACTGTAACAACTTATAGAATACTTTAGAGATTGCAATGATTGATCTGAAACATCGTATATTATAAGTCAGGCTATAGTTTTGATAGCATAAACCAATGAGACAAGGATTTTCATCCTTCTTCCTCTTGATTTCAGGAAGGATAACCTAATGATTCACTCTCTGAGGAATCAATAAAATGGACAATATCCTGCTGATATGAGTCCTTAATGAGTTCAACTCATTTGTTCTAAAAACTAGATGAAATTGATTAATTTGTGTATAACTGAATGGAGAAAACACTTGTTTAGAAAACCCTATATCAGTACCTATTCCTTGGGCAAAGATTCAATGAAAACATATGTCAACAAAAAAAAAACTAATGCAATACTGAAGAATGCCTTACAAACTTCATACAATCCAGATTGGATGCTTTACAAACAATCTACTCAACTCAATACTTCTTCATCAGATCTTCACAACCATGTCCTGCTCTCTGAAACCATTTACAAAATTTAACTCTCTCCTTGAGAAAGACTCACAAATGATTAGACACACTACCTTGTAGTAGGTATATTTCAGATGCCTTACAAATGAACTATACTAGAGAATAAACACAGTTAAAAGAGACAAGACAACAATGGGTAGGAACTGCACTGTATTCTCATTAATCCAAGTTGTTTCCAGATATCCAGACAATAAACTCAAGAACTAAGCACGAAATAGAAGTATGCTTTACAAATAGAAATCTTCAAACCAATGGTAACTTGTACTGAACCAAGCAAATACAGGAACAAGAACAAGACCAGGAACCTCCATAGGAACCTAAAATTAGAACCCTCAAAACAAAAAAGAGAAGAGAATAAATAAGAAGAGAAGAAACCCTAATCTTTATGAGCAATTGACACCTGTCTCTCCTAAAATCTGATCTGCTCAAACTATCTTTTCTCAGTAAATATCTGAACTCCATCTGTCTTTTCAAAATCTGATTTTATCCCTTGCAAATATCCATCATTTTCCACTGGGAAATCCATCAAATTTGATTCCATCTGCTGAGAAAATATCTTTGAAATCTGAGAAAATATCTGCTCACAAAACCTCCCGAGAAGCTCTAACAATCTGATTTTTGCAATAAAATATATGTACATTTTGTCTTATCCCTTTGTGCAAATCTGATTTTGTTTTCCCCTTCCAAATCTGACCTTTCTTTGCCTGAGAAAATCTGATTTTATCCTCTAAGAAACCCTCCGGGAAAGCCTTGTCAAACTTTGAAATAAAACATTTTACAGAATATGCAAAAGAGTACATTTCAAATCCTTTTAATCTTTTAACTTTATGCATTTTCTGTCTTTGAAAATCTTCACTTTACTTTAATATGCCCAGACTTCACCATTTTTTGACAAGTGGCACATGCTGATTCACTGTTATAAACTAGTCTTTTAACTATGCCTTTAACCCTGGTTAGCTTTACTTCTTGGTTTCTAAGTCTCTGAATATTTTTACTAACCACAGTTAAATCCGGCGACCATGCGACCAACATCAGTCTCCAAATCGCCAGCAAATTTCAACTCAACTGTCAACCTTGGGTGACCTGGTGACTAGCAACTGGCAGCTAACTCCATCTGGTGACCATGCGACAACCAGCTATCTCCTTGTCGCAGCGGTCATCTTCTCCTTCTAGCTACTTCACGACTAACCGCTAGCGGTCAGTCACCAAGTCTCAGGGTTTATCCTTAGCATCTCCCGACTGTGGGACTAACTGCTAGCAGTCAATCGCCAAGTCTCCACGGTTATCACCCTTGACGGTCAGCTTCTAGCGACTTCACGATAGGCTACCATGTGTCCATTTTCGCCACGTCAACACCACCATCTCAGCATCAATTATTCTGCAAAATTTACTTACCTTTAAATTTTGGGCACAAAAACTGAGGCGTCAGATGACTGGGTCCGTGTGTGGATAGCCTCCTCACCTTTCTTCAAATTCATATGTTTGTGTTTTAGCTTATAAGGATTCTGAAATCCTTCTAAGGCATGAATGTGGGATAATGGGTTTCATAGTTTCAAAGGCATTTTTGAAATTTATCTTAAAATGTAGTGGTTTTTCCATGCATTCCAACCTCCAGCCCTCAACAGCCCGTCAAGAGCCTCTGAGCTCTCTTACTTATTTCATATACTAAGCATTTTAGTACATAAATACTAAAAATGCCCCCTGCAGAGTGAATGTGGGACAAAACAAATGCACGGTTTTCCACTTTGCAGAAGGTTTTTTAGCAGAACTGCTCACTAACTGCATTGCTTCTCTGCTAATGAAGACTGACATTTTACTCTATGGAGCTGGACGCCATCTCCCATGGTTTCACTTCTGCAAACTTCAACTTAAAACATTGAAAATGTTCCCTCTACTATCTGTCGCAGCAGCTGGTAGTTCCATCATATTGGATTTGTTTATGTAATTTGTAGTTCCCCCAAATGCTGTGTGAAGTTTCTCCTTTCATGGCGTGAGTTTTCATTCTAAATGTTGCACAGCCTGCCCTTACTTTGGTGATGCCCTACGTAGATTTCTAGGCACTCATTTTTTAAACATTGCACTGTCCTCTTTGCATTATCATTACATCCATATTGCCCCACAAAAACAGCGTGGGCTCTTAGCATTTGCAATTTTTAGTTTTTAAACTCCACTGACAGCTCCCCAATATGCTATGTAGCATCCATTATCTTCTATGCACTGGGTTTAGTATTACATCTGGCAATTGCATTTGCTGTTCACTGTTTTAATATTTCTAAAACATAAACATTCTCCATAGAAAATAGCATGGGTTCCTTCATTGTATGTTTGAACAGATGTTTTAAAGTTTAAATTATCTCCTTTGTTTCCTGCCAGAGACTGCCTTTAATCCTCCATAGTATATAATTTGTGGCTTCTAATATGCCATTTTACCTTTTCATATTGTGTAGACCTTTTCTTGGCTTTTAACCAATTCATATGCCTGTCTTTGTTTCCATTTTGTTTAATGTGGGCTCATCCACCAAATGCTATGCCGATCAATCGAGTATACTTCCAGTCAATTTTGAAATTGCTATGTATATTGACCATATCCCCTTTGTTAATGCCCTAATGAATACACGAATGGTGTGGTGATCCACTTAGAACATAGAAGAAACCTAGAATGTTCTCTGACTTTTTAGTTGCAAGCTATCCCCATGAGAATGCAACTGGCATTAAAGTACAATTCTGACAATGTGAACTATTTGACAAAATGTTGAATGGTGGATGGCATTGATTGTTGTTTTGCATTATTTGAAAGCCTTCATGCACCCGATGCCTCCTGTTCAGGGTTTCACATTCCAAATTTTGCCATAAAGTACAAACTAGTGGACCTTATAATCATTTTACCACTTATGCAGATCGACCACAATTATGGCAACTGGCCTCCGGAACTGGCCTCAAAAATTCACTGTAACAAGTAATCTGATTCTGGCATTCAGCCAAAAGATTCATTGATTACCATTGAATACACATGCAGAAAGGGCTAGCCAAATTCCTCCTCAGGCACAAGATGTAACAGTGCAAACTTAGCTTTTCAGAAAACTTGTGTAGGTGCAAATGCTGAAACAACATAAATCTTCTTCAAATCGATCAGTGCAAAATCATCGAAACAGGCTTTGAAATTTCACCATTAGGTCCAATAGTACATTCATATGCAATGAAAATGGTCCCACAACCGGATCCTGAAAATAACATTCAGACAGAAAGTTATCACTTCCTTAAAATGACCATTTTGAAAACTTAATTTTGTTTTGCACTGCAAACTAAATAAAATGCCTCTGAAACTGAATTCACAAACCCATCAAAAAGATCCTTCAGAAATTCAACCTCTGGAGCCTAATTGAAAGACATATGTAGAACATGAATCCTTAATTAACTTCCTCTGAAAACAAACTATTCAACCGATACCAATCTGCAAATGTTAGCATCCAGACACCTTTCTGAACTTTAACATGCAAATATGCAAAAAATTGATCTAGATTTAATTTGGAAAAGTGATCAACTGGATTGATCAAAATCTGGAAATATTCAAAGGGGATCATTTCTAGGTCTATAATGTAGAACATCCTCCAATTACACTTGACCTTGAACTGGGTGCACATAGGAAAACCACAAAGTATGCCATTTAATTCTGAATTCAACATTTTCAGCGAAACTTCAATAAATCAGGAATGGAAAGGCTCTGGAAAAGTGGATAAATGGATTGGAAAGAATCTATAAATCTTCAAATAGGTGCACTCTCATGTTTACAATATGAGGGACAACTCAATTATCCAAAATGTTCACCCAAGTATAGATTTTCAAGACCTCAAAGTGGACAACTTAGCAATTCTGCACTTGAATATTCAGGAAATCAGAATTATTCACTAACAGAATGGTTCTAGAAAACTTATCATTTGATTTCATAGGGTTCTGCAAACTGGAAAATATGGAGTGTGTGGCCACTAGAACACAGTACAAAAGGCACTTTGTCAATTAAATCAACTGGTCAAAAGTTATAACCTGTCAAACTAGGCTATTCAAATTTCAAGGCAGAACAGAAATGCAAATAGTTCTTGAGCAACCAACTTTGGGAAGTATGAAAACCTATCAAATGGATTTGGAATGACCCGAGATCTAAAACATAGACTCTCTGATATGTATGTAACACATTCCCAAAGTGATGGCTTATGAAACTCAACAGGGTGCAAGATATTCAGAAGCAAAGTAGGCTCCGGACAGCAAAATGACAGTTTAGAAACATGCAGAATTAGGCGATCCCCTCAAAATGACTACTCCCTAAACATGTAAGAATTAAAATTTAGGAGCTAGGACCCACTATATATACCAAATGGAAGGCATTGAAGCCTCTTCCCAATTTGTACCTCATGAAAATCGTCTGGGCATCCTTTCCAAGCATTCTAACTGAGCCTTCTCATCAAAGTTTTTAGGGTATTCACTTTGCTTATCTGAAAATTTTAACATGGTCACTCCAAATTTTTCCCAAATTTGAGAGGACCAATAGTGGCTCTGACTGAGGATGGTTAAATGTAAGTTTATACCGAGAACCACATATCTCTGGAGTAGCAGACCACTCCAAAACTTCAAATCAGACTTTATCTTTTCTCTTTCCTCTTTTCAACTTTCACCTCTCAAAACTTTCAAAAAATGGGGAAACCTCTTATTGAAAACAAACACACAACTGAAAGGGAAAGCAACTGTACAATATGTATATTATCTACAAGAGGCCCAAAGTCCCAAAAACTGAGATCAACTCTTACCTCTGTCAAACACCTGGTTTTCATCTTCATAACTCAAAGATAAGCTGAAATGATCACTTCCATGCATCTAACCTATCTTATTTCTATTATCCATTAGCTCAAGACAAAAAAATGTCATCATTATCAATTTGAGAACTAAAATAGAAAAGATGCAAATTTTGCAAAGCATGTGGCATATGCATGATGCATTCATTAGGTAGCAAAAACTGAGAATCAATGCAATAATCAGCAATGTTTAGCTCAATACCACATCTCTGAAAATCACCTCTTGACTGAAAAATAAAACACTTAATATCTTCCAGGTTGCTTGGGTTAGCATTATTGTATCCATCCACATCAGTAGTTTGCACATTAAATAAAAAATCAGCATGCTGAACTTTATGCAAATACTGAAAACATTCACTGCTTAGGACATGATCTAGCTCATTCTTCAAAGTATAAGGAACAACAATCGATTCACTATCAAATTTAATCTCATCATAGACATCATGGATCTTATGCGAATGGTTCTGACTTTCTTCAGAAGGCGATAAATCAAGAACATCAAAAGAACAAGATTCAACATCTTCATGATCAAACAATGGTAATCCCATATCATAATCCATGCTCTTTTTCTCAAAAGGATTACCATACTGCATCTTGTCATTGACTTCCATATTCATATCAGAATCTTCATAAATACCTTCCTGCAAATTATCAACATCATTCAAATCTAGAACTTGTTGATGGGTGGGTGGGAAAACATTAGCACATTCATCATAAACATGTGAATCTTGAGCCATTGAAGGACTATCCCTTAATAGTTCATTAGAAAAATCAGAATCTGAAAAAGATTTCACATCTAAACAACTATCCCAATCAGTGCTCAAAATGATATCTGGATTCTTTTCATTTTTTAAATATGCAATAACTCTAATGCTTTCATCATCTGACATATCATACTCAACCTGATTGTGCTCTAGTGACATAGGAATATAAGCAAAATAAAAAATACAAGTATCAACACTCTGAATATCTGATACATATTCCTTATCAAATTCAATATGTGTGAAGTGCTGAGATTCAAATATGTCTTTCCTTAAAAATTTGAGGAATTCACAAGACAATAATTCTGAAATTTGTCCACTATGAAAAGAACAATTGTCATCATTTATATTTATCTTTGATACACTTTCACAATTAGTATTCTCATAATCATTTTCACAGTCATTATTCATACCCTCAATAATCTTATTAATATCAAAACTTATATTTATAGGGCATGAAGAAAGAGAATCATTTTCTGATACATACCTCTGAAAATCATCAATCAAAAAATCTAAGATTTGCTCAGTGCATAGCAAGGATTGACATTCTTGTTTGTCCTCAGTAACTTCTTCCTTAATGCTGCAAATTTCTTCCTCATTGGAATCATGGAGTGAGATCTCTTGAAGCATATCATCTTGTGCAAAAAAATCACTACAATCACTTGCATCTGCATCATAGTTATCATCTTGTTGTCCACACAAAACATTTTCACTGTCTTGCTTCTCACAGACTTCATCATTGGTATCAGAATCAGCATAAATGGACTCATCATTATAACCATAATAACTAGATTGGATAACACTAGATTCAACCTCATCAGCATAACTAGATTCATATTCAGCATCTTCAACATTTTCAGATTCAATATCACTAGCTTCAACTTCAGATATGCCTTTAGAAGAGAAATTTTCTACATGCTCTATCCATTGCATAGTATTCCAAATAATGTCCACCTTCTGAGAGCTTAGCAAATTTATAGAATCAGGAAAACAAAGTTCAACAAACAAATTTTCCCAAACAAACTCCTGAGGACAGAAAGGGATATCATACTCTTCTATCTTATTTGTAAACCTCATGTAAAAATCACATTGAGACTCACCCTCATTTCTGCTCATATTTTCTTGTAATGTTTTAACCACCCTTTCTTGAATATTTTGTCTTATTACTTTAGTTTCTGCACTAACAAGTTGAAGCTCTGGTGAAGGGCTTTTAGATTCAGACATATCATGAGTATTACTATCCTCCCCATCACCATATTGCTCAACAAAACAATCTTCTAATGCAGCCATAGATCCTATTGAACCATGAGGTAATTGCTTAAACCAATCTCTAGCATCTTCAACTAGAGATATAGAAAATAAATTCATTAATACATCCTCATGTGTAATGTCATGATCATTTATTAAATCAGAAAACTTTCTTATATGTTCCTTAGCTGATTTCTCTCCCTAGCCAGTGAATTTAGGCAAACAATTTCTGACTACTAGTGGAATAGGATTTGGGTATCCAGGGATAACTTCAAAATTTATAGCATTGCACAACCTAACCCAATATAGGTGTGACATCTTGACAGACAGAATAACTATAAACTGCCTCTTTCTCTTCCCTCTTACTTAGTGCTGACCACTTAATAGGGAAACATATACATAACTGATTTTCATGGAATAAAAGACTTATCCAATGAAAATAAAAATACCTGGAGTATGATGAAGTTGCTGCAAACTTTTTGATTTGAAGTCTCCTCCAAATCAGCTTCAAAATTTCGTAGAGCCGCCACCTCTTTGCAGAGGAAAAGATTTGAAAAGATGAGAACTTCTTCCCAGCTTTGACCTTCTTTAAATCAACAAATTAAACATCTCCAACATAGAGCTTTTTTATGATTCCTCTAATCATAAAAGTCAAAAATCTGTTGTCCTTCTTGCTACAAGTCCAATTTTATTTTTTGTAGTCTTTCTTCAACGTGCACACTGGTGCAAATCAGAGCTCAGAGTCACCACTCACCAGTAGTGAGATTCTTTTGATACTACCTTGGAGAAACTAAAAACTTCCAGACACTTTGCAGCAAACACAGACAGACTTGACTCTTTTTATAAAACATAAGGAATATGTCCTTTCTTTTTTGTAACACATGACTCTATAACTGTCTTACTATTGACTTACTCCAGAAATTTTGATTTCTTCAATAAGATTTGTATACTTATTCCCTAGCGGAGTCACCAATTTGTTAGCACTTTTTCTTGCAACACTTACCTAATGATGACAGTATACCTTATACTTGAATGCAACCTCTTTTAGGCAAGAGAAAGGCTAATTGCTAAGGAATGGATAATATCCTTCTTCATTTTTGAGCTCCATAGACTCAGGCAGGTATTACCTTTTAAAGATTACTGATACTTCAACCTATGTATTTGGTGGATTATTTCATTCACTAGCTATGTACCTAAAACCTCACTGTAACAACTTATATAATACTTTAGAGATTGCAATGATTGATCTGAAACATGGTATTATAAGCCAGGCTATGGTTTTGATAACATAAACCAATGAGACAAGGATTTGCAACCTTCTTCCTTTTGATTTTAGGAGCGATAACCTAATGATTCACTCTCTAAGGAATCAATAAAATGGACAATATCCTGCTGATATGAGTCCTTAATGAGTTCAGCTCATTTGTTCTAAAAACTAGATGAAATTGATTAATTTGTGTATAACTGAATGGAGAAAACACTTGTTCAGCAAACTCTGGATCAGTGCCTATTCCTTGGGCAAAGAGTCAATGAAAACATATGTCAACAACAAAAAAACTAATGCAATACTGAAGAATGCCTTACAAACTTCATACAATCTAGATTGGATGCCTTACAAACAATCTACTCAACTCAATACTTCTTCATCAGATCTTCACAACCATGTCCTGCTCTTTGAAACCATTTACAAAATTTAACTCTCTCCTTGAGAAAGACTCACAAATGATTAGACACACTACCTTGTAGTAGGTATATTTCAGATGCCTTACAAATGAACTATACTAGAGCATAAACACAGTTAAAAGAGACAAGACAACAATGGGTAGGAACTGCACTGTATTCTCATTAATCCAAGTTGTTTCCAGATATCCAAACAATGAACTCAAGAACTAAGCATGAAATAGAAGTATGCTTTACAAATAGAAATCTTCAAACCAATGGTAACTTGTATTGAACCAAGAAAATATAGGAATAAGAACAAGACCAGGAACCAGAACAGGAACCTGAAATCAGAACCCTCATAACAAAAAAGAGAAGAGAATAAATAAGAAGAGAAGAAACCCTAATCTTTCTGAGCAATTGACACCTGTCTCTCCTCAAATCTGATCTGCTCAAACTATCTTTTCTCAGTAAATATCTGAACTCCATCTGTCTTTTCAAAATCTGATTTTATCCCTTGCAAATATCCATCATTTTCCACTGGGAAATCCATCAAATCTAATTCCATCTGCTGAGAAAATTATATCTTTGAAATCTGATAAAATATCTACTCACAAAACCTCCCGAAAAGCTCTAAAAATCTAATTTTTGTAATAAAATATATGTGCATTTTGTCTTATCCCTTTGTGCAAATCTGATTTTGTTTTCCCCTTCAAAATCTGACCTTTCTTTGCCTGAGAAAATATGATTTTATCCTCTAAGAAACCCTCCGGGAAAGCCTTGTCAAACTTTGAAATAAAATATTTTACAGAATATGCAAAAGAATACATTTCAAATCCTTTTAATCTTTTAACTTTATGCATTTTCTGTCTTTGAAAATCTTCACTTTACTTTAATATGCCCAGACTTCACCAGTTTTTGACAAGTGGAACATGTTGATTCGCTGTTATAAACTAGTCTTTTAACTATGCCTTTAACCCTAGTTAGCTTTTCTTCTTGGTTTCTAAGTCTCTGAATATTTTTACTAACCACAGTTAAATCTGGCGACCAGGTGACCAACATTAGTCTCCAAGTCGCCAGCAAATTTCAACTCAACTGTCAACCTTGGGCGACCTAGCGACTAGCAACTGGCGGCTAACTCCATCTGGCGACCATGCGATAACCGGCTATTTCCTCGTCGCGGCGGTCATCTTCTCCTTCTAGCTACTTCGCGACTAACCGCTAGTGGTCAGTCACCAAGTCTCGGCGGTTTATCCTTGGCATCTCCCGACTGCGCGACTAACCGCTAGTGGTCAGTCACCAAGTCTCCATAGTTATCTCCCTTGACGGTCAACTTCTAGCGACTTCGCGACAGGCTGCCACGTGTCCATTTTTGCCATGTCAACACCGCCATCTCAACATCAACTGTTCTGCAAAATTTACTTACCTTCAAATTTTGGGCACAAAAACTGAGGCATCGGATGACTGGGCACGCGCGTGGATAGCCTCCTCACCTTTCTTCAAATTCATATGTTTGTGTTTTAGCTTATAAGGATTCTGAAATCTTTCTGAGGCATGAATGTGGGATAATGGGTTTCATAGTTTCAAAGGCATTTTTGAAATTTATCTTAAAATGTAGTGGTTTGCCCATGCATTCCAACCTCCAGCCCTCAAGAGCCCGTCAAGAGCCTCTGACCTCTCTTACTTATTTCATATACTAAGCGTTTTAGTATATAAATACTAAAAATGCCCCCTGCAGAGCGAATGTGGGACAAAACAAATGCACAGTTTTCCACTTTTCTGAAGATTTTTTAGCAGAACTGCTCACTAACTGCGTTGATTCTCTGCTAATGAAGACTGACATTTTACTCTATGGAGCCGGATACCATCTTCCATGGTTTCACTTCTGCAAACTTCAACTTAAAACATTGAAAATGTTCCCTCTACTATCTATCGCAGTAGCTGGTAGTTCCATCATATTGGATTTGTTTATGTAATTTGTAGTTCCCCAAAATGTTGCGTGAAGTTTCTCCTTTCATGGCATGAGTTTTCATTCTAAATATTGCGCAGCTTGCCCTTACTTTGGTGATGCCCTGCATAGATTTCTGGGCACTCATTTTTTAAACATTGCACTGTCCTCTTTGCATTATCATTACATCCATATTGCCCCCCAAAAACAACGCGGGCTCTTAGCATTTGCAGTTTTTAGTTTTTAAACTCGACTGACAACTCCCCAATATGCTACGCAGCTTCCATTATCTTCTATGCACTGGGTTTAGTATTACATCTGGAAATTGCATTTGTTGTTCACTGTTTTAATGTTTCTAAAACATAAACATTCTCCATAGAAAACAACGTGGGTTCCTTCATTGTATGTTTGAACAGATGTTTTAAAGTTTAAATTAAAACATCCATACTTCTTCTATTACCTCCTTTGTTTCATGTGTGAGACTGCCTTTAATCCTCCATAGTATATAGTTTGTGGCTTCTAATATGCCATTTTACCTTTTCATATTATGTAGACCTCTGCTTGGCTTTTAACCAATTCATATGCCTGTCTTTGTTTCCATTTTGTTTAATGTGGGCTCATCCACCAAATGCTATGCCGATCAATCGAGTATACTTCCAGTCAATTTTGAAATTGCTATGTATATTGACCATATCCCCTTTGTTAATGCCCTAATGGATACATGAATGGTGTGGTGATCCACTTAGAACATAGAAGAAACCTAGAATGTTCTCTGACTTTGTAGTTGCAAGCTATCCCCATGAGAATGCAACTGGCATTAAAGTACAATTCTGACAACGTGAATAATTTGACAAAATGTTGAATGGTGGACGACATTGATTGTTGTTTTGCATTATTTGAAAGCCTTCATGAACCCGATGCCTCCTGTTCAGGGTTTCACATTCTAAATTTTATCATAAAGTACAAACCGGTGGACCTTATAATCATTTTAGCACTTATTCAGATCAACCACAATTATGGCAACTAGCCTCCGGAACTGGCCTAAAAAATTCACTAAAACAAGTAATCTGATCCTGGCATTCAGCAAAAAGATTCATTGATTACCATTGAATACACATGCAGAAAGGGCTATTCAGATTCGTCCTCAGGCACAAGATATAACAGTGCAAACTTAGCTTTTTAGAAAACTTGTGTAGGTGCAAATGCTGAAACAACATAAATCTTCTTCAAATCGATCACTGCAAAATCATCGAAACAAGCTCTGAAATTTAACCATTAGGTCCAATAGTACATTCATATGCAATGAAAATGGTCCCACAACTAGATCCTGAAAATAACATTCAGACAGAAAGTTATCACTTCCTTAAAATGACCATTTTGAAAACTTAATTCTGTTTTTCACTGCAAACTGAATAAAATGCCTCTGAAACTGAATTCACAAACCCATCAAAAAGATCCTTCAGAAATTCAACCTCTGGAGCCTAATTGAAAGGCATATGTAGAACATGAATCCTTAATTAACTTCCTCTAAAAACAAACTATTCAACTGATACAAATCTGCAAATGTTAGCATCCAGACACCTTTCTAAACTTTAACATGCAAATATGCAGAAAATTGATCTAGATTTAATTTGGAAAAGTGATCAACTGGATTGATCAAAACCTGGAAATCTTCAAAGGGGATCATTTCTAGGTCTATAATGTAGAACATCCTCCAATTACACTTGACCTCAAACTGGGTGCACATAGGGAAACCACAAAGTATGCCATTTAATTCTGAATTCAACATTTTCAGCGAAACTTCAATAAATCAGGAATGGAAAGGCTCTGGAAAAAGGGATAAATGGATTGGCAAGAATCTATAAATATTCAAATAGGTGCACTCTCATGTTTACAATATGAGGGACAACTCAATTATCCAAAATGTTCACCCGGGTATAGATTTTCAAGACCTCAAAGTGGACAACTTAGCAATTCTGCACTTGAATATTTAGGAAATCAGAATTATTCACTAACAGAATGGTTCTAGAAAACTTATCATTTGATTTCATAGGGTTCTGCAAACTAGAAAATATGGAGTGTGTGACCACTGGAACACAATACAAAAGGCACTTTGTCAATTAAATCAACTAGTCAAAAATTATAATCTGTCAAACTGGGCTATTCAGATTTCAAGGCAGAACAGAAATTCAAACAGTTCTTGAGCAACCAACTTTGGGAAGTATGAAAACCTATCAAATGGATTTGGAATGACTCGAGATCTAAAACATAGACTCTCTGATATGTATGTAACACATTCTCAAAGTGATGGCTTATGAAACTCAACAGGGTGCAAGATATTCAGAAGCAAAGTAGGCTCCGGATAGCAAAATGACAGTTTAGCAACATGCAGAATTAGGTGACCCCCTCAAAATGACTACTCTCTAAACATGTCAAAATTAAAATTTAGGTTCTAGGACCCACTGCATATGCCAAATGGAAGGCATTGAAGCCTCTTCCCAATTTGTACCTCATGAAAATCATCTGGGCATCCTTTCCAAGCATTCTAACTGAGCCTTCTCATCAAAGTTTTAAGGGTATTCACTTTTCTTATCTGAAAATTTTAACATGGTCACTCCAAATTTGTTCCAAATTTTAGAGGACCAACACCAGCTTGCAGATACAATGTGGAAACAACAACAACAACAGAGTGAGAGAAGAAACAACATGGATCCTTTTAATTAATTGATCAAACTCGTTACATGCCGAGTTGTAAGGCCTTCCCAGTTTCGGCCATGTATTCAATGAATTACAAATTGATCTTCATACATGCGAGGTCACAGACCTTCCTTCCAGATAATTCAATCCTTAATCTTCTATCCTCTCGACTGCCTCCTAAAACTAAAACACAGAAACACATATATACAAAAGTCCACCAAAGAGGTCAGCGCTCAAATCCATAAGTGAGACCCAGATTTAGCTTCACACATATCCCATTGAGAGACCCCACCTAAATTAAGCCATAGAAATTAAATTTAGAAATCGGCCAGAAGATCCAACTCCAAAATAAAAAAAACTCAGGCAAAGGATGACTAAGGAACAACAAAGACTCGGGCATAGAACACCCAAGCAACAGAAAATGACTCAAGAAAAGAACATCCCGAGCAACAAAAAATGACTCGGGAAAAGAACATCCCAAGCAAAATAGGAAACATACCCAAGCGACATAAACCTGAGAAAAAAAGACCAACTTGGGACAAGCATACTCGAGTGATATAAACCCGAGCAATAAAGTATTTTACCAAGCAGCCTCCAAACAAACTAATGAACAAAAGAAAACATACTTTTGGTTGAGCAGGATTTCCAAGGACCCAAGATGCTCTCTCTCTCTCTCTCTCTCTCTCTCTCTCTCTCTCTCTCTCTCTTTGTGTGTGTGTGTGTGTGTTTTTTTCTCTTTATCTCCCTCTCACTCTTTATTTCTCACCTTGTATAACTCTCTATCCCATGTTTGTATATTGTAAGGAAGCTATGGTAGCAAAATAAATTCCTATATTAACCTTGGGAGGAGAGATATGCAAAAACTTACTCATATATTTATAATAGTTGGGTAAAAGCATAGTCGAGTGTTGCCTTTTAGGCTAACTTGACTGACTCAACCTAGTTAGACTCGGCTGAGTCTAACATGCTTGATTCCATGTAGGTGTCACACGGCCCTGAATGGCGCCTACATGGCCCAGTAGATTGGGCTGAGTGGGACTCGGTCGAGGCCCACTTGGCCCAGTCCCTACGATATTTTAAATACCAAAAAAAAACCTCCAAGCCCCTCATTTGAACATTGATGGGATACGAGAGTGGTAAAGGCGCTCCAGAGGAAACTCTGTTGCGTTCTAGGCAGGGGACCCCAATTTTTTTTTTTTTAACTTTTCTTTTGTATAAATACGTTAAAAATGAAAAAAAATCACTTAGCATTATAATATATTGTTTTTTTCTTTATTTTTAAGCAATAAATGTTTAATTTATGAACTGTGGTTCAAACGTGTTGCATGTTGAAGAAGTTTTATATGTTTAAATGTATATGTAAATGCATGAATTAGCATGTTTGAAGTTAAATGTTTTCATTTGAAGTATGTATCTTTGAAGTTAGATAGATAAATTATGTTAATTTAGCTTATTTGAAATTATTTTTGAATGTACGTGTGCATGTGTATTATATATATAATCAGTTTTTAATTTATTTAAACATGTTCTTTTTCAAAATATATATATATATATATATATAGACACACACATGTGTGTGTGTGTGTGTATTCTATTGAATATACACATGTATGTGCCCACTTGCAGCGAGCAATTTTTATCTATTACATTTGTGCGTCCATCATCTCTCTTTCTAGATATCATATTGTATGTGTGTCATAGATTCTAGTGGTTCAGAGCCTAGCATACATGATGGTCAGGCCTCACGAGCATCCTCGAGCCACCATGGTACCCCACAAAGTAGAGATAGTCGTAGATAGGAGACTATCTCTAGGTTGCACGTCGATCTAGCTGCGCTAGAGCGGACGTTGCAAAATAGTGTTATCCTCCCTAATAGGGAGCAATTATCATCCATTCTCACTGAGCTAACAATTATAATTCAAAAGGCTAAATCATATAATCCATATGATGATATATCTATTGAATCTTTTTACCATAGCCTCTCTAGCACTATCACAGGGAGTGTGGGTTCGAGGACGGTTGATTATGATGTTTTTGTTACTTAGGTTAAGAACATGTTTGGAACCCATTACATAGATAAGAGGGTGGCTAGATCATACAGGGTCATGAAATGTACAGATGACTTAGTGGCCCATTTTATATATCCAAGGTGGTTGGCAGACCATCACATGTGGCACCAAAAGGATGAGGTGCTCCTATATTTCTGCAAACAATTATTTGCAGAGTTCTATTTGGGTTATGATGTTGATTACATAGATGTGCCTCCATTTATTGATCAGGGTTGGGGGATATATCAGGATAAGTGTAAATGACCTGATTTACTATAGCCCCCTAGTAAGAGGGCATTGGTGGGTCAAAACCTTTTGGTTCTTCCAAAAGGTTTGGAGACCCACACTAGAGCTGGACAGGCTGCAGCTGAGGATGCATGCCTAGATATTTTTCTAGAATTTCCACCATCGTGACTCAGGTCGATGAGTTGTCATCTGATCGTGTGGGTAGGTACATTCTGAGATCATGGATGAGTGCAGGCGTTGATCCTTCTAGTCTATTTTATGATCCTTACATCTGATTTGATCTTCTCACCCCATATGAGATAGCACAACTACCAGAGGATTGTCTGGGTGCCATGAGCTCCATTTTAGTGAGTGATCTATTAACATCTTATCAAGTACATTCTACGTTTCATGGGGTTCCTCTGAGTGATATTCCTACATTCATTCGAGGATTGTTTGCAAGATTCTCCACATGCAACAGTCAGGGACAGGGAGATTCAGAGGTAGGTACCTTCAAACAAGACAACATCCAGATACATCCTACAACTCTATAAAAGAGTGTGGAAGATCTTACACCATCTCCACAGAAGAAACCTCCCCTACAGTATACACCTACAACCTCACGATTTCACAGTGGATTCTCATATTTTCTTATGGGTGAGGCCATTGATCCTGATGCACTATCCTTACACTCTT
>MU224521.1:314460-326066 GCA_018584345.1 Thuja plicata
GGGAGGGGGGTGGGTTGTTGTGCTCTGCCCACCTTCATCAAAACGTCCACCACATTGGCGCTAAAGGTCTTAAAAATGAAAAACAATAGCAGGGGAGGGGTGACAGACTAACCATGGGAATAGCATCAAGCCCTTAAGCATTTCAAAAGTTGGAGCACCGTGCTATATCAGTCTCCTTTATCAAAAAATGCACCTCACCTTGAGGCTCTAGTCGGTGCATGCTCTACGTTTAATCCCTGTAGTCCTCCTCTTCCTGGGAACAACTGGCATCTAGACGTCTAACATGTCCCCAGGTGTGGGAGGGCGTTCTTGGATAGCTTCCTTAATTGACTCCTAGCCGATAAACCATTCCATTTTGTAGTCATCTCTATTCACTCCCCATGGCCAGTAGATGAAAGGAATGAGTCCTTGCACCCATTCTTGATCTTCATCCGCAATGCACTTAGTGATGTTGAAGCCAACTCCCAGCCAAGCCCACTCAAAAAACAAGTCCATGCCCCCCAGGACATCTTCATAGAAGAGTTCATTTAAAACCCTGTGAGCCTCATCATGATCCACTTCAAGCTTGAGTGCCCATGCCAAGAGAATTGATGGAATATAAATATTTAACCTCCCTCTATGATTGGCCTCCAAGAATTTAGGCCCCAGTGCGTCCAAGATTGCATCCTCAAGTGCCATCGAAGACCAGCGCAGAGTTCTTTTAATTCTATCCACCTCTATCACCGTGAAGAAGCCCTTCTATTGTTTGAATTTCTCGGGCTTCAAATTAAAATTGGCTTCCATAGTCATGGTCGATCTGTGTTTCAATAAGATCTTAACAAGATAATTAACTTGTAACAGGGCAGAAGAATAAATCAGGTGTTTAGAAGGAATGAAGGAATGTGCATATATATTGCTGCATGTAGACAATATCATTTATTGTTGAGCGTAGCGGCTCAGCAGTCCCATCCCATCTACGACCCGTGATCATAAAGAAGCCTGCCATTTCACATGGATTTAAGCATGTTAACCTTTACAAAAATTGCGATCACACGCGCAGAATGTAGAGGCATCTAGAGCATCATTTAATAAAGAGGTTGTGTCACCATCCTTTTATTGATCATTGATTATGGTCTACAAGGACGTTTCTGATGCCCACCGCCACTGTCCAGAATTATTACCCCATCATTAAAGCATATTCATATGACATCATGTGATATGAAAACATCCCATCAACATTCCCAAAAATCATTAAAACTTTCTGCCATATTTCATATGATAATATTTGTGAATGTCTCAAATTGCTTGTCGCCTGCCCTGTGAAAATTAGCCACCCAATTTGAAAGTTTGTCAGCTTCTATGTTTCCATCGCATCTAATGTGGGAGATTTTAAAGTTGGAAAAGTTAATAAAAAAGAGTTGTATTTGATGTAAGCTTGAAGATGCCACGCCCAGATGTGGGATTTTTGAATAGCTCCAACAATGATCGCCGAGTCTCCTTCTAAATGAAGGTTTTTAATGCCAAGCTTAAGTCCCAGTTTTATCCCCAATAACGCAGCTTGCACTTCAGCCATGTTGTTGGTCCCATTGATTAATCTTTCTGCTTCAAAGGCAAGAATGTTACCAGAATAGTCCTGCACAATGGCTCCTGCTCCAGAGACACCAGGGTTGCCTCGTGAGGCCCCATCAAAGTTGATCTTGGTCCAGTTCTCATCTGGAGGCTCCCACTTAACTCCAATCTTCTTACTTTTGGCCAAAGGCCTCGGGAAATCACCCCATGATCTAATTTTGATTCCCAGCCAGTTGTTTTGGATCCCTCTATCTAACTTTGTGAAAGGACACTTCATGGGTTTCTTGCTTGCTGAGCTTGTCATGATTTCTTCAATTGAAAAATTTATTCTCCCCATGATTCTTGTGAGTGAATCCTTTTGTTCCCTGAAAATTCTACGGTTTCTTTCTTTTTATATCTCCCACAGCAATATTGAGGGACATATCTCCCAAATTGCATCCAGTTGAGAACTGTTTGGTTTATAAGGCCAGCTAATTAGGATGTCTCTGAGGGTGTTGCATAATGGACCTTTCCAACCAAGCTTGTGTTGGATCATTTCCCAATATGCACGAGCTAGTTTGCAATTTACCAAAAGATGATCAGCATCTTCCTCTGCTTCTTCACACATTATACATTTATTGGGTCCCGCCACTCCTAAATGCTTCCTTCTCTCCCCTGTTAGGATTCTACCTCTGACTACCAGCCAGGTGAAGACCCTAGCCTTGGGAAGACAGTGCTTGCTCTAGCATAATATTACTGGCCATTGCTCCTCCCTATCTACTTTTTCTAGGATTCGGTAGCCCATTTTCACAGAGTATTCCCCTTTTTTTGCCGCACACCATATAATGTTGTCTTGTCCAGAAGTGATTAGTAGTTGTCTTCCCTTGAGTAAATCTTTCATTACCCTTTTCTGCTATGCTGAGATGTTTTCTAGCTCTACTGATTTCCATCTCCACTCTTTGCCATGCCCTTCCTCAAAGGATACTATGTAGTCAGCAATATGTTCTCCCCATTTGCTGATGAAGTAATTACGAAGGTCATGGAGTGCTCCATTGCTTTTTAAGACTGGAAGACTAGACCAGGAGTCATCCCAGAATTTTGCTAGCTGGCCATGGCCAACATTCCAAGATATGTGATCAGTGATGACCGATCTGCAAGAGAGTAGGAAATTCCACATTGCAGATCCCCGCGGTGGATTTCTAATTGTGAGTATACGGTTATCACCCCAGTTATCAAGATATTTTTCCTTAAGTATACGCACCCACATGTTGTTTGGTTTGTTTTGAATATCCCAAATTAGTTTGGTGCAAAGAGAAGGATTCATTAGTTGCCAGTCTCTGATTCCCGCCCCTCCATCTTGCTTAGGTTTACAGATCTTGTCCCAAGCAAGGAGGGGAATCTTGTCCTCCTGCCTAGAACCGCTCCAAAAGAATTTCCACATTCCTTTTCCTATTTTTTTTATGATAGTGTTAGGAATTTTTAGACAGAACATAGGAAAGACCGACATTGCAGATATAACAAACTTTAGCATGAGTATCCAACTAGCCGAAGAGAGCCACTTTCCCTTCCATCCAGTCAGTTTGTTGGAAATTGCTACACTTAGATCTTTCCATATATCTTCTTTGCTTGCACCTTCAAAGAGGGGAATCCCTAGATATTTAGATGGGAGAGTTCCTTTCCTCATGCCAAGCACATTGCATATCTCTCTTTGGCACTGAGGGGAAGTGTTGAAAAAATATATTTTTGACTTGAGCCAATTGACTCGCTGGCCTGAGGCATCAACATAAGAGTCAAGAGTTGTCTTCATAACACGAGCTTCTTGACTAGAGGATTCCCCCCTGAGAAGGGTGTCGTCTACAAACTGCAAATGTGAAAGGGTCGGTTCTCCTGCTGCCACCATAATTCCTTTCCAAGAGCCTGAATCTCTTTTACCCTTGATAAGCCTGCCTAGGGCCTCTTCCATGATGATGAATAGGAAGGGGGATAGGGGGTCCCCTTGTCTGATGCCTTTACATATTTCAAAGAATCCTTGTGGGCTGCCATTAACTAAAATGGATAGCCATACATTGTTAAGGCAGCCATCTATCTAGTCTACCCACTCCATGGAGAACCTAAATTTCCTCAAGATTTTGAGCAGAAAAACCCTGTCAACTTCATCATAGGCTTTTCAGATGTCGAGTTTGACCAACATTCTCTCCGTTTTGGCCTGTCTAATAGTGTGAATAGCCTCATGGACCACAATTATGCCTTCATAAATTGATCAGTTGGGTGCGAAGCCACTTTGTTCTACTGAGATAACTGAACTCAGGATATTTTTTAATCTGTTTGCAATAGTTCTGGATATGATTTTGTAAAGAATGTTGCATAAGGCTATTGGCCTAAAATTTTTGAATTTGGTGGCATCATATTTTTTAGGGATCAAGGAAATGAGCGTGTTATTCAAGTCCTTCATAATGAATTTTCCTTTACGGGCCTCCTCTGCTACCTCCCAGACCTCTTGTCCAACGAGTTCCCAGAAGTGTTAGAAGAAAAGGGTCGTGAAGCCATCAGGGCCTAGGGCCATGTCACTCCCCATTCTGAAGAGAGCATTCTTGACCTCCCCCAAAGTGGTAGGCTTTAGAAGAAAGTCATTTTGGGCTGGAGTAATGCAGTTGGAATTGTTCTAAAAATGTCTGCCGTTTGAGAAATTTCCTCTCTGTTTTTACAGAAAATATTTGAAAATTATCTGACTGCCTCTCTCTTGATATCATGTTCCTCTTCTAATATTGCACCGTGTTGGTTCTTGATGGAGAAAATTTTATTTCTTTTTCTTTTGACCTTGGCTGAATTGTGAAAAAACTTTGTGTTTCGATCCCCGTCCTTAAGCCATAGCTCCCTGGATTTTTGCCTCTAGTAAATCTCCTCTCTGGCTAGGATTTCTACATAATCTTGTTTTAGAGCCTATTCTTTAATGAATTCAGTATTGTTCATTCCTTGGCTGATGATGAGCTCATTCAGACTCTTTAGTTCCTCTCCTATTTTGAACTTCTCCATGAAAATGTTTTTGAAGCACTCCCTGTTCCATATTTTCAGCTTTTCTTTAATAAACTGTAGCTTTTTGGTGAATTGGAAAGCTTTGTTGCCACCTCTGAGAGGGGCCCCAACCCACCATAGTTTGATCAAATTGTCAAAGCCTTCATCTCTATGCCACATGGCTTCAAATTTGAAGGGGCATCGCTCCGGAGCCATATCATCCTATATCCTCATCCCGATGGGGAAGTGATCAGAACCCGTAATAGGAAGGATCTCGGCTTTTGAAATCTAGTCTGTGGCTGCCCAGTCTCCACCAATGAGGAATTGATCCAATTTTTCAACAATTTTATTAAAGTCCAGCCTGCGATTTGTCCATGTGAAATCACCCCCTTTAAGATTCATCTCCACGAGCCCATTATCTTGAATGAAGTCATTGAAGTCTGCCTAGCTCTGCCCTGCCCATCCCTGTCCTCCTCTCTTATCTTCTAGATGGAGGATAGCATTGAATTCCCCCCCCCCCAANATAGCATTGAATCCCCCCCCCCCCAAAAAAAAAAAAAAAAAAATTTCATTCGGAAGGTTCTTAAGTATGTTGGTTATTTCTCTCCAAAGTTTAAGCTTTAGGGCATTGTTATTGGGTCCATATATATTGATAATGTTGATCCTCCTGAGAAGCTATTTTGAGTCTGCCTTAGCCCACACCTAGGATTATTTATGTTGAATGACCTTCACATGCACAACTTCTTCCTCCCACAGGAGTCCTAGAGCCCTCCGAAGGCCCCTTCGGCCACAACAAAGAAGCATTTCCATCTTGGGAATTTCACTGCAAATAGTTTACTATCCTCCTGCTTGAGTTTAGTTTCTTGGATGAAAACTATTTAAGGTTTCACCTGGTTAAAACACCGCTTGATTAGTTGACATTTTTCAGAGGCATTGCAGCCCCTAACGTTCTAGGATAGGAGTTTCATTGCTCCCGGGAGAAGGTAGTGCCTTTTTTTTATCTCAATTTGCGTTGGCCATTCTCATTTGCAGCCTTGGCGAGCCTCATCTTGAGAGTGCTTGCACCCCTCTTCTTTCTTTCTCCTAGGATAGATTTGTCTAGGAATGAGTCTGATTGTTTAATTGTTCTAACTTCCATGACATCTAGTTGCTCCAAGAGCCCCAGAAAATCCTTTGTGTTTGCCTCTTCTTCATCTCTGCTGGCAGAAGTATTCATGGTGTTGTTCCCACTATCTCAGGTTCCCTCAAAGGAGTCACCCAGATTTCTAATAGGTTAAATGGGGATATCTTTAATGAGAGTTCCAATGTTGTCCATCCATGTTGCTGGGACATATTCCTTGTCTTCCTCTGATCTTTCCCCCATTAGATCTGCTTTGTTCTTGACTTCCCTGTCTGAGGCTTGGGTCCTTGGGGTATTTGACAATGATTCTAGGATTCCTACTGGGCTATTTTCCTTTGATAGATGTGTGCTATCATTATCAGACTCAGGCACCCGATCCCCCCTAGTCTAAATATCAAAATTATAATATCCCAGACCCACCAAACATTTGTAGTGAAGATCTTCTATATTCATAAGTTTGGTGTTTGCAACATTTTGGGGTTGTGAAGGCTTATCCCTAGGTGGGCCATTAGCAGGATTGACATGATTGGTAATGTCCTTGGGTGAAATTTCTGTCTGGCTATGTTGGTGGGTGCTCGCTTCCAAATTGACAACCAATATTTTTGTGGGAGGGATTTCATGGATCTTGATTCCCCTACTCAGTCCCGCCTCCAAAGATTGCTTTGGGGATCCATTCTTTTGAGTGGCTATTACTACTCCAGTGGTCGAAGGTGTTCAGATTATTACTCTATCACTTAATAGTTCTTCCCAGACAATGCAGAGTCACTTTCCTTTGCCAGTGTCCCTAACAACATTGATTTCTTCATCTTCTCGACTGGTTTTCTCAATCAATTGTTTCCATGCCCCAATGCTCGATCTAAGCTCAAGAAATTTTGGGAGGGGACGCGATTCACTCCATGAGATCAGAATATTTGAATATGTGGATAGGTCATGCTTATTTAGGGCCTCCCACCAATCCAAGAATTTCCCCAGTGTGTTACCCATCATGGTTAGGGTTTCAATGTTCCAGTATTCCTAAGGGAGATTCTTGAGATTTATCCAAACAGGGATGTCTACCAGGGTTTGGCAGGAAGGGTCAAAGTTCGGCACCCAGTCTTTCATGTAAATACCTAGACCTTCCAAGAAATGAGGTCCAGATTAGATGATCTCCATCTTGGTGTCTTGAGTGGGGCATGTCACCATATAGAAGTCATTCTGAAGGGTTTTCAGAGTGCTATCTAGGCTAACATTTCTACACACCCAATGTTTGATTTTTTCATAAGCCGGCCAAGAACCCGACCATTTTAAAAAGAAGGCTTTGCATTTTAAGAAATCAGAATTGTTAATCCATTCCCTATTCTGAATGAGCAGAGACGGGGTTGCTAGTGGAGTTTTATTATGGGTTACCTCTTTTTCATTGTTGTTTTGATCCACTTGTTTGGGTCTCCACATTTTCTTTTCAATGTCTCTAAAACTTGCAGGTTCTACCTAAAATCCTCCTCTCCCAGCGTTGTTTCTGTAGAAAGAATGGTTTCCATCCTTGAAGCTCTTCGGATCCTGCCAAGATTTTGATGATTGTTGTTGGTTTCAAGGAAAAAAATGTCGTGATCTATGGTTGAAGGGCCATCTCCTGAAAGTCTACCCCTGGTAATCCAAACCCGAATGTCATCTAAAGACCCTGTTTGGAAAATGTGACTGTTGCCTTCCTCACTCCATGATCGGATCCATGGACTATATCTCAAAGAGTTCAGAATAAAAATAATCTTAGTTGGCAAATAAAAAATAGTATTTATAGTATAAAAATATATAATGGTGAATAAAAAATAGTATGTATAGTATAAAAAATATATATTGGCGAATAAAAACAGTATGCATAGTATAAAAATATATATATTGGCGAATAAAAAAAAGTATTTATAGTATAAAAAATATATATTGGCGAATAAAAAATAGTATTTATAGTATAAAAAATATATATGGGCGAATAAAAAACAATATTTATAGTATACAAAAATATATATTGGCGAATAAAAAATAATATTTATATTATAAAATATATATATATATATTGGCGAATAAAAAACAACATTTATAGTATAAAAAATATATTGGCAAATATTCAAAACATAGCGATGGGACTACGTGTCAAGTTGGGTGCTACATGTCATTTACTGATAGTGATGGCCATTTTGTGAGGATAGCTTGCGTAGCTTTGGCAGGCTAAAAGGAGGGTCGATGGCTAAAGGTTACAAAGATACGCAATGGCCCTGTTGAAGGTAAAAGGCATGTAGATTATGTTTGATCAGACGGCCCACTTAATGACTTAGTTTCAAGATGATCGAAATCTATCAAGCAAGTCATTAAGTCTAAATGATGCGTGTCCTTGTGGCGATGCATGTCCCTATGGTGATGTGGGTTTGACTAACATGAAGGTGACCGCAGATTAAAGAGTTAAAGGTTTAGCATTTAAATATTGAACTTCAAACTCCAAATTGCAATTAATTATTAATGAGACTTATTGACGCCAAGATTTCGATTAGACATTAAAAAGGATAATTTGTATGAGATATGAGTTGTGATTTGTAAACATTCATTATTTTTCTTTTCAGTGTCAAGTCACCTTACGCGAAATATTCCTTCACAATTTAATGCCGCTGCCAAGTTGTCAGTTCAAATTTTATAATCGTAGCTAGGATATGGTGGTTCCGAGCACACGCTGGCAGTCTGCGTAACTTGAGTAGTTACATAATCCAGGCCAAGATTTTGATTAGACATTAAAAAGGATAATTTTATGGGAAATGAGATGTGATTCATCAACATTCATTATTTGTATTTTTGACTTCGGAGCCAAATTACGCAGGGTACAAAGGCAGATACAAATGTCTGCAATTTTTGTTTATTGATATTCATTAATTTCCTTTTCTGCAGCAAGCCACCTTACGTGAAACATTCCTTCAAAATTTATTGTGCCTGGCAAGTTGGTGATTATTTTCTTTATATACTCCTCGGTAGTGAAATTGCAGAACACAGTGATGACATGAAACTGATTGAATGTTTGATAATGTTAAGTTGAAGATAATGCAAGGCATTAAATCAGTTAATGGTCTATATTGTCATTGATGTCAACTTGATATCATCTATACAGTCATGTATATAATGCCAAAGACTTCAAAGAATAAATGGAACAAAGGTTATACTTTCAAGCAATGCATAAATGTCAAGTATTCACCAAGTGATAGACAACACCGACAGAGTGCACACCATCGATAAAGACAAAGAAGAAAATTCACAGTGATACCTGACGAGCAGAAGACAGTGTTTCCCGATGAAGAAAAACCACAGGATGCCCGACGAGCTGAAAATAGAGTTTCCCAATGAGTAAAATCCAATGATGCATGATGGACGGAGATCCCAAAGCTAACTGGAGTCACACCGATGGAACTGGCAGTTGTAACTGACAACTAACTGCAGAGTTGACCGATAGAATAGAGAGTTTAGAAAATGACAAAATATCTAGCTGGCAAGAGCTAAAGATAGACTTAACAAGTTTTTTTCTTTGTTTTATTCGACTAGAGTTATGTAATTGATTTAAAGAAGATTTGTACAGTTGGCAAGAAGATAACTACGAGATAAATCAGGAGTTATGATTTAAATCAAATTGGCTGGATTTTTTTATACACCAAGAATCAAGAATCAAGAAACGGTGAATATCATGTCTATATAAGAGACAAGCTTAATTCATTTATGTATGCATGGGGAAGGGGAGTGAATAGAAAGAGGATGCTGAAGAGAAATTGATGAAGGATAACTTCATACAGTCTTGATCAATCAAGCTAAAGGAGAGCTAAAGAATTCTGCAGACACTGACGAATAGTGAAGCACAGCATCACAGAGTAGAAAGTGTGGAGCACAAAGAATTGAATTGATACATTGATCAGAGAGGTAATGTAGTTAAATAGATCTGAAAATCTGCAATTCAAAGTTGCATTAGAAATAGGTCATAGTGTTTCAATTTAACCATTGAAGCATCAAGTCTCTTAACCGAGTAGGACTTAACAGTCTTCTATATATTGAGGTACACCCCAAGGAGTGCCAAAAATGTTGATTCATGAAAGTAGCATTGGACTTTCCTGATACCTATTGATAGTCTAAGAAGGAGGCTGATTCAAGGATGGTAGCAATAGATGCCCGATACTAAGTGATAGCCTCTATGTATAAAATCCTCTAACAAGGTCACACCTAACAGTGTGTTTGTAACCTTTAACAGGGTTGGCTCCTATTAGGGCTCACTTCAGAAGAGTGAAAAATTTGGGGTACCAGTCCCAGTGGTTTTTTCCCTTAACAGAGTTTCCACGTTAAAATCCATGTGTTATGTGTGTATGGTTTATTACTTTACTATTTTACATTTCACATATGCATTTCTGGGTTGATCGGTATACTCTGCTTATTTAATGAGTTTCAGTAAATATTTTTACTGCTTATCGGTAATCAAGGAGAATAAGGACAAACAAGGAAAACCGACAGATAGTTAATCATTATAATTATTTCATGGCATGCATCTTGTAGGGACTTAATATTCTGAGGTTTATTTGATTGGTGGTAAATAGTTGAAGGATAAATCATTGAGGCCACTGATTCACCCCCCCTCTTAGTTATTACTAACAATTGGTATTAGAGCTTGTGTTCTTAGAAGGAAGGTTTCAAGACCTAAGTAAGGATCACAAGATGAACAGACAAGATATGCCCAAGTTGAACAAAGACAACTTTGCTTCATGGAAAAGCAGGATAAGACTCCACTTATCAGGTATTGGTAATGATGTTACTCAATTCCTAGATATTGAATATGTGTTGCCTACAGGAGTATTGACAGTAGATCAATTAAGAGAGAAGCATGAGCATAACTGCATGGTTATAGAGCTTTCTTCCTCACTTTCTAATGCTAAATTTGGAGATGTCAAGGATTGCAAAACTACAAAGAAAATGTGGGACAAACTAAAGCTTGTACATGGAGGTGATACAAATGTTCTGAGATCCAAGCCAGAAAGCCTTAGAGGAAAGTTTGATGATCTCAGAATGAAAGAAGGAGAAAACATCACACAGTACAGCACAAGGTTAAAAGAAGTAGTCAATGCTATATGAGGTGTTGGAGGTACACTTGAAGAGGAGACAGTGGTAAGTGAAATCTTAAGAACCTTATTGCCTATATATGCTATTAGAGTTTCTACCATTCAAGAAATGAGAGCAGTAGCAAACAATACAGTTACTCTTGATAGTTTAATTGGTAGACTAATTTCATTTGAAATGAATAACTTTGACAATAGTGTCTTACCAAACTTAGAGTTTGCATTGAAGCCTTCTATGAGAATAAGCAAATCAAGTCATAGACACTCATCTAGAAGAGACAGTGCAAGTGAAAGTGAAGAAGAAGATCTAGATGAAATAGAAGCAATTATGGCTAGAAGAATGCAGAGAGGCAAAGGTAAATACAAAGGCAAGTTACCACTTGTATGCTTTAATTGTAAAGAGATTGGGCACTTTGCTGTAAGATGTCCTAACAGAAGAAAAGATGACAAAAGTAATGACAAATCTTTTGAGAAGAAATCTGACAGAGGTGATAACAAAGATTATAGAGGTTACCAACAATCAGAAATAAGAGATACCCGAGACTACAAGGACAAAGGCAAGAAGGCTAGCTACCTAGCTACTTGCAAAGATGAAGATACTGACACTGAACCTGATGAAGGCATCGAGATGGTGTTTGTAGTGTTGAAGGATGATTCAGAGGAAGATGAAAGGTACGTAGAAACTGCACTCATATCTAAGGTTAGCAAGAATGACATATGGATTATAGATAGTGGCTTCACTCACCACATGACCGGTGACAAAGAAAAGTTTAACACTTTTGAGTATTATAATGGTGGTACAGTAAGAATGGGTAATGATACACCTTGTCCAGTTGAAGGTAAAG
>MU224521.1:379530-412100 GCA_018584345.1 Thuja plicata
ATTCAAGAAATGAGAGCAGTAGCTAGTAACAATGTTACTCTTGATAGTTTGATTGGTAGACTTATTTCATTTGAGATGAACAACTATGACAATAATGTCTTACCAACTATTGATTTTGCATTGAATTCTTCTCTGAAAATAAGAAAATATAGTAACAGACACACTATGAGAAATGATAGTGACAGTGATAGTGATGGACAAGAAGTTGATGAAATTGAAGCACTAATGGCTAGGAGACTACATAGAGGTAAAGGAAGATATAAAGGTAAATTACCATTGGTCTATTTTAATTGCAAATAAATTGGACATTTTGCTTCTAGATGTCCTAACAAGAGAAAGGATGAAAGAAATAAGGATAGGTCTTATGAAAAGAAGTATGACATAAGTGATGACCGAGACTACAGAACAAACCAACACTCTGACAGAAGAGCTAACCGATATTACAAGGGCAAAGGAAAGAAAGCTTGTTACCTAGTTGAGAACAAAGAAGAAAATTCTACTACTGATTCTAATGAATATGTTGAGGTAGAATTTGTCGCTATGAAGGATGACTCAGAAAAAGAAGAAAGTTATGTTGAAACTGCACTCATATCTAAAGTTAGCAAAAATGATGTCTAGATTATTGATAGTGGTTGTACTCATCACATGACTGGAGATAAAGAAAAGTTTGAAACTTTTGAATATTATAATGGTGGATCAGTTAGGATGGGTAATGACTCACCTTGCCCAGTTGAAGGAAAAGGAACCATCATTTTGAATAATCTGATCAGATGTGAAAATGCATATTGGGTGAAAGAACTTAACTATAATCTATTGAGTGTTTCATAGTTGAACAACACAGGACACCGAGTTGCATTTGAGAACAAAAAGGCAAAGATCTATAATGGAATAGGAAAGTTGATAAGTACTGGTGAAAAAAACAAAAGGTAATCTATTATATCTTGACAATATTGAGACCACTTGTTTATTGGATAGAAATGAAGATGTTTGGTTGTGGCATAAAAGGTTAAATGTCATGTGAATTTTGATGACATGGTTAAGATAAGTAAGAAAAGAAAAGTGAGAGGCTTACTGAGTATTTCAAAGCTCGACCATGTTATGTGCAAGAATTGTCAAAAAATAAAAATGGCAAAGTCTAGTTTCAAAAGAAAAACCTACACATCTAATTTTATTCTAGAGTTAGTCCATACTAACTTATGTGGACCAATGAGAACAAAGATCTATTATGGTGATAGATACTTTATTCTATTTGTTGATGACTATTCTAGGATGATGACTGTCATGTTCTTAAAAGAGAAATCTGAAGCATTTAAGATGTTCAAATGGTACAAACCTAAAGTTGAAAAGCAAAGTGAAAAAGAAATGAAATGTTTAAGATCAGATAGAGGAGGAGAATTTATTTCTAATGAATTCACTAACTTTTTTAATGAGCATGGGATTACAAGATAGGTTTCCGCACCGAGAACACCATAGCAAAATGGGATTGCTGAAAGGAGGAATAGATCAATTGTTGATTGTGCCAGAACACTAATAATTGAAAAAGGCATCACACATATTCTGGAGAGAAGCTGTTAGTATTGTTGTCTATACACTAAACCGAGTTCAATTGAAGAAAGACACCAATAAGACACCTTATGAGTTATGGTATGGATACACACAAAATGTGAGTTACTTTAGAATTTTTGGAAGTCAATGTTATATATTGAAAGATGATAGAAATGGGAAACTTGACTCTAAAAGTGATGAAGGAATATTTCTAAGATATTCTACTAAAAGCAAAGCTTATAAATGTCTGAACAAATCTTCTAAGAAAATCATTGAAAGTGCAAATGTTAAAGTGGATGAATTTGCTGAGAAAAATGATGAGGAAAGAAGAAAGGAACTGGAAGATTACAATAGATTTTTCTACATTGAAGAACCTGACACCTTACCCGAGTGATAGGACAATGCAACCGAGAACAGGCTGCACACACCGAGAATCAGGAAATTTCTCACAATGTTGAACTGAGTGATAATGAAGATCATAGTGAAGATCAAAATGAAAATCAAAATGAAGAACAAAGATATGAACTTGTACTTGATAAATATGTTAGAAGACACCATCCATAGGACCAAATTATTGGATACAAAAGAGCTAGAATGAGAACAAGAAGTAAGTCACTTAACATTAGATGTTTGATTTGTGATTTTGAGCCTAAATCTGTTAATGTTGCACTTGAGAATCAAGAATGGGTTAGTGCAATGAATGAAGAGATTGTACAGGTTGAGAAGAATAAAATATGGACATTAGTACCTAGACTGAGTGACAAAAATGTCATTGGTACCAAATGGATATTTAGAAACAAACTCAATGAGAATGGAGAAGTCACAAGAAACAAAGTAAGACTAGTATGCAAAGGGTATGCACAAGAAGAAGTTATTGACTATGGAGAAACCTTTGCACCCATTACTAGACTAGAAGGAGTAATAATTCTACTTGCTTATGCTACTTTTAAAGGATTCAAAGTATACCAAATGGATGTTAAGTTTGCAATTCTGAATGGAATACTAGAAGAGGAGGTATACATTGAACAACCTGAAGGGTTTGTTGATCCTAACAAGAGGAACATGGTTTGTAAACTACACAAAGCCTTGTATGGATTGAAACAAGCATCAAGAGCATGGTATTAAAGACTTCACTCTTATCTCATTAGTATTAGATTTGTTAGAACAGGTGACAATAGTAATCTATATTTAAAAGGAGATACTGATGATAATATTTTGATTGCTGAGATATTTGTTGATGATATCATATTTGGAGGTAATGATATGCTATGCAAGTCATTTGCTGATGAAATGAGAAAAGAATTTGAAATTTCAATGTTTTGAGAGATCAAATTTTTCCTTGGTCTACAGATTCTACAATAGGAAGAAGGCATCTACATCACACAATCCAAATACATCAAAGAAGTTCTGAAGATATTCAAGATGGAGGAATCCAAACTAGTTGGAACACCTATGGCAACCGGGGTAAATCAGACCTTATACAGATCTATGATTGGAAAACTAATGTATGTTGGACACACTAGACTAGATATAGCACATGTAGTTGGTATAGTTGCAAGATTCTCTGCTAATCCTAAGGAATCACACATGACTGCTATCAAAATAATTTTGAGATATCTGAAGAATACTGAAGACTATGGTTTATGGTACAATAAAGAAGGCAAATTTGAGCTACAAGTTTATACTAATGTTGATTGGGCTGGAAACATAGATGATAGAAAGAGCAGGAGCACACTTTATGGGTGACAAACTTGTTACATGGATAAGTAAAAAGCAAGGATGCATATCACAATCAACTGCAGAAGCAGAATATGTGGTTGTTGTTGTAAATTGCTCTAACATTGCATAGATCAAACAATTGTTGAAAGGTATGAATGAATAAATTCTTGACCCAGTAATTATCTATTTTGATAATACTAGTGCTATAAAAATCTCAAAGAACCCTATGATGCATGCTAAGACAAAGCACATAGCTATTAAGTAGCATTACTTGAGGGAACAAGTGCAAGAGAAAGAGGTGATACTGGAATATGTAAAATCCAAAGAACAACTAGCAGACATATTCACAAAATCATTGCCAAAAGATACATTTGAGTACCTAAGGAATAGACTAGGGGTTCGTCCCTTGTCTACTAGTCACTAAGCTAACTTAGAGGCTACATCAGCCTACACATAATCAAAAGATTAGTCATGTTGACGCAAGCTGAGATATGGACTGCAATGACATATCAGTCCACTAAAGGGACAGAAAGCTTCAAAGGGAGAAAAAGATTGTTAGCTACTACAGAGCTGAATATTTTTTTTTGGCATTATTGTCAAAGGGAGAGAAATATTCACTGAAATATACATCAGCAAGAAGAACATCTAAAGGGAGAGAGATATTCAATGAAGAAACCATCCATCAAAGGGAGAGAATTGGAAAGAGTTAAACACTGCATATCTAACCAGAAAAGGGAGAAAAGATTCTAAAAGGAAGGGAGAGACATAATCATAAGACAAAATTGATAAACCTATCCATTGAAGGGAATGAAGAAAGGGAAAGCACACGGCATAATCAAATCTAAGCTAGAAGAGCTTACCGAGGCTTGGATATTTGAATTGGTTATAGAACAATAAGTTGGTATGTTATGGCATATTTTTTACTGCATATTTCATAGTATGTTGCCATCAATGCCAAAGGAATAAATTGATGAACTATAACTAATTGAATGTTTGAAGATGATAAGTTGATAATCACCGAGCTACAAAAGTGAATGCAAGACATTAAATCAGTTAATGTATTGTATTGTCATTGATGTCAACTTGATATAATCTGATTGTTCATACACATATTGTCATAAAATTGAAGAGACTGAAGAGACAAAAGTTTATGTGGTCGGTAAAACATAAAAGTTTTGTATACACTGAGTGACAGTAAATACGGACGGATAGTGCACGTCGATGGACAGTGAACACCGAGCAGTTCATAGTGTATACGTTCGAGCACAATAGTAATCAAGAAAGTGTTATCGAGAAAGAACTATTTACCGAGCATAACTGAAGTTGTCACCGAGCACAACTGAAGTCAATGACTAAGCTAACTAGAGTTGATGACCGATCAAAACTAAAGTTAAAGAATGACAAAACACTTAGCTGTCAAGAGATATATTTAGGGATTGACTTATTGATTTCTTTATTCTTAATGATTAGTTAAACTAAATCATGAAAGAGATTTAAAGCACATTTTATTCCCAGTTATCATGGAGAGATTTCTAGAATAAAACTAAAGCAAATCTTTACAGGATAAAGCAAGCATGGCAAGTTTTACGGATCAAAAAGTGGTCTACAACAAAACAAGGAGATTGAGCAGCTAATCATGTCTATATTAAGAGACAAGTAATTCATTGGAAAGAGAGGAATGTTGAGTATAATTCTGGTGAAGATTGAAGTCTTCATGCAGATTTGATCATACAGGCTAAAGAACAGAGCCAAGGAATTCTGCAGACACTAAGCAACAGAGGACAGAGAGTATTCACCGAGTAGAAGAAAGGAAGAGAGAAAAGGAATTGAAGAGCATATTGATTGGAGAGGTATTATTGGACTAACAATAGATCTAAATATCTACAAGTTAAAGTTGTATTATTGAATAGATCATTTACTGTATCATTTTGACCATTGATTTAGAAAATCTCTTAACCGATTAGGATTTAACAGTCCTTAAAGTATTGAGATACTCAAGAGTATCAAAAAATTTTCTTGTTGACAGCATAGTGAGTGCTAGGTCAAAAGATAAATTGTTGGTTTTAAATCCTCTAACAAGGTCGCACTTAGTAGTGTGTTGTAACCTTTAACAAGGTTGGCTCTTCACCAAGCTCACTTCAAAAGAGTGAAAATTTTGGGTTACCGGTCCCAAGTGGTTTTTCCCTTAATAGGGTTTCCACGTTAAAATTTATGTGTCAAATGTGTATTTATTTCATTGTATTGATATTTTTCTTTACACATTATTGATACTAGATTGGTCGGTTAACTATAAGTTTATTTGTTGCTACTCGGTAAAGTCTAGAAAAGATAAACAGTATATCTTACTAAGCAGTTTATATTTGTTAGAATTACTTAAGGTATACATCTTGATGGAATGAAACATAACTAGAGGATATTATATTTGAGATATAATTTTGGTTGGATTTTTGGAATTATTTTAAGGCCACTGATTCACCCCTCTCTTAGTTATTCTAACATATCCTACTCTCTACTTGCTCATATGAGATTTACAGGATCTCAGTGAGCGCATCAAATTTTTCACCTCTATATCATGAGGATAAAAAACATCATTTTCTATCCTATTGGGTTGACGTCAATAAAACATTGATCTATTCTTAATTATCCTACACTGACTAACACGATACTTGCATTCTCACATGCATCCATTCACTCAAATTTTGACAGCAAACAATAGTCACGCATTTCAGGCCAAATCATTCTTATCATGAAAATCAAGGCATCATTATGCACCTATAATCTACAAAGGTACATGATAGTCGACAATAGGCGCACATCCAAAAAAATTGATAACAAAATCAACCACTTGACAAGAGAAATCAAAATATTGACAGCATCAGTTGGAAAGATCAATCACCAATCAGAAAATCCAACACATCAAAAATCAAAGTCATCAACAAAAAAATCAATCCCCACATTGTCAAATCGATTTCAAAAATAAAAAAAATCAATTAAAACAAACAAAATTCATTAATTCATCACAAAAAATCAAAAAAACCTTAAAAATAGTATAAAAAAAAAGGAAAAATTTCATCAAAATCAAAATTTAAAATTAAAAAATTAAAAATCATCAATTAAAAATCAAAAATTAATTTTAAAAGAAAATAAAGAAAATAAAAATCTTATCTCCTCCCGCGCGCCCCCATTTTCATCCCCCCGTGTGCGAGCTTCGTTTGTTGCGCTGCGCGCCCGCGCGGCTAAGCTACGAGCTTGGTTCACCAAGCTACGTGCTCGCAAGGCCAAGCCATGAGCTCGGCTTGTCGAGCTACAAGGTTGAGTGTCCAAACTATGAGCTTGAGCAGTCGAGCTACAAGCTCTGCTTGCCCGACTATGAGCCGACCCGCCCCTTATCATTTTTTTTGAAAAAAAAATTGATTTTTTTTACAAAAATAATTAAAACCCATTAAAAAATTCTTAAAATTGACAAAAATTTCATCATTTTTCCAAAAACACTAAATTTTGAAAATTTTCATCAAAATTTTCACCAAAATGCGATTTTTTTTAAACCCTAATTTTTCAATGCGACAAATCATGCAACAAAATATAGGTTTTTTTTTGTGACACATACTGTGGGGTCATACTCTTGTTGTCTCTGATACCGGTGGACTCTCTTGAATCGGTGCTCTTCCATGGGAACCACCATTTTTTCACCTCGCAATCACTTGGCACCAAGAGACTCCAAAACAACAACATGCACAATGAGCTCCTAAAATGCATTTTGCACCTTTTCAAAGCCATTTTTTTGCAACCAGGGGGTATTTTGGTGGGATTTTTTTTCTCATTGAGCATATTTTTCATCATCACACTTTGGGGCATTTCTCAAGTTCAAAGATCATCATTTTTTGAGATTCAAATCGACATGGCTTATTTTCATCAAATTTTTGCAATCATCATAAATCAATTTTTTAGCTCCAAAGCTTGCATCATCATCTCAATTGTCATCCCGAGGGGGCATACTGGCACTAGGGTACATAGTGTTGTGAATCGAGGCACTTTTTGAAATTAGGGACATCGGATGTCAAAATTATTTTTCTACATCTGAGCATCAAAATGGAATAATTTTCACAACATAGGTATCACATTATCATGAAAACAACATCAGGATCACAACAGCATCATATCAACATCATATTGACATCATCATATGAGGGATTCACATTGGATCATCATCATCAATATCAACATCAGATCAAACATCAATATCAACATCATATCAGAGCATCATCATTAGTATGAATATTAGATCGGACATCAGTATTAGTATCAGACATCAAACATCAAGTATTCTTTGAACCAGTGCACTTCGCACATTGATTCAAAGAGGGGCATTTGTAGACACCCTAAATTGGTCAACCAAAATCAACATAGTCAACCAAGGTCAAAAGGGGTCAAATCAAATCAACATCATGGATTAAATAACAAAGCCATTTAATTAATTAAATATAAGCCAAAAGGGGATTAATTAAACTATGTAATTGATTAAATCAATTAATTATATAGTTCAAATTAAATAAATTAAATACAACCCATTAAAACCCCTTACATGGCTAATTTAATTAATTGATTGAACATTAAATCCTAATTACTTTCAACAAAGGGGATAAAGAATCAAAGAGCTAATGAGAATAAGAGATGAAGAGAACATGGATCATTCAAAGGCTTTGCTATCTTAGCCACTCATTTAGGCTTTTTTATCCTCACCACTCATTTTGTCATCCTGTCCCCCTATTTGAAACCCATCACTCAACCTTGACCTTGGTTAATCAAACTCACCCCGTACCCTTGGGAATTCCTATAAATAGGAGGATTATCTTAGTGTAAACTTACCGATTCACATTTCGAGTAAGAATTCACATTCAAATTGTATCTTGAATTGGGCATTTAGCATTGAAGCATTCTTGAATACTATTGTTATAATGGCACAATCATCCATGTTTACATATATTTTGAGCATAGAATAGGGCATTTCATCTTAATTTGCATCTTAGATCCATATTTTCATCATCATTAGCACAATTTGTGTTCTAGGGGTTGTCACTTTAGGATGTTTTACAGTTGTAGAGCATTCGTTTAGTCCTTCTAGATAGAGATCCATGAGATGCTCTTAATTTTTGTTCACTTTCAAATTTGATTAACCTAGTTAGATCTTTCAAAATTTGATTGAAAAGTATATTAAACTAATGTTTCATGCAGGTTTACGAACTAGAGAAAGACTACCCTCTTTATATTAACACATGAATGGAAGTTGAATTATCTATAAATCTACTGAATTTGTTCAATTTAAGTTTATAATCTAAATAAATTACGTCAAACAAAAGTATTTATATTTCTTTGAGATATAATAAAGGTAAGCGAGGTCCATTTCATTACATAAGAATAAATTTGTTCATTTTAAAGTTGTGAATTCATTTTTATTTTATTTTTAATAAGTATAGCTTATGATTAATGTGTCAGCCAAGCATATTCTTATTAAAACACTAAAACAAATAGAATCTTGTTCCACAACCAGAGTAATTGCTACTAAACATGCATAATAATAATGGAAATGATGACAATATTTACTCAATAACAAAAGTGCTCACTATCAAATAGCTTTTCATTTTTAAGAGAATACCTTATTTTTGTTAACTCGTGAATGAAAGTACAATTATCTATAAATCTAATGAGTTTCTTCATTTTAAGTCGATGAGATATGGGGCTTTCTTTAATATCTTATTAATATTTCACAACTTTAAAGGAATTCATTTATGTTACCTCTTCACATTCTTTACATTTCAATATAACCAAGTACTCGTTGTACTCCTTCAATTCTTTCCTCTTCATCACTCTTCACCCTACCACCACTTCCACTTCATCTCATCTCCCCTATTTTCTCTTTCCTTTTTGGATGAAAGCATAAGTTCAACTTAATGTCCAAATTAAATTATAAAAGAAACCACAAATTTTCTATCCCTACATTAGACATTCCTCATTTCTAATAGTTTAAATGACCGTAAATACTTCAATAACTCACCCAAATCATAGCTTTTTGTGATACAATTGAATAACCTTCCCAAATAAATCTAATTTATGACAATATCTACCACTTCCCCTATGTGCCTTTAACTTCCTTCTCCAAAAATTATTCCTATCGGTGGCTCATTGCATGCAGAAAATAACGTGCATCACATAGATGAAATGAATATTTTTGTTGTAAGGTAGAACAACAACATTTATCAAATAATCAAAGAAAAATAAGGTATCAATAAGCTACTTTAGCTCTCTTTTAATATGAAGGAAATGAATTGATAGAATTTAATAAAAAGAAATGTGGTGAATGAGGAGTAAAATAAAGAGTTAATAGATTAAAGACAACTTACAAGATAAACATAATTACAAACAATATTAGAATAAGTTTATTAAAGATAGCTTTACTTTGGCCATTTCCAAAAAAAGGGTTGGGGGAGGTCATGGAAACACGAAAAGATGAATAATAATTTCTTACTTCTTAATGGTGGCAAAAATATAAAATAGAAAAATATGATTAGATGGGAGGATCTAGTAGTTGTGCACCCTAACGTGATGCCTCATGAAATTGAATCTATTAACGATCCCTAGATGCATTGTATCTCCCACCTGCAAGAAATGTTTGACAAGGTCTACAAATCTCTTTGCATCTCCACTGAATGGGAGATGGGATTCCTCTACATCTCCAGTTTTTTTGCAGAAAATTGGTGGGAAGGGAGTTGGAGGCCCAGATTCTGAAAGATGTGGGTGGCCCAAATTTTGGGGCGATGGAAAATATATTGGAAGAATGTCTGGTGGTGGCTACAAAGAGAAAGAGATTGATCAACCATCTACAATTGCTTAAAAATTCTAGAACCATCGTCGCCAACATCATTTGGAGAGGTGGCCTAAAGTTGAGGGAGGCTTATACCCCTCTTTTAATTTTCTGTTGACTTGTAACTCTATTAATAGTTTGAATTTAAATCAATTGAGAAAAGTAAAATTATTAGAAAATAATGTTGTTCTCAACCCCATTTATCCAATTGATTATGCAAAATTTTCTTTAAAGACTGCAAAAGTGTAGCTCCACACTAATTACTCCTTTATTTTATATTTTTTATTCTCTGAATATCTTCCTTCTTGAGAATGAATTAGGGATAAAGGCATTAAAGGATAGTCAATATGTACCTCTAATCAGATGAAAATGAGAACATACATGTTGATTACAAATAATTTGATATTTCATTAAAACTATTGCCATTCATCCAAGATTCATCAAAAGAATATCCATCACACTAAGTGTCAACATATATCAAGATCCTTATTGGTTTTCCAATTACAAATTTTTTGATACATCTGTTGAAGACAATTATTCAATTGTGTATTGTCATTGATGTATACACAAATGTAGTGATGTTACACAAATGTCTATACCTAAACCGAGCACAATCAGTGTATGCCAAGATCTCTCGGGCATTGAAGAAGACCAAGTGATTTTCATTTCTAACTGATTTGACTTGGGAAATACAGTAACGGTTGGGAATTGAAGGATTATAGTGTAAACCGAGTTATGTATTTAGTGTCAGCTGACTAACAACAGTTTACACTTTAGGTTTAATTGGTTATATACAGACGATAGACTTAAGTTTTATTATTTATTTGAAAGGTTTTTCAAGCCGACTTGACAAGGCCTATCATATATATCCAAGGTCAGTTTTGGATTGAATGTGCGAGCAGAAATATATGGAAGAGTTTTTTATATGAAGAGTGAAGGCAAAATAAGATGGAATTCTAATTAAGGACAGAACATCCAGACAGAGCTGCAATAGAATATTTGATCAGTAAGGATCCAGTTTAAAGCCAGAGCAGAGATCTGAATCAGCAAAGACAGTTGCTTCTTCAAACAAGTCAATCCATTGTTACTCTCTAACAATTGTAACAGTGATCCAAATCTCTTTACAGAGTAGACTTAACAGTCTTTCATAAATCCTCTCACAAAGGTGGCATTTCTACTTGGAAGTGTTTGAAGACCTCTAACAAGGCCACTCCTTAAAGGGTGATTAAATCTTCTAACAGGGTCACACCTAACAGTGTATTTTGTAACCTTTAATAGGGTTGGCTCCTAACAGGGATCACTTCAGAAGAGTGAAAAATAGTAACTAGTTGCAATTGGTGGTTTTCCCAAATTGGGTTTCCACGTTAAATCTTGGTGTCATTTATGTACATGTTATTTGATTTATTCTTTATGTTTCTACACTTAATCACTAAAGGATAATCACAGTTAATATCTTAAGATTTCTTTGTTAACCGAGTAATAGCATAATATCTTTAATAACCGAGTAATAGTGATAAGTTTGATTAAGACATCTAAGGGACTTGGATTTTTTTATGTGATAGCTTATTCACCCCTTCCCTCTCAATTACTCAACCCATTTCCAAAAATTGGTATCAAAGCATTTGGTGCTTTCAAGGAAGGTTTCAAGGCCTAAGCTAAAGATCATGGACGTCTTACAGAAGGGAGATCCCCAAGCTTAACAAACACAACTTCGCTGCATGGAAATAGTTGATGAGGCTACACCTATATACTATTGGAGATACTGGTTTGCAATTCTTGAACCACAAGTATGTGGAACCACCGAGACCTATGTCTATGAATCAAATGGTGGATATGAAGAATCATAACATAATAATGATTGATATAGATTCTTCACTCAGCTATTCATAATTTGATGAAGTCAAGGACTTCCCTGCTTCCTATTGTTAGTAATAACTAAGAGGGGGGGTGAATCAGTGGCCTCAAAAATTAATCCTTAAATCAACCCTTTAACTCTTATAACCACTAATTATTTCTCAAGTTATCTTTTGTCCTATAAGATGAATGCCTTGAACAACTTATATCAATTTACTACTTGTCGGATTGCTCTGTTAAACCTTATTCTTAATGTTAACCGATAAGCAGTCATCTATTTACTGAAATACAGTAAATATGCAGAGTCTACCGATATATCCAGAATGAATTATGTAAGATACAAAACAGTAAAGAAATGCATCATACACACATATACCACATGGATTTTAACATGGAAACCCTGTTAAGGAAAAAAACCACTGGGACCGGTACTCCAAATTTTCACTCTTCTAAAGTGAGCCCTGTTAGGATCCAGCCCTGTTAAAGGTTACAAACACACTATTAGGTGTGACCTTGTTAGAGGATTTTACATATATAGGTTGTCACTTAGTATCGGGCATCTAATGCTGCCATCCTTGAATCAGCCTCTCTCTTATACTATCAATAGGCATCAGGCATATCCAATGCTACTTTCATGAATCAACCTTTTTAGCACTCCTTGGCATGTACCTCAATATATAGAAGACTATTAAGTCCTACTCTATTAATAGACTTGATGCTTGAATGGTTAAACTGAAACAATATGACCTGTTTCTAATGCAAATTGAATTGCAGATTTTTAGATCTATTTAAGTACATTACCTCTCTGATCAATGTATTAATTCAATTATTTTGTGCTCCGCACTTTCTGCTTTGTGATGTTGTGCTCACTGTTCGTCGGTGTTTGTAGAATTCCTTAGCTCTCCTTCAGCTTGATTGATCAGTACTGCATGAAGTTATTCTTCTTTGCCTTTTCTGATGGTGTGCACTCTGTCTGTGTTGTCTGTCACTTTAGTGAATACTTGACTTTTATGTATTGCTAAGAGCATAACCTTTGTTCCATTGATTCTCTGAAGTCTTTGGCATTATTTACATGACCGTATAGATGATATCAAGTTGACATCAATGACAATACAAACCATTAACTAATTTAATGCCGTGTATTATTTTCAACTTAACATTATCAAACATTCAATCAGTTACATGTCATCAATTTCTCCCTTTGGCATTGACGGAAACATACTATATTATCACACTATACTATTTCTAATACAATATGAAATAAAATTGTTGAGATTCATCAAACTATCAATATTTTTGTTTGATAATCGATAAATGTCTAAATTTTGGTAAGCTCTGTTTTAGCTTAGATTTTATTCTTGCATCTCTTTGTCTTCTGATGTGTTGAGTCCTCTTCTTGTGTCAATTTCTTTCCTTTGACTTTTATCTCTCTTGTGATGTCTTTTTCTCTTGTCAGCAACTCTCCCTTTGTATAATCTTTCATACACTTTTCTCTTCCTTAGATTATCATCTCTCCATATTACAGTAATATGATAATGGATAATCTATCTCTCTTTTTCTTGAAGGATGTGATAATATGGATAATTTCTCTCCCTTTGACAGCAATGTCAAACAAATATCTTACATTCATTTCAAGCAATCATTTTTCTCCTATCCATAATATATTCCTTGAATTTCCCTTATCCATCAGTAATACAATAATATGCTCTAGTGCTTGGTTCTGATATATACATGTCTGTATATAGATGTATCTTTTTAAGTTCATCTCTTTGCTTGCATCAACATGAATGTGTTATGCCCTGCATACCCGTCCCTACATTTTTTGCGCAAAATGTTGGGTCCCCTTTTTTGCTTTGGCTCTTGCCTTGTTTCCCTTGTTTTTCTCTTGTTTCTCCTCCAGGTTTTCCTTGCCATGAGGTTTGTTTTGTCTTTCATGTCTCCAGGACCCGGTCCCGGAGTTAGTTGTTTCTTTTCCAGAGCCAGATTCTGGACTCCAAGATTCTCCGCCATGATGTCTTCTTCTCATAAGGAGGCATGGTTGTGCGGAATCCACAGGCCCGGAGTCTGGAGGTTTGCTTGTTCCAGAGTTTGTGGGGGAAAAGGGTAACGGGCTTTTACCCTGGGTATAAATTGAAATTACATGTCACTTTCACAATTACCGTGATTAAAAACACTTATGCTTAGAGCAATCCTTAAGTGATTAAACAGTTATTAAACTGTGATTATCCTGTGCTTACTGAGTTGATATCCCATTGCTTCAAGGTGCTTGTTCACTGTTATTTGAAGGTAGAGCTCATTGTAGAAGAGCTCCTAGTGTTCTCTTTCCCCACTCTTCTATGGATTTTCAGGTAGGTCCTCTGGTTCTTTGTTGTTCTGTGTTTCTTGTTGTTTATGTTTTCGTTCTCTGGTTTTGTTTTCGATCTGCATCATTTTTTTTTGTCTTGTTGGTTTTTATTTGTTTGGTTTGCCTCCTGTTGGTGGGTTGGCACCGCCAAAGGGTTGTCCACCCTCTACGTGGTTATAGATTAGTGTAAATGATGTATAGTGCCTTGGGGTAGTTCATGTACCTCTGTAAATGATGTATATTTTATGTATATATGTTTCAGCCCTCAGCCCTCTATAATTTTATGCATGTGTATGTTCTATATATCCTTCCAAGCTCATGAGTTCCTCACACTCTGTTGTGCTCTTTTGTTTCATAAGGCCAAACTTGTTGAGATGGAGTCACCATGGTTTGAACTCGGCACCTTGATGGTTCAAGCTATGGCAGCTTTCTCTCTCCTTTGTCTCATCACCTTAATGGCGAGATTAATTTCCCATGAGTGGGCATTCAATCCATGTCCCATCTGGCATTTAATTTCCCTGTGTTAGCCTGCTTGTCACCATAAATGCCTTAAAACCGCTTGTCACCATACCACATGCCAACACACATCAACCAAAGTATGGCTTATTGCCAGTCACATAAAAAATGGCCAGATTGTCCAGACTTTGGACCTCCAGCAAGACCTTGTCTTCCACTTCTTCCTGTCGCCCTATTAAAATGCTCTAGAATTCTAAGTCATGTTCATTCTAGATACCCTGGAACTTTTGATGTATGTACTAACACTTTGTTTTACAGGTGTGGGTTGGGGAAGAATCTCTCAAAGTTATAACTTATTTTTATATACATGTCCTGACAGTTTTCCGGTCTTGCAGGTTGCAGATAGATTAATCAAAGATGTCTAACATTATTGCTCATCCTGATAGTCTAGAATTACCTACCACTTCCACCCAGGTAGCTACAAAGTCCAAGATAGAAAGAATGTTAGCAAAGCTTCCCCTAACCTCCAAATATCCAAAGGAGGGAGCTATTCCGGGGTCCAAGGTGGACTCCAAAGTCCAGGAGATAATAGACACGAACCCTGGAACTTGGGCCAAATTGCAACGTCTGATCCAGACCATTTACAGGTTAAAGGCCGAAGGGGACAAGGTGGCCACTTGCTTGGCTTCCTCTGGCATCATAAAGGTGGAAAACTTTCCATGTTTTCTATAGTCACCAAAATTGATAAAGCAGTTGGCAATACTATACAATGCACCTACTCGCACATTCCTACTTTCAGATCCCCAGCTGCTATAATACCCCGCCATAATCATCACCTTGGATGCTCCAACCTTTGCTTCTGGGTTGGGGATTCCTCAGTTCAAAGGGTCTGTTGTCATCACCTAGGTCAATGCACTGAAGGAATTTGGTGAGGCCAAAGTCATTTCCCAGCAGCACCTCAAAAGTCAGTGGTTGAAGTCTCCAAAGTGAGACCACAAAAGAATGAAGTTGGAAATCCCCCGCGGGGATTTCAAGGAGCCCATTCAGGTGGGCATCATATTTTTATGCAGGATCTTCGGATGGCCCCATGCCCAGGAATTCTCAGTGTGGATGTATTATTTTCTATACTGCATCACCACACACAACAGGACCTTCAACTGGGCAGCTATTACAGCTAACCATGTGGATACATAGATGAGGACCGTCGCCCAGACCTCTCAGTTTTATATGACTTCATATGTGCTATGGGTGTTAGCACAACAAAGACTAGCTTTTCTAGGTTTGGGCATAGTTGGAGAGCTTGGAAATGGGCCAGGGAAAGTCACACCGTGGGATCATTATCCCCAGTTACAGTGGGAACTTAGTTTCCAAAATTTCTGTCGGGTAAACGATGCTTTCGTTTACAACAACATTTTAACACTTACTCAGGATTCTGGGTACTGCTTCTCACAGGCAAAAATGACACTGGTTAGCTCCTATAGTTAGTATTTTATTCAATTATGGCATCACACCTACATTAGGGTGACAGGCTTCAATGGGAAGCCCTATCTTCTTCCCAGGTATTGCGGGGATAGAATTATTCTCTTAGAATTCTGCCAGTAGATGATGGATTTGCACGCCTTCTTCATATTGAAGAATGTCATCAACGTCCCATTCCCTTTCTCTTGTGGGAATTACACATGCAGCCTCACCACAACTCGGGAAGCAGATAATGAATTGAAGAGCTTGGGGCTGGTGGAATTCCACCACACCCAGAAGAATTATGATCCCCGTGGCAAGATTGCCACAGTACTACCTCAGGCGTTCGAACTGCATGAAGTGGATATTAAAGACTTCTGGGCAGAATGCCAGGACAGTTTTGATCTCTGGGCCTGACAAAATACAAGGATGAGAAAAGGGCTCATGAAAGAATTGGACATTCATACCTTCCTGAAGGGATTTAAGGATGACGGGCCACTAGAGGATCCAGCATACAAAGCACAAGGGCTAGATAAACAAGATCTTCCTCCAATAGACTGGTACATCTCAGAGGACCTGACAATTGAAGGGGTAAGCCACCCCATTTTGGAGGAAATTCACCAGTACTTCTTCCAGGTGTGTCCTAAAAGCACCCAAAAGAAATCAACAGTCAAGAAGACCATCCCCTCTTTAGCTGGTGCCAGACCTTCTTCGTCTACTGCAGTCGCTGAAGCAAGCACGAGTAAAGGGAAAGGGAAAGAGGGTGCCCTGATTCCCAAGGAACCTACACTTCTGATGGCCCATCTGTATCAACAAATGGAGGTGGAAAAGCTGACCAATCAGCAATTAAGCATGTAGGTATCCATTGATCTCCCTATAACTCCAATGGCATATGCTCGCCCGGCGGGGTCCTCCGTGTTGGCAGCTATGATGACTAGATAGACTTTCGCTAAGGCAGAATCTACAAACATTCAAGATATTGGGGCTTCACTTATAAGGAAGAAAAAGAAGGTGACACCTACACCCAGTGTAGCCGCCAGCCCCTGCATGCCATAGATGCCTCCTGTAGATGTAAGTTTGGACTCTCCCAAACTCAAAGATATCTCAGACTCCTCACCCCCGCACGACAATTTTGATGACACCTTCTCGGCGGAGGAGCTCCTGGAGATTCAGTATGGTATAAGCCATGTGGTGGAAGAGATTGTGGCTTAGGAAAAAGAAGAGGTCCCTGTAGAGAAAGAAATCCTGGAAGAGAAAGATACATCAGAGCAAGAAGCACGGGAAGAAGTATAGACAGAGCCTGAGCAGGAGAGAGTACCGGTCTAGGAGACTAAGAACATGCCAAGGCAGCCCACAAATGTACAGCTGATGGTTAGAGAACCCAGACTTGAGGGAAAAACCATACCTCCAACCATCACGCTTCAAACGCCTTTGGTAACTTTGGGTGAACAAGTGCCTCGGAGCACTTTCGGTGAGGTAGTAACGGCGGCCGCCTTGCTAAATTTAGGCTAGAGACCTCACCCACCTTTGGAGGATGTTCCGATGGAGGAGAATGCTCCAAAAAATGAAGCCAATGTGGCCCAAGAGTAGTAGTAGCAAGCAGACCAGGAGGTCCCAAATAAATAAAATGAAGAAACAACTGACATCATGAGAGACGAAGTCCCTAAAAATATGGATGAAATTGAGACTGGAGAAAAGATTCTAGACAATGCTACAGAAGATGCCAGCATGGCAGAAAACACCAAGGGTTCTAGAGAACACAAAGACGAATAGGAACAGGAAGAACTGGAACAAGAGAAAGAAAAGGAGCCTAAAGATAATGTAGATTTTGGGAGCGCACCACTGGATTCTGAAAGGAATCTTGATGAACAGGTCTTGATAACAAAACTGCCCCAGCCGCCCCAATGGGTGGTGGAATCTAAGAAGAGGAAAGCCCCGGAAGCAGCCCCAAGTGCTCCACTCTTGTTGGTCAAAATGATGGCCAGGAATACAGAGGCTAAGAAGCCCAAGAAGGTGCAAGTAGTCCGTACTCTCCTGACTGGTCCCACTGGTATTATAGTTGCAACTATCACAACACCCCCTCTTGATGCAGATGCAGCAGCCGTAAGGCTTGAAGACTATAATGTAACAGAGGTAGCATTGGGGAAGAGGGATAAGCAAGGAAAATTGGACTTGTTGAAAGAAGCCACCAAGGCAATAGAGGCCAGATACCTCAAATAGGGCCAGAAGCTGCAAGAGGAAAGAGAAACAAATGCAAATCTCCTCGCACTTTTGGCAGAACTGACACAGCCCTTGTCAGAGGTCCACCCCGGAACCCCTTCCTCTAGATTATCGCTTGCTCAGGGCAATGTGGATTCTCTGTGGATAATGAAGAAGAAAGCACAAGCTGTGGATGGGTGGACCACCGAGCAGGTGACCGCAATGAGAGAATTTTTGGTGGTGTCCCTCCCGGACCTTTACCGGGTCAGTTTTATACTCAACTAGGTGAAAGGCTCCGCTATTATATGGGAGCAAGATCTAGCCAAGTATGAAAAGTGGAAGGTCAGACTAGAAGAGATCTGCAACATCGACAAAGAAGTCACCATAGAGTCTAGAATTTTGGGAGACAAATCATATGATTCCCTCCAGATCCAGTACTCTAGACTTGTCCTCAAGATTGACGTGTGTAAGGAACTAGTTAAGACCCTAAAAGAGAAGGTGACAGCAGCCCAATATCCCTTGGGCTTATTATAAACATTCATGGCTGGGGTATTGCAAGTTGATCCCTTTACCACTGACACATGTACCCCAGAAGACTATGTCCTCAGTAAGTTTGATGAGCGAATGGAGTCCCTGTATCTGTCTGTCAGAGATTTTGACAAGTGCAGGCTATCCTAATTGTCTAAAATAATGATCCGATCACACGATGCCATTAAGATGGTGGATGAATTCTGGAATGGGGCCGGAGAAGTTGAGGAGGCAGTGGAGGTTGTTCACAGTTGGTGGGATAGCATCAAAGATGTAGATGAAGAAAGCATAGGCCAAGTATTGGAAGCTTGGGAAAATTCATAAGGAGCAATAAAGATCTCTGGATTTCGGAGATGTTCAGTGGGAGAAATGTTTTGTATTATTTATTCTTTGGGAGCCTGGATCCTGGATCCCAGAGTTCTAGATCTCACAATTTTGTATTATTTAAGCGACCCGTGTCCCGATTCCCAAGGCCGACCGGTCACTTTTAAGGTAGTTAATAAAGGTTGTCAAAGGGTAAGTAACTATAACAAGGCACATCAGATCGACAAGAGGTTTTCTGACAAATGGTCTTCCCAAGGTGTCGCTTCAATGTTACACCTGGCACATCAAAGATAGGATGCCACTTTCCCATTTATGAGGCATGTAGCCTCAATCCCTGGGGGATCAGATTTCTTCTTTCTCTTCTTGGCTCTCTTCTCGAGGCTAATTCTTCCACTCTTCTTTTCTTGTCTTATTCTTCTGACATGTCAGACCTTTTTCATCTCGAGGTCTTTTGTGACATGGTGCAGGTAGTACCGGCCACCAGATATTGTATTATATTATAAAGTGTAAAGTTAGGTTTAGGTTAAGGTCAAGTAATGTGTATAAATAATAAGTCTGACCTCATTCCAAGGGTTGACAAAATTGATGATTTTGCAGTCCATAGCTAATAGAAGTCTGGTTTTCTCAGTTCTTAGTTGCAGAGCTCAATGCTCCATAGTTTTAAGTTTTTAGTAGTTAAATGCTCCCTTGGAGCCACAATTGTACCATGCACTAGTGCTTGCTGGAAAAGGTGTTAATGAAGAAGGAAGAGTTCTCTCAATGATGTTGTTAGCATTCTCTCTTCTGGGTTAACGGTATTTTATGCTTTGTGTTCTTCATGCCCTTTGCTCTGATACTTAAAGTAAATTAATGACCTCCTTTCCTTTGCTACTAATAAAATATGAACTGATGGTTGTATATTTCTTTGGTATTTAGTGTAGTGTGTTAGAGTATTGTTGATGTCTTGAATGTTTAGTATAACTATAGGTAGATGAAATCTTTCTAACTCTGCAGTATCTTTTGAATTTTATTTGTCAAATGAATGCGCGCTTGCAGGAAACCCCACTTACTTGAATCCCTTGAGAAGATGAGTTGAAGATAACCAGCTATCCTCCTCAAACAAATAGTCACATCTCCCAACCGAGCCTTGCACCATCAAGACCTGACTCTCATGTGCTTTGAGGCCTGGGGAATCTCATTTCCCTGAACAACCTTTACAGGCAAAGTTGGCTGGTACCCTGATACCCGGTGACAACTTACCTTTGTTGGTGGACCCAATAACAAAGTCTCATCAACATAAACTGACGCTAGAAGGAGGGCATGAACTCCCCCCTCTGAGGATTCAAATTTTACACCACCCGAGGGTTCCCCAAGCCATAGTTTTAGGAGTCAAGCCTTCAGTGGGATTGAGTCATTCTCACCAATAAGATTTGAAAGAGTCCTTAGATCATCTCCCAACCCTGGAAAGTTCATTGAACTTGAGCCTCCTGCTCGAAAGAAATCGACCCCGAAAGCCAAAATAGCCACCATTTTCTGGGGATCTAGTACATCTCAGAACACCCAAGTACCCTAGACGTTCCCGAGGATTAACGCTCAACCTAGTCAAACTCCAACACCCCCGATGGCTGTGTATTTTGGAAATACTGGTCTCCAATAGGAACTTTTCTAGGTGCATTCAATGATTTACCTTTGCACCCAAAAAATATTTGCCCTCGATATGAGCACTTAGGCTCACGAACCATAGAAGAGCATCTATAGGCATACAAAGATGCCATGAACTGACACCAGATCCAACATCAAGATGTTGTGAACCAGATGTTCCCTATGTCCCTGGGACACAATGAATTGAACTGGTACCTTAATCTTCCTACCAACTCCATTAACAGTTGGCAGGACATGGAAGACACCTTCCTGGCTTCCTTCCACATACATGTGGACCCAGCGTGGTCCCACAGCCAGTTCATTTCTATTAGGAAAGAACCGAATGAGCCTCTTGCAGCATTCAACCACCAGTTCCAATGTTCCTTGAAGCGGTGCACGGGTCCCTTCATCCCATCCATGGAAGTGACTATCCAAACCTATCTCAATGCGATGGACCCCTTCGTTACCACTCTCCTCTGGAGAACTAGTCTCCCAGGTGACCGAGACACTTTGGCGAAAGTTTACAACCTAGCCTTGGAGTTGTCCCAAGGTCTTAACAAATCCCTGGGTAGGATTGGGTAGAGCATGCCATATAACATGATCCTCGACGGGACTTCTTATGCTAGGGGATATAACCCTAATCTAGCAATGGGTACTCCCGCGATGGCCATCAATTCCCCGCCACTGCCTATAGACCAACAGGCCTGGTATGTTTATCCATCATCAACCCAGACAACACCGGGTCTGGAATATTTTCCTTGGAACTAGCCATAGAAAATGCAACAACCACAGGCACAACCACCCGGAGTGTCTTTCCTCCAGTTGTCCGCGGTTGGAGGATTGTCGCCCTCGACTCTGGCGAATACTACTGCCTTCCCGAGAAACCAACAACAACCATCACATTGTGACATAAACACCCAGTTGACCACCAAGATTGAATTCCTTTGGTGAATGTTGTACACACTGACTATGGAAATGGGTCAACTGAAGGCGGGGTCCTACGCACCCCAGAATTCCAATTTCCAGAGAGGGAATATTTTCTCTGGCCAACAAAACAATAATGTCAGAGAAAGAAATTTCAACAATGGGCCCCGACCCAACCAACAGCAATGGAATAACAATGTCAATACAAGAGGTCCCCCTCTGAACTAAAATGCCAATTAGAGTAGTGTTGGACCATCCCATTTCATGCCAGTCATGGACTTCCAGCCCATGACCAACTGGTGTAGATTGCATGACATAGGCTCCCACAATGAGGTAAATTGTGCCATGTTGGAGAAGGTCATCATGATTTCCCTGCTGGACAAACAACAAGTGTTTGATCCTACTCCCCCAGAGCCCCCTGTGCAAGAGCCCAATCACGGTGCATTTACCTATGAGACTGTCTTCTTTGGAGTAGATAGAGAGGATGAGGAAGAATCCAAACTACAGGGATTCTTTGATGAGTCAATTCCATCCTTTGAGACCAATGCCTTCACTAGCCCTTGTACTCCCTACAACACTCAGAGTCAAGCTGGTAAAGGACCAATTTACACACTTGCACCTCCTAAAGACACTCCTCCTCAGGACAATACGACCGATCGGTCTGTCCCTCCCAAAGGTTCTAGCTCTAACCAAGCAAAGGACCCGACTAAGGGAAGCCACCCATTCTCGGGAGGGAGGTTTGACATCATGAAGGCGTTAGAACAAACCACCACCTCCATGAACTTGATGGAGGTTTTTCTAAACTATCCTAAGTAGAAGAAATCTCTTCTGAAGCTCTTGGGAAACCTAGAAGTCGTCAGTCACCCACCCAAGACTGTCTCTTTTGAGGACGCCAACGTGGTTGTCTTCCAAGGAAAAATTGAAGATCCTCCCTTCCTGTTAGGCCTGAACATACAAGGGAAAAACATACACAATTGCCTAGTAGATTCTAGGGCTTCGGGCAACATCATGCCTTTATCCATATGCTAGAAGCTTGGATTTCACCCCACCCTATCTAATGGTGTAGTAATCCAGCTGGACAAAACTGCTATAAAAATGGTGGGTGAACTAAAGAACATCTGGATTCAACTCATCTAGGACCCTAGAATAGCCAACACAATTGATGTCCAAGTGATGGATATCCCAGAGACTTATGGGATGTTGTTAAGTCAGAGTTAGTCTAAATCCCTGAATGGATACTTTTCAACTGACTTCTCCCACTTATGGTTCCCCTAGGAAGGAGAATCTAACAAGATCCAAGTTGAAAGTGAGCCCCAGATGAAATAGGCCCTCACCGAAGTCAGGAGGGTAAATGAGGTCTTATTCTCTGAGACCTCCCTAGGGGTGTACCAACTCCTTGAAATCTTAATGTTTGATTTCACCCCCGAGGAGGATCTCATAGTTCAGCAGAGAACTCAGGACCTGGAAGAAAAATTGAGGGTAGAGGTTAATTCTCAGGGTGTTGCAGCGACTCTCGTTACACTCTTGTCCAGCACTTGGTGCTAGGTTCATTACCAAAAACATTTAGAGCTAGAGTGTGAGCCTTGCCTTACTGCCGCCACCAGGCACATCGACGCCCTCCAAAGAAAAGAACACACAGCCGATTCCCCGAGCCTCAGTACTTCTACCAGCAGCGCCTCTCCAGCGTCGTTTGTCCAAGAATCCCAACCATAGGTCCCTCCAAAGGAAAACCTCACCCGTGTACCATCAATGTAGGAGGAGACTCCTCCCAAGCCTCCCAAAAACAATCCAAAGACTACTTTGTCTTACCAGCCCCAGACAACAAACGATGACTTGTGGACCCTTAAGTTCGATGGGTCCTAATCCAAACAAGGTTGTGGGGCCAGAGTGGAGTTAATCAACCTGCAGGGGAAATCTTTCCTTGCATCCTATAGGCTACAGTTCAACTGCATGAACAATGTCACAGAGTATGAGGCCTTGGTTCTTGGACTCCTATTTGCACTAAGGAAAGGAATCACTCACCTCCGGGCCTTGGGTGATTCAGAGTTGATTGTTAAATAGGTCTGGATTCAATACACCTGTCATGATAAGAGGTTGGCTACATACCACAACCGGGCATGGAGCCTTATTAAAGATTTTAATGCTTTTGGCATTGATCTTATTCCCCGCAGATGAAACTATGTCCTGGATGCCCTTGTTATTTCCGCTAGTACACTTGAGCTCATGGCCGGCTCATGACTCTGGAGATTTTTCTATTGAGATGATCCCCACCCCATCCATTCAAGATAATGTCACCCATTTTTAGGTCTTTGAGGATGACCAGCATATCCTAGCCTTTATGGCCAATGTTGGTGTCTTTGAGGACCAGATAGTGGAGGAGGACCACAATGACACTGGGAAGGGTGATGAAGATGACGGGATCATAAATCTACCAACCAATATCATCCCAAAGGGGATGGTTGCACTTGAACAAATCTTCAACTCAGACCCTCGGGGCCGAGAAAAGATATCATCCTCCTTTGAGGGAGGAAAATTTGAGAAAGTGAACATCGGCCAGCCTGATGAAGAGAAAATGATACACATTGGCACCTCCTGCTCTCCGAATGAGAAGGAGAAGATTCTCACAGTTCTCTAAGAATACATAGATGTGATCACATGGGGGTATGAGGATTTGAAAACATACGACACATCCATCATGACTCATACCATCTCACTCAAACCTGATTCTAAGCCTTTTTGGCAAAAGAAGTGACTGGTCAACCCACTAATTGAGCCTCTGATCCATCAAGAGGTGCAAAAATTGTTGTCAGCCCAGATAATCTTTTTAATCCGGCATACTACGTGGGTTGCCAACCTAGTCCCTATGAGGAAGAAAAGTAGTGAAATCTGCCTTTGCGTAGATTTCTGAAATTTGAACAAGGCCTCTAAGAAAGATAATCACCCTTTCCCTTCATTGCATGAGGTATTGCAAATTGTGAACGAATCTCAAATGATGTCTTTCTTGGATGGGTACTCCGGATATAACCAAGTCATGGTTAAATTTGAGGATAGAGACAAAATGGCATTCACCACCAAGTGGGGAATGTTTGCTTATCGGAGAATGTCATTTGGCTTGATTAACGTAGGGGCAACATTTCAGAAGGCCATGGACATTGCATTTGAGGGTCTTATGAACCGGTGCATAATCATCTACATGGATGATTTGACCATCTTTTCCCAGGATAGGCATGTTCATTCCGCCCACCTCGCCCAGATTTGTGAGAGATGTCGCCGGTATGGAATATCCCTCAACCTTAAGAAATGTATATTTGGGTTCACTGAAGGGAAGTTTCTCGGGCATATTGTCTCCAAGAAGGGTATATCCATTGACCCTAAGAGAGTTGAAGCGCTGCTAAATTTACAAATGTCCAGTAGCAAGAAAGAGATGTGATCTTTATTTAGAAAGATCAATTTTATCTAGTGGTTCATCACTAGATTCGCCGAGATCATAAATCCACTCAATGAGATGATGAAGAAGGATACCAAAATTGAGTGGAGTCCTGAAGAAAAGTGGGCATTCGCCCAGATCAAGAAAATGATAATGGAGGCACCAGTCCTGGCTAGTCTGGACTACTCCCTCCCTTTCTACATTTATTCATTTGCTTCACCACATTCTTCCATAGCAGTATTGACCCAAAAGGTTGAAGGGGAAGAATGACCAATATCTTTTATGAGCTCCCCCTTCAAGAATGCCAAAGTCCAGTATTAATCATTGGAAAAGCAGGTCTTTGCCCTTGTTCACACCGTGAAGAAATTTTGGCATTATATTCTTCAGAGCAAGGTGCATGCTATCATCCCAGACCAGGCAGTGAAATCTCTGCTAATGCAGAGTGAATTGGGTGAAAGACAAGGGAAATGGATGGCCATCCTCCAGGAATATGATTTGGAAATGCAACCCATGAAAATAGTCTGAGGCCAGGGGCTAAGTAGAGTGATGGCAGAAGAGACTCCCCACATCGAATGTCAGACATACATAGTGGAGTCCATCACTCAAGATCCATGGTACATAGACCTGGTGTACCTATTATTGAATAACCAATGCTCAAAGGGATTGCCTCCAAACAAACGTCACACCTTGTGGTTGAAAAGTGCACACTTTATGATCAAAAACTCCATGCTTTTTGGTAGGAACTATGAAGGAGTGTACCTCTGGTGCGTCGATAGGGTTCAAGATACAAAGATAATCAAATAATTTCATGGGCAATTTGGAACCAGACATGGCTCAGCTGACGCTACTGCCCATCAGACCCTTCAGGCCAGATACTATTGGCCCTATATCTTTAAAGATGTCTACACTCACGTCCGGAAGTGTCATACTTGCTAAACCGCGGCACATCGTGAGAAAAACCCGGCCATGCCTTTGCAGCTAGTTTTCAAAGATAGACCCTTTGCCCAATGGGTGTTTGACTTTATCAGGGAAATCAACCCCAACTCATCTGCCAACCACCAATACATCTTGACTGCTACTGATTATTGCACCCGATGGTCTGAATCCATACCTTGTAAAAACAACACGATAGATGTAGTTATCAAATTCCTGGAAGAAAACACTGTCACAAGATTTGGAATGCCTTTTGCTATAGTGTGTGACAATGGTCCAGCATTTTCTTCGACACAATTACTAGAATGGACCTATGATCAAAAGATCACTCTGAAGTTCTCCAGCAACTATTACCCACAAGGGAATGGTGTTGTGTAATCAACCAATAAAAATTTGCTTGAAGTGATCAAACACCTTTTAGAACAGAATCCCCGGGATTGGCACCAAAAGTTGAGATTCGCCCTCTGGGTGAATCGCATTTGAATTAAGGCCACCCTGGGGACATCCCCATTCCATCTATTTTACGGCCAGAATCCAGTGTTCCCTATTAACTTACAAATCTTAATTTTATAATTTATGCAGGAATTCAACAACCGGGACAACATTGTGGAGGTTTGGCTCCTAAATCTGGTGTGGATGGAAGAACAAAGAGATGTGGCCCTTGAATATTTTGTGCATCACCAAGTAGTGGTAAACCAATGGTTTGACCAAAGAGCCCAATATAAGGCCTTTCAGATTTCAGACTTGGTCCTCTTGTGGGATAAAGCCCAGGAAAATAAAGGAAAATACACCAAGTTCCAACGGCTCTGGCTCAGACCATATTTGATCTCTAAAATCTATAGGGAAAATACCTATCGCCTCAATACCGTGACCAGAGAATAGATCCCATTGCCCATCAATGGACAGTTTCTCAAACATTATTTTGAATGAGGCAGATTTGTTCAGAGTTGTACCATATGTAAATCTCCTTGCTTGTAAATATTTCTTTCTCGGTGCCCCATTTTGGGATGCCTTGTCTTGTAAATAGTTTTGTTGGTGGTCCTCCGGGACCGCCCCCTTTCCTTGTTTTTTTCTTTCGATTTTGTTCTTGCTTTTTTGGGTTTCCAGTGTTTTTCTCCCCTCTGTAGGTTGGTATGCTTCGCATAACATCTATTCTTTGGGATGGTACCTTCCATATTTTGTTGAATTCAGAATCTATTGTTAGCATCAAAATTGGTCCGGTCTCTAGAATTATTTTGTTAGTTTGGTAACGGGCTATGAGTAATCTTCATCAGATTTATCCCTGAAAGTCTAGCAATTAGTTAAATCAAAATAGAAGGGACAAGTAATCGGACACACCGAGGGTAGATCGATCGCACTGGTTTGTTGGCCCAAGTCTGGACTTTTAGAATTATTTCTGGGTCTAGAGTTTTTCTTCCCCATTCAGCAAAAAGAGGTAGGTGAAAGGTTGAAAGAAGTACCATCATTAGATTTAGCTAAGCTTAAGCTTAACGGTGAAAGAAGTATTACCCTCCCATCCAGAAAAGAATAAAATGATGAGAAGAAAGGGTGGAATGAAAACTCTGGTATGCAGGAGAAATGAGAAAATTTGACGAATTTGGATTGATATATTTAGTGCCTCTTCTCTACTTCTCCCAGAGGTCATCGGCTTGATTTCCTTCCAAAGCACACACCTCACAACTGACAAAAGACCAAGGATTAGATCATGTATGAGCTAGATTTTCTCATACACCTCACGCCTGGCGAGCAGGATACTCTGAGTAACAATTGGTTCTAGTTTTTGCTAACCAGAGATTCTACAGTTCTCAAATGCACTAAGACATTCATCCCAGATAGTAGCCATTTGTTATGCCCTGCATACTCGTCCCTACATTTTGTGTGCAAAATGTTGGGTCCCCTTTTTTGCTTTGGCTCTTGCCTTGTTTCCCTTGCTTTTGTATTGTTTCTCCTTCGGGTTTTCCTTCCCCTGAGGTTTGTTTTCTTTTGTTTTTTGTCTTTTGTGTCTCCGGGACATGGTCCCGATGTTGGTTTTTTCTTTTCCAGATCTGGATTCTGGACTCCGAGATTCTCTGCCACGATGCCTTCTTCTCGTAAGGAGGCATGGTCGCGCAGAGTCCCTGGGCCTGGAGTCCGAAGGTTTTCTTGTTCTAGATTTTGTGGGGGAAAAGGGTAACTGGTTTTTACCCTTGGTATAAATTGAAATTACATGTCACTTTCACAATTACCGCGATTAAAAATACTTATGCTCAGAGCGATCCTTAAGCGATTAAACGGTGATTAAACTGCGATTACCTTGTGCTTAGTGTGTTGATATCTCGTTGCTTCGAGGTGCTTGTTCACGGTCGTTTGAAGGTAGATCTTGTTGTAGAAGACCTCCTGGTGTTCTCTTTCCCCACTCTTCTACAAATTTTTAGGTAGGTCCTCTAGTTCTTTGTTGTTTCCTCATTTCTTGTTGTTTCTATTTTTGTTCTCTGGTTTTGTTTTCGTTCTGCGTCATTTTTCTTTGTCCCATTGGTTTTTGTTTGTTTGGTCTACCTCCCATTGGTGGGTTGGCATCGCTAGAGGGTTTTGCACCCTCTGTGCGGTTGTAGATTAGTGTAAATGATGTATAGTGCCTTGGGGTAGTTTATGTACCTCTATAAATGATGTATATTTCTATATATTTTGTGTATATCTATTTCAGCCCTCGGCCCTCTGTAATTTTATGCATGTGTATGTTCTGTATATCCTTCCAAGATCGCGAGTTCCTCATGCTCTATCATGCTCTTTTGTTTCATAAGGCTGAACTCATCGAGATGGAGTTGCCACAGTTCGATCTCGGCACCTTGATGGTTCAAGCTATGGCAGATTTCTCTCTCCTTTGTCTCATCATCTTAATGGTGGGATTAATTTCCCATGAGTGGGCATTCAAACAATGTCCCATTTGGAATTTAATTCCCCTGTGTCAGCCCGCTTGTCACCATAAATGCCTTAACACCACTTGTCACCATACCACGTGCCAACACACGTCAACCAAAGTATGGCTTATTGCCAGTCACATCAGCAACGGCCAGATTGTCCAGACTCCAGACCTCCAGCAAGACCTTGTCTTCCACCTCTTCCTGTCACCCTGTTAAAATGCTCTGGAAAGCTAAGTCATGTTCATTCTAGATACCCTAGAACTTTTGATGTATGTACTAACACTTTGTTTTACAGGTGTGGGTTGGGGAAGAATCTCCTGAAGTTGTAACTTATTTTTATATACATGTCCTGATGGTTTTCTGGTCTTGCAGGTTGTGGATAGATTAATCAAAGATGTCTGACGTTATTGCTCCTCCTGATAGTCTAAAATTACCTACCACTTCCACCCGGGAAGCTACGAAGTCCAAGATGGAAAGAATGTTAGCAAAGCTACCCCTAACCTCCAAATATCCAAAGGAGGGAGCTATTGCGGGGTCCAAGGTGGACTCCAAAGTCCAGGAGATAATAGATATAGACCCCAGAACTTAGGTTGAATTGTAAGGTTTGATCCAAACCATTTACAGGTTAAAGGCTGAAGGGGACAAGGTGGCCACTTGCTTCGCCACCTCTGACATCATAAAGGTGGCAAACTTTCCATGTTCGGTGTAGTCACCAAAATTGATAAAGTAGCTGGAAATACTATACAATGTGCCTACTCGCACAGTCCTACTTCTAGATCCCTAGCTGCTACAATAACCCACCACAATCGTCACCTTGGACACTCCAACCTTTGCTTCCAGGTTGGGGATTCCTCAGTTCAAAGGGTCTTCTGTCATCACCTAGGTCGAGTCACTGAAGGAATTCAATGAGGCCAAAGTCATTCCCAACAACAGCTTAATAGTCAGTGGCTGAAGTCTCCAAAGAAAGACTACAAAAGAATGAAGTTGGAAATCCCCCACGGGGATTTCAAGGAGCCCATTCAGGCGGGCATCATATTTTTATGCAGGATCTTTGGATGGCCCCACGCCCGAGAGTTCTCGATGTGGATTTATTATTTTTTATACTGCATCACCACACACAATAGGACCTTCAACTGGGTGGCTATTATAGCTAACCATGTGGATACACAGATGAGGACGGTCCCCTAGACCTCTCAATTTTATATGACTTCATATGTGCTATGGGCATTAGCACAAAAAAGACTAGCTTTTCCAGGTTTGGGCACAATTGGAGAGCTTGGAAATGGGCCAGAGCAAGTCACACCATGGGATCATTATCCCCAGTTACAGTGGGAACTCAGTTTCCAAAATTTTTGTCTGGTAAATGATGCTTTCATTTATGTTGGTTGTATTTCCTATTTTTGCTGCTTCGCCTTGTTCCTTGTCTTGCCCTCTGAGAATTTTCAGGTTTTCATGTCTAAACCTTGCCAAAATTGCTAAAACCCTAATATCCAAGTGTTAAAATGATGCATTTAAAACCCTATGCCATGTCATATGTTTCATCGTTACTTTTTCAAAGTCACTTAAGACATGTGCTTTAAGTCAGGTCGCCTGATCGCGTTACCCAGAACGAATATGCTAAATGCTCTCCTGACTTCGCTTTTCCCTTGTGTTGCATAGTCTCGTTACAAAATGGAATATTCTTTCAGTGTCTCGAGACTTGGCGATTTCCTTCAGTCGGGTAGTTGCATGAACTTCATGATATAAGCTTTATAAGAATGGGACCCACTGCTTAGTCGGGTGATCGCAAGAGAAGTCAAAAATTCAAAGCAATGTTATCAGACTTTGCGATTCACTTCATGTCGCATGGTCGCTAGATCAGGCCATGGCAAATAGTTAAGTTTTTCTTCAGTCGCGTGGTCTCGAGATCAAATGGAAATTAAGGGATAACAGTCTAGACTACGCGACTAACTGTTTGATGTTAGTGATTTCCCTCAGTCGGGATGTCGCTAGAACAGGAGTAATAATTCAGCTTTCTAGTATGCATTAAGTGGACAAAAGAACAGATGACATCTATCATAAGGTAAGTGGTTGTTGGAAGGTCGCTAGAAGGAGAAAGTAGATCAAGAGATAAAGAGACTAAGGTATTTTTGCCTTCAGTCGCAAAGTCTCCAGATGACTTAAGGGTATGTTGAAATGTTAAGCGATTACACGCCGGTCGTTGGATGAAGGAATGAAGGGATCTAACGGTGGTCACATATTCTGGAGATAAAAGTACCCCAGGGAAAAAGTCCTCCTGACTTGGTGATTAGGGTATGTCTCAAAGTCACTATAAACAGAGATAAGGCACATGATATATGTCAAGGTCAAGTTAAATTTATCTCCTGACTCAGCGACTAAGGTTGTCGTGTGGTCTTGAGAAAGAATATGAGCATCCAGAGACTTAGCGATAACTATGGAGATTAATGATAAATAGTTTGTCGCCAAGTCTGGAGAAGGAAGATGAGTTAAAGATAAACCCATGCGACTTAGATTTCCACTGTTGTCGCTTGATCGCCAGATGGACCTGGGTCAGCCAAGGTAAAGAATGTGCATTGTCGCCAGGTCTGGAGATCAAACTGTGGTTGAGGAAAAGTGCTCGCGACAAAGAGACTTAATATAGTCACGAGGTCGCCAGATCTTGAGATCTAAAATGCAGCGCCAAGTGGATGACATGACAGAATGGATCTCTCGACGGCCAATCAGATACTTGAATTTTGATTACTGTGCACAAAAGGTAGCTGAGATGTATGATAGAGGATGAATCAGAAGATGTCATGTCAGCTGTCTTAAATGTTTGATGTTTGCGCCAAGGATTCATAATTTGAAATTTGATTTTCTGTCAAAATTCAAGCCAACTACGGCTAGGTTTTTGAAAGCTCACGACATGGCAACTTAATGGCAGAACTGACGTTTCTGAATTATGAGCTATGTACTCTGAATCAAAATGGCTATAAACAGATGATTGTGCATTCATTCTTGTCCACCGTGCTTTCAGGTTTTCAGAGCTAGGTTGCTTATTTTTTCAGTAAAAGTGTGATATTCAGAGCAGTTGCAGTATATCAAAGGTGATTAGAAATTTCTAAGGTTGCAGAGAACACTGTTCATAGATATGATGGATAGTTATTTCAAAAAGAAATGTAGGTGAGCAGGCGAGAACAACTACCAGGACTTCACATAACTACACCAGCTACCATCTACAATCAGATTGCAGTCGCTAGGTCGGGAGAAGAACAAAAGATATCTGATTTTACCTTTTTGACTCAGTCACCTCATCATTTCTTCTCTCTCTTTTGTCTCTCTTATATCGTTAGGTTTAGGGTTTTGAGACCATTTGAAGCTTGTTGCATCCTTAGGGATTCCAAGATGGTCTAGAATCTATATATATCATAAGACTTGTAATAGTTAAGGGTCTTTGATTTTTTGGAACATTTTGTGAAGAAGAGATAATATACTACAGAA
>MU224521.1:432057-442339 GCA_018584345.1 Thuja plicata
AGTATCGGGCATCTAATGCTACCATCCTTGAATCAGCCTCTCTCTTAGACTATCAATAGGCATCGGGCATATCCAATGCTACTTTCATGAATCAACCTTTTTGGCACTCCTTGGGATGTACCTCAATGTATAGAAGATTGTTAAGTCCTCCTCTGTTAAGAGACTTGATGCTTCAATGGTTAAACTAAAACAATATGACCTGTTTCTAATGCAACTTGAATTCTAGATTTTCATATCTATTTAAGTACATTACCTCTCTAATCAATGTATCAATTCAATTCTTTTGTGCTCCACACTTTCTACTCTATGATGTTATGCTCACTATTTTTCAGTGTCTGCAGAATTCCTTAGCTCTCCTTCAGCTTGATTGATCAGTACTACATGAAGTTATTCTTCTTTGCCTTTTATGATGGTGTGCACTCTGTCAGTGTTGTTTGTCACTTTAGTGAATACTTGACTTCTATGTATTGTTGAAAGCATAACCTTTGTTCCATTGATTCTATGAAGTCTTTGGCATTATGTACATGAGTGTACAGATGATATCAAGTTGACATCAATGACAATACAAACCATTAACTGATTTAATGTCTTGCATTATCTTCAAATTAACATTATCAAACATTCAATCAGTTACATGTCATCACCTATGATATGTGGAAGAAACTACATGATATACTTGGAGGAGATGACAATGTAAAGAGAGCCAAAGCAAAAAGTTGCAGAGGTCAGTTTGATCAGATGAAAATGAAAGAAGGAGAAGACATTACAAAATACAGTGAAAGAATCAAGAAAAGTGTAAGTGCCATCAGAGCTGCCGGTGGAACTATTGAAGACAAAATAGTGGTTAGTAATGTATTGATAACTTTACTTCCTATCTATGCAATTAGAGTTTTAGCTATTCAAGAGATGAGGTACAGTAATAATTTAACTCTAGATGCATTGGTTGGAAGAATAACAGCTTTTGAGTTGGACAAATTTGACAATTAATCTCCCAATCCTGGCAATTTTGAGTCTGCATTCAAAGCTAAATTAAACCTTGGTAAGATGGATAGAAACTCAAAAGTAAAATAGATTGACAGAGATAGTGATGATTATTCTAATGATGAAGATCAGGAAATCATTGAAGCATTACTTGCAAAGAGAGCTGCCAAAGGAAAAGGATAGTATAAAGGAAGAATACCATTGATTTTCTTTTCATGTGATGAGGTTGGTCACATTGCTGCTAAGTTTCCAAACAAAGAAGACAAAGATGGGATAAAGTTCAACAAGTACAAAGGAAATAAAGATTCAAAAGATATAAAACCTACAAGGAAAAAGGTAAGAAATCTTTTTATATTGCAAAAGATTCTGATAGTGATGAAGATGAAGATGAAGATGAAATGGTTTACATTGCTATTAAGGATGAGTCAGACAATGAAGATAATGAAAAGACTGCACTTTTCTCTCATATTAGCAAAAATGACACTTGCATAATTAATAGTGGTTGTCCTCACCACTTGATTGGTGGTAAAACAAAATTTTAACATCTTGAGCACTATGATGGTGGGAGTGTCAGTTTTGGGAATGATGAACCTTGCAATGTGGAAGGTAAAGGTTGTATTGCTCTAACTGAAGGAATCAAATGTGATAATTCTTATTGGGTTGAAGGACTAAGGCATAATCTACTAAGTATGGCACAGCTGAATAACATTGGTTTCAAGGTAGAATTCATGAATGGTAAGGCCAAGCTCTTGGATGCTAAGGGAAACCTAGTCGGAACTGGCAAGCAAACAAAAGCTAATCTATGCTATCTTGATCTCAGTGAAAGTTCATGTTTTATTGCACAAATAGAAGAAAGTTGGTTATGGCATAAAATATTGTGTCATGTGAATTTTGATAACCTGGTCAACATAAGAAATAACAAAACAGTAAGAGGTATTCCTATTTTAAAGAAACCTAAATTGGCAATATGCAAACAACATCAAATTGGGAAGATGGGTAAAACTAGTTTCAAGAGCAAGAATTAAAATAGTGAAGAAGACTTGGAGTTAGTGCATACTAATATGTGTGGACCAATTGGAACAATAATTTACATAGGAGAGAAGTATTTCATTCTATTTTTTTATGACCATTCTAGAATGATGACTGTTATGTTTCTCAAAGAAAAATTAGAAGCTTTTCAGAAGTTTAAGTGGTATCTTGCCAGAGTTGAGAAGGAAACAAGAAAGAAACTTAAATGCCTAAGATCTTATAGAGGAGGTGAATTAATTTCTAATGAATTTTGCAATGAAAGAGGAATAAAGAGACAAGTATCTACCCCAGGTACACCATAGTAAAATGGGATAGCAGAAAGAAGAAACAGATCTATTATGGATTGTGCAAGAACCTTGATGATTGAAAATACTGGAAGGAAGCTATCATCACTACAATTCACACCTTGAATAGAGTTCAACTGAAGAAAGGTATTGAGTAGACACCTTTTAAATTATGGTATGGCTATAACCCAATGTTCATTATTTCAAAGTATTTGGAAGTAAATGTTACATCTTGAAGGAAGCAAGAAATGGAAAATTTGATGTAAAAGGTGATGAAGGTATATTCCTAGGATAATCCTGTAAAAGAAATCATATAAATGTTTGAATCTTGCTACTCATAAATTCATATAAAGTGTACATGTAAAGATTGATGAGTTTGCAGACAGAAGTGAAGAACAGGGCAGTAAAGACCTTGAGGACTACAGAAACTTTGTGTATTATGGGCCTGATACTATACCGAAGACATAGGCAATGGTGATTGGAAAACAACCATGTCAACCACTGAATTCATCAGCACAAACCTTGTTGCAACCTGTGCTGCTAACTATTGAAACCAAGTCACGGACAAAGGGAACTGAGTCGCAAATAGAGGCACTTGAGTCTCAGACAGTAGAACCCAAGTATCAGTTAGAAGAGAAAAATAGAATGTTTGAGCATGGTGAACCAAGTGGAGCAAGCCCAGAATCAAAGAGGAAGGAACCTGTACTTGCCAAATATGTTAGAAGGCATCATGCACCTGAGAAAATAATTGGAGATCAGACAGAAGGTATAATGACAAGGAAAAAACTTAAAGGTACATGTTTGCTTAGTGAAATTGAACCTAGATCCAATAAAGATGCATCGAATGATGAAAGTTGGATAGAATTCATGAATGAAGAGATTGAGCAGATAGAAAAGAACAAAACTTGCACTCTTGTACCTAGACCAAAAGAAAAGAATGTGATTGGTACTAAGTGGGTTTTCAGAAATAATATGAATCAAAAAGGTGAAGTTTCTAGAAACGAGGCAAGATTAGTGTGTAAAGGATATGCTCAAGAAGAGGGTATTGATTATGGAGAAAATTTTGCTCCTATTGAAAGACTTGAAGGAGTCAAAACTCTTCTGGCATATGCAGAACATAAAGGATTCAAGGTATACCAAATGGATGTAAAATATGCATTCTTGAATGGAATTCTGGAAGAGGAAGTCTATATTGAGCAACCCGAAGGTTTTGTTGATCCTAAAAAAAGGAATAAGGTTTGCAAATTGCACAGAGCCTTGTATGGATTGAAGCAAGCTCCTAGATCTTGGTATGAAATATTGCATGATTAAATAGTAATTATTGGATTTCAGAGAACTAATGACAATAGTAGCTTGTACATCAAAGAAGGGCCTCAGAATAAGATACTATTAGTAGAGATGTTTGTTAATGATATAATATTCACTGGATATGATGATTTATGCAAAGCATTCTCCAAAGCTATGAGTAAGGAATTTGAGATGTCTATGTTTGGAGAAATCAAACTCTTTGTTGGTTTACAAGTTCATCAGATGAAGTATGGTATCTACATTACTCAGTCTAAATACATCAAAGAGATACTGAAGAAATTTGCAATAGAAGATTCTAGACCAGGTGGGACACCTATGTCTAATGGACATAAGTTGTCTAAGGATGATGACTCAAAAGAAGTAAATCAAACTACCTACAGATCTATGATTGGTAAACTTCAATATGTTGTTCACGCTAGACCTAATATTGCATTTGTAGTTGGTATTGTTGCAAGGTTTTGCAGCTAATCCTAGAGAGAATGATTTGATGGCTATCATAAGGATTCTAAGATATCTTAAAGGCAATGAAGATTATGGATTATGGTATAAGAAAGGAGGAAACTTTGATTTGAATACTTTTACTGATGTTGATTGGGAAGGTAGTTTTGATGACAGAAAGAGCACCATTGGTGGAGCGTTATTTATTAGAAAGAGGTTAGTCTCTTGGACCAGCAAGAAACAGAATTGCATTTCTTAGTCTACAACAGAGGCAGAGTATGTTGCTACAACAGTAAATTTTTCAAATATTATATGGTTAAAACAGTTGTTGTCAGGTATGAAGGAGGAAATCAAAGAACCAATCATTATCTATTGTGACAACACTAGTTCTATTAACATTTCAAAGAACCTTGTGATGCATACTAAGACTAAGAATATTGCAATAAAGTGTCATTTCTTGAGGGAATTGGTTCAAGACAAGGAAGTAAGGTTGGAATATGTGAATACTAAAGAACAAATTGCAGACATATTCACAAAACCTTTACCTAAGAATGCATTCTTGTATCTTAGAGGAAAGATAGGGGTGATTCCCCTAACTGAGGCTCACTAATGGACATATTAGTGATGCATCAACCGAGCTACAGAAAAGATTTAACATGTTGATGTAGATTGTTAGAGCTTATTGCATATGAATCAGTACATCAGGTACACTACAATTTTATTGGATAGAGTCTTTGGCATTTGGATGTCAAAGAGGGAGAGATTATTGATGGCATGCCAAAGAAATTATTAAGGGAAACATTATTGATGACAGAGGGATAAATATTATCAGAAATAGAGATTGATGTAAGAGAGAGAGAAATTTGTACTTCAGTGATTGTGAAGACAGAGGGAGTTTTCTAGATGAGAATCAGAATGAAGCTAAGGACATTAATAAAATTTTATTCTTGTTTTTGTTTCTCTAAAATTCTTTGTATTATGACATGTGTTGCCATCAATGCCAAAAAGGGAGATTGTTGAAGACAACTATTTAATTATGTATTGTCATTGATATGTATACAAATATAGTGACATTACACAAATGTCTATACCTAAACTGAGCATAGCCAGTGTATGCCAAGATCTCTTGGGCATTGAAGAAGGCCAAGTATTTTCAGTTCTAACCGAGTTCACTCGGGCAATACAGTAACGGTTGGGCATTGAAGGATTACAGTGTTAACCGAGTTATGCATTTAGTGTCAGCCGACTAACAGCAGTTTACACTTTATGTTTAATTGGTTATATACAGCCAACAAACTTATGTTTTATTATTTATTTGGAAGGTTTTTCAAGATGAATTGATAAGGCCTATCATATATATGCAAGTTCAAGTTTGGATTGAATGTGTGAGAATAAATATATGGAAGATTTGTTTATATGAAGAGTGAGGGAAAAATAAGATGGAATTTTGATTAAGGACAGAACATCCAGACAGAGCTGCAATAGAATATTTGATCAGTTAGGATCCATTTTAAAGCCAGAGCATAGATCTAAATCAGAAACGACAGTTGCTTCTTCAAACAGGTCAATCCATTGTTACTCTCTAACAATTGTAGCAGTGATCCAAATCTCTTTATAGAGTAGACTTAACAGTCTTTCATAAATCCTCTCACAAAGGTGGAATTTCTACTTGGAAGTGTTTGAAGACCTCTAACAAGGCCACTCCTTATAGGGTGATTAAATCCTTTAATAGGGTCACATCTAACATTGTGTTTTGTAACCTTTAACAAGGTTGGCTCCTAACAAGGCTCACTTCAGAAGAGTGAAAAATAGTAACTAGTTGCAATTGGTGGTATTCCCAAATTGGGTTTTCACATTAAATATTAGTGTCATATGTGTACATGTTATTTTCTTTATTCTTTATGTTTCTGCACTTAATCACTAAAGGATAATCATAGTTAATATCTTAAGATTGCTTTGTTAACTGAGTACCAGCGGAATATCTTTGTTAACCGAGTAACAGTGATAAGTTTGCTTAAGACATCTAAGGGACTTGGATTTGTTTTTGTAGTAACTGATTCACCTCTCCCCTCTCAATTACTCAACCCATTTCCAACAACATCTTCACTTGGATGTACTCATATACTTAATATTTATATGAATGTAATACACTAAGGACTTTGTTCGTTAAGCATTAGATAAGATCACATAAAATGTGAATTTTACACTACTTAGAGTATAATCAGATGGCCTTATACATTATGAGTGTAGATCTAATTTGTGGCACCTAACACATAAAACCCATGACTCAATAGAAAGAGAGGATCTAAATAAGAATATAAGGATGGAAGGACAATTAATGAAATATCTATAACAAGGAAAAAAATATTTGATTTTTGTGCATTTTATGAATGTTTCACTTAGTAGACTAAATTTTAAATATTGAATAATATATAATGTTAATGTAAGTATACTCACAATCAATTTAAAGCTATCACTTATTTATTAAGACCTTGATTGCACAAAACATTTATTTAAAAATCTACCAATTAACCTTATCTGTGAAAACTTTAAAAAATTGTATAATTCCTTACTGCAAATATAGACAAAAAGAAAATGAAATTGTAAGTTAGAAGATGACATATGATAAACTATCATTTTCATGTTGCAGTACTCAAAACTTGGAAACTATACCTAAAAGGGTAATGTATTTTTTGAGTTACCCTTGAGAATTTGTAAATGTAGAGGAGAGATGTCAATACATGTGCATCCTAACTTCAGGGGTCTACGTGGAGTGCCACATGGACACCAAAAAATTGTATTGTCCATGTACAGAGCCACATTGTCATTTAAAAAACATAAAACATTTCAAAATGGACAACTTTTTCCATCTGCGCGAAACATTGGCATCCAAGGTGTCCAAATTTGGCCATTTTGGTGTGCGTTGACCGATACATGCATGAATCACCTTGTCAAGCTGCCCATTGTTGCATGTAAAACTACAATGGTGGTCATGTTTCATTCAATCATGTGGCTCCATTCAAACCAAGTTGGGAATATTTTCGAGTTACCACCACCCATCACTCTTCCTTGCAGTGGCATTAGTTACACGTCAGTTCAGCTTACTTCCACCTCAGGTTTCCCAGATTTTGAGCACAAATTCATTCAATGCTCTTTCCCTCTCACATTTCAAGGTCACTTTCATTTCATTCTCTCTCGTATCTTCTCCGTTATTCAACACATTGGGAACCAGTACATGTTTGCTACAAAACTATTACTTGTTCATTGCTAAACCAAAGCATGGTCCTACTGTTAGCACTCTCAACAGGTTGTCAACAATGGTTACACTCCCTATTATGGGTGATTCTCTAATCATATCATTGTTACTTCTTGGTTTTGAGGTAATTTTTTGCGAATTTACTCATTGGTTATTTTTACTGCTTCATTTCAAATCACTCACATTTCTCTATTAATTATTCCCATTTTCAATTTGTATGCCCATAGAGGAGGGTTTTTAAGTCATGAAACGGAGGGTTTTTGGCAATTTTTATGCCAACTATTTGACTTGAGTGGGGATTAATCCTCACTAAGGCCTCCATTTTCCAATTTGGGCATGGCTATATTATGCAATTTATTTTTTTTGTTTTTATACCTACATTTTAAGCTTGTCATTATCTGAGATCGCCTACATTTGTTGTTGTTCATTTAATGCAACTAGGTGACAATTAATCCTCACAAAGGCCTTTGGTCATCATTTTTTCCTAGTATTTCTAATTTCATTTACAAAAAATTATAATTTTTCCTTCATCTCTAACTCTAATGTGGTCTACATTTATGGGTTCTTATTCTGTACATTGTATTCGAATATGTTTTTTTGGGTTCTTTATTGTTCATTGTAATAAATTTTTGTGTAACTTATGAACACTACAGTTTGTATTCATAAACACATCTCTCCCTAAAAGGGAAATGTACTCTTCTATTAAATCTTTTCTGTTATTTTCACGGCACTATAAATTATTATTTTCTTGAGCATCACTATTAATATTTATCAATTGATACATTTAAAGGTCTGCCATTTCTTCTTTTCTTTATCAACTATGAAATATGTTGTTCAATTTCACTAGTCATACCTACTAATTTTAGGGTTTAGTATTGACTATTAATATTACGGCTTAATTTTCATAGCCACTATTAGGGTTTCCAAAATCTTTATTTATATGAGTATTTTACAATTAATATTAGGGTTTATACTATCATTAGGTTCTCAAATTTATTGTTACTATTAGGTTTTCAAATTTATACACTTTTGTTCTCCACACACCCATACTCATTCAAATTCTATGATTAAATTATTCTTATAATTAATTTTAAACCCTAATCTTAGTAGTGAAACACTAAAAGTCACAGTGATTTGCAAACTATAATGTTAGTACTTAAACCCTAATATTAGTAGTTCCAATTGAAAAGGCATACTTATTCTAATGGTTGAATTAATACACCAAGAGTCAATACACAAAACACTAATTATTTAACACTTATCTTTAAGTAGTTATATTAATCAAAAAGGGGGATTTACATTGATGGTTGCATCACTTCAAATTTTTCTTTATATGCCATCAAAATTGGAAAATAATTATGATAAAAAAAGTTTGTCTTTCACTAACGTCCTCATAACCCTATTTCATACAACCGACTAGTAGTATATTCAACAAAAAAGAGAGAAATAAATAGATCCACCACTATCACTTGGCCCTAGATGCATCGTTGTTGCATCCTTTTACACCTCTTCATGAATTATTGTTCCTAAATTGTCTTCACCGTCATCTTCTTCGCTTTCCACGATCTCCTCTCTTTTGTATTTTTTCCACCAATTATTTCCATATTGTAATTTTAAACCAAAATACTTTTGCAGAAAGTCTGCACTCCTTAGAATCAAAGGAATTCTCAACTCAAATGATTCTTGATTCTAGACCATGATTATTGGCCATTTTTTAATCTCTCTACCATGATAGAAGTAGTCACGCAAGCTTGGAATCTTTATGTGCTCGTCCACATTAGAAACCACCACATCCAAATCTCCTAAAACATTCTCCTTAAAGAGCGCTATAACATAATAGTTTCCAAAAAAATTGAAATAACATCTATGTTGAGGCGATATAGGTGGATCGTATGAAGAAACTCCCCACCAAGTAGATCCTTCTCACTACATGCAAAACGTACTCATGAGAGTACCTCATTATTTCTTTTAGCCTCTTGTCTAAAATTTTCCCAATGAAAGCCACATGTTTATTGTCACACAATAGTTGAATAGGATAATCCATTAACAAACTAAGCAAAAAAAAATGGGGAGTATAGTCGACTAGCGAGGAGATACAAAATGCTTAATCAGGGGGCAATTCATAGGGGAAAAAAACACCTTCCAACCCTTCTCAATATTTGATATAGGTTATTAATGCTTATTAAATGTGAGGACATCTTTAATTTTAAAATTAATTACCAAGACCTACCTATCTCACATTAATTATGTACATGGGGACTCAATAAAAGATGTGATCCATAATAGGTTATCAAAAATACAAAAACATGCTTTCATATGTCAAAGTGTCAGGAAATTTAATTCATCCATTTATTACAAAATGATAGTCACGTCATACAATTTATTTTGTAAAATTATGTGGTCCATTGTCAAAAATTGTGTTTGTACATTGGTTATGACTTATAAGGATCTACAAAGAAACTATTTTAAATCATGTGGTTCATTCTCTAAAATTGTGTTTGTATATTATAATGACTTATAAGGATCTACAAATAAACTATTTGGCCATCACCGCACTCTTCCTTGCACTATAATTAACTCCAAATCCATTCTCCTAGCTCCATTTCATTTTTCCATTCCATAGTTACCCCAATTATACCATACTTCAATTTGCACAATGCATACATCTCATTTGTGTGTGTGTGTGTGTGTGTGCGCGCGCGCGCATATACCTCGGTGTATATAAATATGTATATATGTGTGGTGTGGTGTGTGTATGTGTGTATCATTTTCACATTTATAAAGTTGTAAACTCTCACTATTATACATCCTCATGTTTTATTGACTTTCTTAAACCCTTTCTTCTTGTTTCCATCCTTACTTCTTTACACTGTTCTCTCTATTAAACCTTTATTTGTTTACATCCTTATTGTTTTACCTCTGTGTGTGTGTGTGTGTGTGTGTGTGTGTGTGTGTGTGTGTGTGTGTGTGTGTGTGTGTGTGTGTG
>MU224521.1:463830-475772 GCA_018584345.1 Thuja plicata
TCTAAAAGAGTGTAGCTCACTTGATCCTATTAATGTACAACAATCCTCGTATGGTGCAATGTTAGTTTCATCCATCAACCAAAAAAATCTACGAACCGTAGACTCACCTTCATTACCTGGACCCATTGTAGAATTACACCACTAGACGATACATCTCGCATCTGACAATGTTGCTTGTTCTTTGTACTTTAATTCTTCACGTGCTAAGGCCCTTTTTATACATGCACCTGCACCATTGTGCTCTCCCTTTCCATGACCGGTCTCTATAAAAATTCCACATATATTGAATACCAGTGTTCGTATGCATCCTGCTCAACCAACAAAACAACTGAGAATTCTTGAATTGCGATGCACAATTGTCTAACCATATGATGTGTCGACGATATGATATGCTCCTATTACTCAAATCACCATAAAATAGATGAAAGCAACTGTGTACAAACTCTGTAGAATATGAACGATCATCGCTGATGTAAAAATGATACTCCCTCAATATCTTCTTGTTCTCCTTTGTACTATCAGGTGAATGCATAAATGCTATATGAACAAATATAGCAACTTGTTGAGAGCTATAATACTTTGCTTGCACCTCATTTTGTGGTTGTAGAGTGTATTTCTCTGCGAAGTCAACAACTGAAACAATGGTATCAAGTGGGAATGTGTCCTTGCAAAAATTGAATTGCATACCCAACCATCGAGATCTATGTGTATCCCTTGCATAGTCATACACAATCTTGTCATGAAAAATTCTCATGAACTGATATACTGGAATCTTTTCAATTACTAAATCACATCTTTTAGCCTCCTTTCCATCTTTTAGAGTATATGCGACTGTCTTATATTTTCCAAAATCCACTTTTTCATTCCCAATTGCATGTGTACTCTCCATATGTTGACAAATTGGCAAATGTTGCAAACCACCACAATCTATGCATGTACCTTTCAAGCATGCGAGCATGTTGACTACTACAGTGTATTTCTAAATCAGAAAATGGATTGAATAACCTTCAAGATGTATTTGGAAGTCTTCTAGGGCAAGTTACCATTAATTTAAATCATGTTAGAGGTTGTTCTATAAAATATAGAGGGAGATCCATGCAGTTTTGTAAAAACGGGTTCCAAACCCTCATTTCTAGGTGAGATACAGGGGTTTGTCTATAAATTTTGTTTCAACCAATGGAAAAACATAAACATTAGCTTTATATGGAGTGGATTCACATACCTTTAACATGCATTTGGTTTTAAGTTTATTGGTGGTTTATTTTTGAAGTAAATGGGTGCCCTAGCAGACTGTTGCAGTAAATTTACTATGACAATGGAAGTGCAGTCTCAGTTTTTGAATTTATTGATAACTTTTTGATTGGGAATTGATTCTAATGATAAATTAAGGTTAATACAATGTAAATGGAATTGTGTAACTCACATTAAAGACTGGTGCATTAATATTTCAACTCTGATTGTATGGATGACCCAAACTATCCAAATACGTGTTTTCAGAATTGCTAGCCTGAACTATTGTTGGTTGAGGAACCAAAAAAAGTATTGAGACCCTCAGATTTTGGGATGTATTAGGTATTGAAGTTACTACAAAGACATTGTGTTGAGAAGGAAGATTGTTCATTGTTTATGGCTCTAAATAATTTGAGAATGACAGTACAAGAGAGTTGATGGCCTAATCTTGATGATTGATTTGGGGATTATGGTTTTGATAGGTGTTCCATTGATGCTCTACATCGATTGATATCAGAGGTAGAATCTCCTGAGAATGTGAGGATTTGCACTAGGAACTAGCACTATGAATTGTTTATTTCATTCTTGCTAGCAGAGTTGTGATTGCAGGTGCATGTCCACGAGTTGCAGATAGGAAGACATGGAGGTTTGTCAAAGGGCCATAGTAGATGGTCCAGGGCCAAAGAAGATGTTCCACTTGCTTGCCAAAAGACTTGGAGAGAGAGGCTGATAAAGGAATCTTGGGTGAGGCAAGGTAATTGGTTTGGTGCAGCATTGGAGATTGAAGACATGTTTGAGAAAAGCACCTTGAGGAGCAGCGACTACGTACTCCATTGATGGGAGTCTCGGCTTGAAGACATGGTACACTAAAGGTATCAAGAAGAGAAAGAAGACAAGAAGGAAAAGAGGCAAAGATACAATTAAAAAAAGAAGAAGCCAAAGCTGAAGATGCAATTTGCAGTTCAATTTTTTTTCCATGTTATTGCGTATACCTATCCAAGAGACTTGGAATGATTTCAACGTCGGTAGTATGGTGCAGGGGCACCTAATCTAGAAGTTTGCCCAATCTAGGAAGTTCAAAGACTCAAGAAGAATAAAGATGTTTTAATAATGTTTGAAGTCATTGTGATCATTTGTATGATCTATTGATTCATGTTGAATCCCTTTGTAAGTACAAAAGAAAAAATTGTAATGAAGTTGCTAATAATTGTCAACAAGATCCTAGGTAGACTAGGAGGTCAAAATTTGACAAATGATCCATAAAAAGGTAAATATGGTGTAATAAGTCCTTTAATGTCCATTATAACATGTTTAGAGGGTTATCACAAAGTTGTGAGGTTATTTGTGTCAAAATGCAAATGTTGCATAAAAAGTTGTAATGCAACATTTAAAAGTTTCTCTAAAAAGTTTCTTGGGGGTTGAAGAGGCCATTGTATGGTTTTGGGGGAAGTTAAACCAGATTTTAACCACCAAGAGGAAGTTAGGTAGGCTATATAATCCTTCCTTGGTTGACATACAAGGGAGAGGTGAAAAAGTCTACAAAGTTGAGATAGGAACAACAGTCAGCATTTTGATTGTTGCCATTCTTGGTGATAGTCATGAAGTTTTATATTCCATCCCAAGGAGATCTCCATGTGTAGATGGGTGAAGAGGAATGTAGGAAAATCTCCCAAAATATATTGTAATGTTTTATATCTCTATGAATTCAATAAACAAGTTGTTTCCTTGAAATCTTTGTTATCTTTTGTTTCCAGTCACTCTTTTGACTGCTACAGTGTATTTCTAAATGAGAAAACGTATTGAATAACCTTTAGGATATATTTGGAGGTCTTCTAGGTTTAGTTAGCATTAATTTGAATCATGTTAGAGGTTGTTCTATAAAATATAGAGGGAGATCCATGGATTTTTGTAAAAACGGGCTCCAAACCCTCATTTATGGGTTAGATGCAAGGGTTTGTCTATAAATTTTGTTTCAACTGATGGAAAAGAATAAACATTATATTTACATGGAGTGGATTCACATACCTTTAACATGAATTTGGTTTGAAGTTTATTGGTGGTGTATTTTTGAAGAAAATGGATGCCCTAGCAGACTTTTCCAGTAAATTTACTGTGACAATGGAAGTGCAGCCTTAGTTTTTGAATTTGTTGGTAACTATTTGATTGGGCAATTGAATATAATGATGAATTAAGTTTAATATAGTGTAAATTGTGAAGGGAAAAATCTGCTGTGTTGGGAGATATTCAGATTATGAAGTCTAGGAGTGTGGGTTCCAGATATATGTTAATATAAAGTGCAGATTATATTCAGCAACATGAAATTAGAGTCGCTAGTAGGTGAGAGCAATCTGAATTACTAAGGGATTATTCTTCCACAATCCTTTCATTTTATAAGGTCGTGTTATTCAAGTATTGTGGCAACTAGGATCTATTAGAAGTTGAAGATCAACCTTAGGGGATTTTGTTCGTTAATCAGGGATCCTCAACAAATCCCTCAGCAAATCATTAAGTGATATAATCTGGGTAATATCTTTACTTGATTGTGCATTTATTATTTTTCAACCTATGCTTAGTTTTGATAGATCTCTATAGATTGTACATTCCTTATGATAATCTAGAAAATATGAACATGGTATCAGAGCGTTGGTAGAGTAAAAGATCCATTTCAGATTTAGGAATTCAGTCTAACTCTTTCAAAACTAAGAAAGAAATACTATGGTAACCGGGGGTTTGACCTAAACATAGTAAATTTTGGTTTTATATATGAAGAGTATAAAAGTAGGGCTATATTTTGCTTTAAGATTGTATATGCAAATTGCTTTGGTTAGTTAAAGTTACCCTAAAAGGGAGTCTAAGCTTAAGAGAGAGCTTAATCAAGTTACCATTCCCTTTTGCATGTGTAGGATCATTCCTTATTGGCATGGTTGTTTATTACTGACATGTTTTATAATTGTATGTGTGAAACATACATTGCTGATTGGCTCAACTTATTGGAATGTCTGTTTAGCTTAGATATTTATCTGTATAAGGAAGATACTTTACTCTATGTACATTGTGTTACATTTTTAGACTTATGTTACACTTTACACTATAATACACAGCTGATTAGCACAACTGATTATCATACATTATTAATTATCGATCATTGGCATGAGGAGTATATTTTGAAGCATACCTTATGTTACATTTTTGTTATGTATATGTGGGTATACACTTTACTTTAACATATGTTATAACTTAAGTTGTCATGTATAAATGGGAACATACACAGCTGGTTGTTAGTAACTGATTTTGTTACATTAATGGTGAATAAATGTATAAGGGCATTCTTTATGTTGTCTTGACATTATGTTATGTATGCATACTTTGCCATATACTGTTCACTGTTATACACACAAGCTGATTATCAGCGCAGCTGATTAACTATTGATGTATGGGTACATACATTGGTTTTATGTATGTTATGAAAACATACCCTATGTTGTTGCATTGGCATATGTTGTGTATGTTACATTTTTACAACTGGCATATTTTATGTATGGGAACACACATAATGATACTTAGAGATACTTTGGTTGTATGCAAGGGAGCATATTTTATATGGATATATGTTATCCTTTACTTTACTTTGCATATGTATTCATGATTATTTACATGTGTGGGAACTATATTTCATCTTGTTCTATGTGTGATCACATTTAATTGATTATATGTATGGACACTCTTATGCTTATGTGGATTCATAAGATAGGTTATCCTTATGCTTATGTGAATTCATGAGATGAGGCTTATGGTTAAGATTTGTTTATGGATAATAGATGAATATCATGGACTTGATATTCTCCTTATGAGTCTTGGAGACTCATGGATCAGGGATCTACATTTCAGTATTGGTGACATCATGGACTTGATGTCGGGAGACCATTACTCTGAGCACTTGGTGAATATCATGGACTTGATATCTCTTGGATCAGGGATCCACACTTGAGTATATGGTGGACATCATCGACTTGATGTCTGCAGACCATTACTCTGACCACCAAAAGCATAGCGTGATGTTCTACTTTCACGAAGATCATCTAGAGTATCGATTCAGGGTTGTGTGAATTCATCCTAAAGGGCTAAGTGAATTCATTCTACATTGGTGAAGTGAATTACACCAACATTGGATTCTTCCATCATTGAATTCTGGAGCAGCAAAGTATTGGATAGCAAATTGCTTGGCATGGTGTGAGCAAGTTCAAGGAGAGAAATGTTCTTCTATTGTACGATTTGAAACAGCCAACATTCCTCCATTGAGAAGTGCAAATAACACAGAGGAATGCAAGTAAAGGCTGCCATTATAGGAGCAAATTCGGTACCCCTTGTCATCGCCTAAGGTTTCAATTGTCAAGGGAAAAATCTGCTATGTGTTGGGAGATATTCAGATTATGAAGTCTAAGACTGCGGGTTCCGGATATATGTTAATATAAAGTGCAGATTATATTTAGCAACATGTAATTAGAGTTGCTAGTTGGTGAGCACAATCTGAATTACTAAGGGACTATTCTTCCACAATCCTTTCATTTTATAAGGCCACGTTATTCAAGTATTGTGGCAACTAGGATCTATTGGAAGTTGAAGATCAGCCTTAGGGGATTTGCTTTGTGGATCGGGGATCCTCAACAAATCATTAAGCGATATAATCTGGGTAATATCTTTACTTGATTGTGCATTTATCATTTTTCAACCTGTGCTTAGCTTTCATAGATCTCTACAGATTGTACATTCCTTATAATAATCTGGAAAATATTAACAGCAGGCACATCTCCCAAAGTATATTGTAATGTTTTGTATCTCTATGAATTCAATAAACAAGTTGTTTCCTTGAAATCTTTACTGTCTTTTGTTTCCAATCACGCTTTTCACTATTACAGTGTATTTCTAAATGAGAAAACGGATTGAATAACCCTCAAGATGTATTTGGAAGTCCTCTAGGGTGAGTTAGAATTATTTTGAATCATGTTAGAGGTCGTTCTATAAAATATAGAGGGAGATCCATAGTGTTTTGTAAAAACGGGTTCCAAACCCTCATTTCTGGGTTAGATGCAAGGGTTTGTCGATAACTTTTGTTTCAACCGATCGAAAAAACATAAACATTATATTTATATGGAGTGGATTCACATACCTTTAACGTGCATTTGGTTTGAAGTTTATTGGTGGTGTATTTTTGAAGTAAATGGATGCCCTAGCAGACTATTGCAGTAAATGTACTATGACAATGGAAGTGCAGTCTTAGTTTTTGAATTTGTTGATAACTATTTGATTCGGGAAATGAATCTATGATGAATTAAGGTTAATACAGTGTAAATGGACTTGTGTAACTGACATTATAGACAGGTGCATTAATATTTCAACTCTGATTGTATGGATGACCCAAAACTGTCAAAATACGTGTTTTCAGAATTGCCAGTCTAAACTGCTGTTGGTTGAGGGACGAAACAAAGTCATGAGACCCTGAGATTTTGGGATGTATTAGGTATTGAAGTTACCTAAAATTATTGTTTATTCTAGAAAAATTATTGTGAACGTTTAAGGGATCAACCAAATCGATTTGCAGAAACTGTCCCAGGAGGAATGAATTTGGGACAGTCACCAAAGCTCTGATTGTGAAGTTTGTTTCAAGGGGTTGAAGGGTAGTTTAATGATTATAATGTCATTGGTAATTTACGTGGAGTCAATATTTTTATCAGAGGAAAGGGATTAGATTTGGCATGGCTAGGAGTCATGAGGGTATGGTTATCAAAAGGAGCCTACAAAGACATTGTGTTGAGAAGGAAGATTGTGCATTGTTTATGCCTCTGAATATGTTGAGTATGAAAAAAAAAGAGACTTAATGGCCTAATACTCGTTGTTGATTTGGGGATTATGGTTTTAATAGGTGTTCCATTAATGCTCTGCATCAAATAATATCAGAGCTAGAATCTTCTGAGGGTGTGAGGATTCACACCAGGACCTGGCCCTATGAATTGTTTATTTGATTCTTGTTGACAGAGTTGTGAAAGCAGGTGCATGTCCATGAGTTGCAGATAGGCAGACATGGATTTCTGTCAAAGGGCCATAGGAGATGGTCCAGGGCCAGAGAAGATGGTCCACTTGGTTGCCAAAAGACCTGGGGAGAGAGGCAGAGAAAGGAATCCTAGGTGAGGCAAGGTAGTTGGTTTGGTGCCGCATTGGAGAGTGAACACATGTTTGAGAAAAGCACCTTGAGGAGCAGCCACTATGTACTCCATTGATTGGATTCTCGGCTTGAAGGCATGGTACACTAAAGGTATCAAGAAGAGAAAGAAGACAAGAAGGAAAAGAGGCAAAGATACAACTAAAACAAAGAAGCAACCAAAGCTGAAGATGAAATTTGCAGTTCAATTTTTTTTGCAGGTTATTGCATATACCTTTCATAGAGACTTGGAAAGATTTTAAGGTCGGTAGTATGGTGCAGGGGCACCTAATCCAGAAGGTCAGGTAATCTAGGAAGGTCAAAGACTCATGAAGAATAAAGATGTTTTAAGGATGTTCTAAGTCATTGTGATCATTTGTTTGATGTATTGATTCATGTTGAATCCATATGTAAGTACAAAAGAAAAAATTGTAATGAAGTTGCTAAAAGTTGTCAACAAGGTCCTAGGTAGGTCTAGGAGGTCAAAATTTTAGAAATGATCCATAGAAAGGTAAATATGGTGTAATAAGATCTTTAATGTCCATTATAACATGTTTAGAGGGTTATCACAAAGTTGTGAGTTTATTAGTGTCAAAATACAAAAATTGCTCAAAACGTTGTAATGCGACATTTAAAAGTTGCTCTAAAAATTTTCTTGGGTGATGAAGAGGCAGTTGTATGGTTTTGGGAGAAGTTAAACCAGTTTTTAACCACCAAGAGGAAGTTAGGAAGGCTATATAATTCTTCCTTGGTCGACATACAAGGGAGAGGTGAAAAAGTCTACAAAGTTGTGATAGGAACAACAGTCAGCATTCTGACTATCACCATTCTTGGTGATAGTCATGAAGTTTTATATTCCATCCCAAGGACATCTCCATGTGTATTTGTAATGTTTTGTATATCTTTGAATTCAATAAACAAGTTGTTTCCTTGAAGTCTTTACTGTCTTTTGTTTCTAGTCACGCTTTTCACTATTACAGTGTATTTTTAAATGAGAAAACGGATTGAATAACCTTCAATATGTATTTGGAAGTCTTCTAGGGTGAGTTAGCATTTGTTTGAATCATGTTAGAGGTTTTTATATAAAATATAGAGGGAGATCCATGGAGTTTTGTAAAAATGGGTTCCAAACCCTCATTTCTAGGTTAGATGCAAGGGTTTCTCTATAACTTTTGTTTCAAGCGATGGAAAAAAAATAAAAATTAGATTTATATGGAGTGGATTCACATACCTTTAACATGCATTTGGTTGGAATTTTATTGGTGTTGTATTTTTGAAGTATGTAATGTCCCCATTTTTCAGCAGGTCATTGAAATGATGGTGCCAGGTCATTATTGCGATTCTCGTGGTCTGGCGAGGGGTTTAGAGGGTCATTGGTGTGAACTTACTAATTATAGTAAGTCAAGGGATAGTTCCAATGAGCTCAGATGAGTTAGTGGAGTTGAATGATGCTCTCCGTTTCATTTCTGGCTTCCGGTTTGGGCTCCAAGAATCTTGGAGAGAGCGTCTATTTTTAGTAAGTTACCCTGTCAGGTTCGTTCATCATCTTTTATCATCAAGAGCACTCCAGTGCAAACAGATTTCGATTCTGATGCTTCTTCAGTGGTTTTCGCAAGACGGGTTAATTATTATTATTATTTGATTAAATTTGCTAAGTTTGCCATTATTGTTGGTATTATATGTTGGGCACCTTAGTGTTATAGCTCGTCGGAACCGAGATGAAAAGTTTTAAATCTTGGGTACAAGAAACAGGGACCTCGAGTATCAAAATTTCATGATATTGATGAAAAGGTCATTTTTGGAGCCAAATGAGTTAATAAATTATATTACTCAATATGTGCCTAGGTATAAAAGTGCTTCAAGTGAAAAGTGTGTGAGAGAAGACACTTTTTAATTATAAAAGAAATAGGCAAGGCATTCATTCACCATCTATCGAATATTGATTATTAAATTTGTTCTTGGGAATTGTTCCTACTTTTGTGCCCTAGCTGAAGGGTCAAATTAGTTGATGGAAGACTGATTCTTCCTGAGCTAATAATCAATTGATTTCTGTTGTATAATCAGTTGTCTTCATTCGATTGCTATTGTATAATCGATTTCATTCTTCTTTCCTACTGTCTGCCTGTGGCTGGAAAGAAATACTTCTGAATTTGTTTATGCACACTGAGGGTGCAAATCTTTCTGGAATTCTGCAGGGCTGTGTTCTTCATATCATTAATGCGATCTGAAGGGTTTGATTAGTAATACGAGTTACTACCATTGGCATGGGAAAGAGAAGCCGGTTTCCAGCGATAAACAAGTGTGATTATGGCAGCCAAGGGTGGCGTCAATCTTTGGGCTAGACATACATTCTATCGCAGCCCGTGATTTCATCCAGCAAGTGAGTACAGGCTGCTACAGGCGGTGTGAGTGCTGGACGTGGACTTCTTTCAGTGGGGACGGCTGCAGTTTGAAATGATAGCAAGTTTGGTTGGGCGCGGGGCTCCTCACTTGGCTGCAACATCATTACTAGCACCCGTGTGGAGACTGTTGCAGCAGTCATGGATGTCTGCAGGCCGTTAATGGAGAGTTGAATCGGGTTTCCTCTCCACTCCAAATCGTGTGACACCAGCTGTCAATAATAGGTTCATTACTTTGAAAAATGTATTTGTTTCTTGAAGTAAGAATATAATGCCGATTTCAGTGTAGTGAATTAATTGGTTGATTAAATAATTGGCTTATTATATACATTTGAAAATGATTATTGAAGTGTACATTCAAATGGGCAAACATTGTGTTATTTAATTTGGTAAAGATATCTAAAGTGTGGAAATTAGAGGGAAAACAGCATAAAGTACTTACATTACTTGCCTGCCAACTGTTTGATAAAATGCCAAGTGGATGATTTGTACGGCAATTGGTAAAATTTGATGGTTTAAGGATGAGGCCAACTTAGGCTCATTACAGTGGTATTAGAGCGGTTTCCTACCAGCCTACAGGGAAATCGGGTTCATTAATTTTATTATTATTTGAGAAGTCGATTATGGAGAGATAAGGCGGCTTAGTTCTGAGAGCCGGCACAGCAGTGCGAAGAACAGTGATAAAATAAATACATTAATGGAAAGTATGGAGAGACTCAGACTTCATCAACAGAGGATGGCGGCAAGACTATCGGATCCAGCGATAGTAGATAGGGCAGCAAGATATATGGTATCTACTTTCCGTAGACCGGCATCGAGATCGCAGGGTAGGAGGCTTGAGTTTTCCCCGACAGATGTCAGAGATGCAGATCCACCAATACATATTACGTCATCTACTCATGGATCTAATGATAGACACTCCACACAGGGACAGGTGGAAATGTCAGTACCAATGATAGACTGCAGGACTGAGCTTCAGCAGGTTGAGGCTTTCCGTGTAGTTGCTGCAGTTGGTACAGATACAGTGGATACAGTAGTTGCCTCTGATAGTCCAAACTCTCCTGAGGAAAGACTGGTTATCGAAGATTTATATGTCAGCTGTCGTAGTGTAGCTCTGGAGAGAGAGGAAGCACCTCTCTTAGGTGGGATAGGCGAGAGCATGGAGCTACCTTGTTGTGGTGTTTATGATCCAGTGATACAGCAGGAGATGACAACTGCAGTAGAGGTCAATGCCACACTAGATTGTATTATTGAGTCAGACAGTGACTCTAGTTCAGATCTCCAAGAGGATACCACTTTTGAGGATTGCCTTGAGGAGATGGAGACAGATTGTACAGAGCGAGATAGCGGCAGTCATGTGATGGGGTTAGTACAGGAGTTGCCCGTAATCTCCTGTATGAGGGATGTGAGTATGGAGTCCACATGTGATGATACTAGTACTAAGTTTGAGATAGTAGACACGGACTCATGCCAGCATGACTCCGATTCAGTGGCTAGTGTGGTGACAGATGAGATTCAGTCCAGGACACCTGGGGAGATAGAGCCCTTGCTAGCATCTTGGGTGGCTTCGGATACTTCCTACGTGACTCCTGAGGATGACTCCACCAGTAGTGAGCCATGGCCGTATTCGACCCTGGGAGAGGACTCTGAGTTGTTGGAGAGTGCAAATAAGTCCCAGGATCTAGAATATGCGGCGGTTACAGAGGATAGGGAAACTGAGAGTGTTGAGGAGATAGGTTCTATTGCAGCTTCCTCATGTACAAAGGAGTTTGATGGAGACGTGTCTGATGCGGGTACTCTGTTTAAGGACAAGAGTTCCATTATTAGTTCACAAAGTTCAATTGGCAGCACACTAGGGGATAGTGTTGTTGAGAGGAGTACCTTGGATACCACTTCCATTTGCAGTGTGGACAGTATGCCAGAGGTGTTGCATAGAAGGCCGACCATTCATAGTCATCATATGACTAGTCAGTTGAGAGTTAGCGAGCGTGATATTGTTACCACATTGGAGCATTTTGATGTTGCTCGACAACTGCTAGTTGTTCATGGATGGGGTTCTCCTATGGATGATGAGCTTGGAGGTTGTTACTTGGCCCTTGCAGAGATTCATTCCTTAC
>MU224521.1:477475-490111 GCA_018584345.1 Thuja plicata
TAGAGGGTCATTGGTGTGAACTTACTATTTATAGTAAGTCAAGGGATAGTTCCGATGAGCTCAGATGAGTTAGAGGAGTTGAATGATGCTCTCGATTTTCATTTCTGGCTTCCGGTTTGGGCTCCAAGAATCTTGGAGAGAGCGTCTATTTTTAGTAAGTTACCTTGTCAGGTTCGTTCATCATCTTTTATCATCAAGAGCACTCCAGTGCAAACAGATTTTGATTCTGATGCTTCTTCTGTGGTTTTCGCAAGACGGGTTAATTATTATTATTGTTTGATTAAATTTGCTAAGTTTGCCATTATTGTTGGTATTATATGTTGGGCACCTTAGTGTTATAGCTCGTCGGAACCGGGATGAAAAGTTTTAAATCTTGGGCACAAGAAACAGGGACCTCGCGTATCATAATTTCATGATATTGATGAAAAGGTCATTTTTGGAGCCAAATGCGTTAATAAATTATATTACTCAATATGTGCCTAGGTATAAAAGTGCTTCAAGTGAAAAGTGTGTGAGAGAAGACACTTTTTAATTATAAAAGAAATAGGCAAGGCATTCATTCACCATCTATCAAATATTGATTATTAAATTTGTTCTTGGGAATTGTTCCTACTTTCTATGCCCTAGCTGAAGGGTCAAATTAGTTGATGGAAGACTAATTCTTCCTGAGCTAATAATCAATTGATTGCTGTTGTATAATCAGTTGTCTTCATTCGATTGCTATTGTATAATCGATTTCATTCTTCTTTCCTACTGTCTACCTGTGGCTGGAAAGAAATACTTCTGAATTTGTTTATGCACACTGAGGGTGCAAATCTTTCTGGAATTCTGCAGGGCTGTGTTCTTCATATCATTAATGCGATCTGAAGGGTTTGATCAGCAATACGAGTTACTACCATTGGCGTGGGAAAGAGAAGCCGGTTTCCAGCGATAAACAAGTGTGATTATGGCAGCCAGGGGTGGTGTCAATCTTTGGGCTAGACATACATTCTATCCCAGCCTGTGATTTCATCCAGCAAGTGAGTACAGGCTGCTACAGGCGATGTGAGTGTTGGACGTGGACTTCTTCCAGTGGGGACAGTTGCAGTTTGAAACGACAGCAAGTTTGGTTGGGCGCGGGGCTCCTCACTTGGCTTCAACATCATTACTAGCACCCGTGTGGAGACTGCTGCAGCAGTCATGGATGTCTGTAGGCCGTTAATGGAGAGTTGAATCGGGTTTCCTCTCCACTCCAAATCGTGTGACACCAACTGTCAATAACAGGTTCATTACTTTGAAAAATTTATTTGTTTCTTGAAGTAAGAATATAATGCTGGTTTCAGTGTAGTGAATTAATTGGTTGATTAAATAATTGGCTTATTACATACATTTGAAAATGATTATTGAAGTGTAAATTCAAATGGGCAAACATTGTGTTATTTAATTTCGTAAAGATATTTGAAGTGTGGAAATTAGAGGGAAAATGGCATAAAGTACTTACATTACTTGCCTGCCAACTGTTTGATAAAATGCCAAGTGTATGATTTGTACGGCAATTGGTAAAATTTGATGGTTTAAGGATGAGGCCAGCTTGGGCTCATTACAAAGTAAATGGTTGCCATAGTAGACTGTTCCAGTAAATTTAGTGTGACAATGGAAGTGCAGTCTTAGTTTTTGAATTTGTTGATAACTATTTCATTGGGGAATTGAATATAATGTTGAATTAAGGTTAATAAAGTGTAAATGGACTTGTGTAACTCACATTAAAGACTAGTGCATTAATATTTCAACTCTGATTGTATGGATGACCGAAAACTATCCAAATAAGTGTTTTCAGAATTGCCAATCTGAACTATTGTTAGTTGAGGGACCAAACGAAGTCATGTGACCCTGAGATTTTGGGATGTATTTGGTATTGAAGTTACCTACAACTATTGTTCCTTCGAGAAAAATTATTTTGTAAGTTTAAGGGGTCAACCAAATCAATTTCCAGAAAGCATCCCAGGAGGACCGAATTTGGGACAATCACCAAAGCTCTGATTGTGGAGTTTGTTTCAAGGGGTTGAGAAGGGTTGTTTAATGATTATAATGTCATTGGTAATTTCTGTGGAGTCAATATATTGATCAGAGGAAAGGGATTAGAGTTGGCATGGCTAGCAGTCATGAGGGTAGGGTTATCAAAAGGAGCCTAAAAAGACATTGTGTTGAGAAGGAAGATTGTGCATTGTTTATGCCTCAGAATATGTTGAGTATGACAGTACAAGAGAGTTGATGGCCTAATCCTCATGGTTGAATTGGAGATTATGGTTTTGATAGGTGTTCCATTGATGCTTTGCATCAATTGGTATCAAAGTTAGAAGCTCCTAAGAGTGTGAGGATTCACACCAGGACCTAGTTCTATGAATTGTTTATTTGATTCTTGCTGACAGAGTTGTCGTTGCAGGTGCATGTCCACGAGTTGCAGATAGAGAGACATGGAGGTTTGTCAAAGGGCCATAGGAGATGGTCCAGGGCCAGAGAAGATGGTCCACTTGGTTGCCAAAAGACCTGGGGAGAGAGGCAGAGAAAGGAATCCTAGGTGAGGCAAGGTAGTTGGTTTGGTGCAACATTGGAGAGTGAACACATGTTTGAGAAAAGCACCTTGAGGAGCAACAACTATGTACTCCATTGATGGGAGTCTCGGCTTGAATACATGGTACACTAAAGGTATCAAGAAGATAAAGAAGACAAGAAGGCAAAGAGGCAAAGATACAACTAAAATGAAGAAGAAGCCAAAGCTAAAGATGCAATTTGCAGTTCTATTTTTTTTTGCAGGTTATTGCATATACCTTTCCAAGAGATTTGAAAGATTTCAAGGTCGGTAGTATGGTGCAGGGGCACCTAATCCAGAAGGTCAGGGAATCCAGGAAGGTCAAAGACTCATGAAGAATAAAGATGTTTTAATGATGTTCTAAGTCGTTGTGATCATTTGTATGATGTATTGATTCATGTTGAATCCATTCTTGGTGATAGTCATGAAATTTTATATTCCATCCCAAGGAGATCTCCATGTGTAGATGGGTGAAGAGGAATGTAGGATAAACAAGTTGTTTCCTTGAAATATTTACTGTCTTTTGTTTCCAGTCACGCTTTTGACTGTTACAATGTATTTCTAAATGAGAAAACAGATTGAATAACCTTCAAGATGTATTTGGAAGTCTGCTAGGATGAGTTAGCATTAATTTGAATCATGTTAGAGGTTGTTCTATAAAATATAGAGGGAGATCCATGGATTTTTGTAAAAACGGGTTCCAAACCCTCATTTCTGGGTTAGATGCAAGGGTTTGTCTATAACTTTTGTTTCAACCGATGGAAAAACATAAACATTATCTTTATATGGAGTGGATTCACATACCATTAACATAAAGATAGTGGAGAATTGATTTCAGAGGAGTAGGTCGTGTCAGGGTTTGCCCATGTTATTCATCATGAACTGGAGATTGACACCTTCAGTTGTAGTTCCATGGATAAATTGGCAAGCTTCAGAATTGTCTTGAATCAACTGCAGAAGAACCTAAGTGGGTATAATGGTGTGGTTTCAAAAGAGGTGAGTGTTGCACGTAGGACTGTGAACATTGCTCAACACACAGGTGCACTAGATCTGGCTATCGTACACAAGTCTCTTTGTCAATTTGAGACTTTTATAAATTTTTCTTTAAAAAGTGTTGTTAGGACACTTAGTTTTCTAGAAGTGTAGAATCTTTGACAGATTGCACGAAAGTATGTAAATCATTTTTATGTAATCATGCTGCAAGTACATTAGGTCTGCAGCATTGAATAAGTCAAAGTTACTTAGTTGTAGATAAGCTTTGAATAGGTCAAAGTTAGTTAGGGATAAGGATTGAATAAATTAAAGTGGTTAATGGTTTCCCCTTTCTTCTCCACTTTCCTCTCTCCTCTTTTCCTATATAAAGGAGGGAGCTCATTATAAATATTCATCTTTTGTTGTGTGCAAGTAAACTATAGGCAAAACTAAAGACTTTGTCTTTCATTGTAAGAGAGTTGAGCATCTGAATAAAATGAATAGAGATTGACAAACTTTGAGTTGTTGTCTTGACAATTGATGAATGTTTTCTTATGTAGCATTTGTTGATCCTTGATTCAGATTGAATAGTTAACTTGTTTATTTCATTGGAGCATCTTTAATCCAAGTTTTTATAAAGACTTTGTGCTTCAAGAGATCGGGGTCACTATAGAGAGTAGTGGCTGTAACATTCTAAAGCTGAAGACTTTGGGCTTCAGTTTTGGAATTTTAGATTAATTAGAGGATGTTCAAGGGAAGACTTTGAGCTTTCTTGAACATCTGAAACTAAAGTACTTATTTGAAGTGAGGACAAGAGACTTTGAGCTCTTGTATCATTTCATCTTTAAATAAAATTCACTGTTGTCTCAAATGATTGTTCTTAAGTCAATCTTTGAGCCATCGGATTACTGTAGAAAGGAGAATTGTGTGTGTTACAGTTCAGTTTTACTTGAAGCCACTTGCGGTAAGAAGGGAACCTCCCCTATTTCTGAGAGAATCAACAATAACCTAGTATATATGACTCCACCAAGTAAAATTTACCAAAGAATCCCGTGACTGACTCAATTATCACTTTGACTACATGCCACTTTATTTGAGATGAACTTATCTCAGATTCACGCGTTGACTACTTGACCATCACTGTCATTAGAACAAAAACCTCTCTTTCTGGATACATTCTGAGAGGAGAGAGTAATCTCACATACTGCTGCCTAAAGGATACATTTTGCCAAGTTGTAGTCTTAGTGACTTGCAAAATATTTAGCCAACACATTCCCAGATGTCTTCTCATATGCTTGAACTTCACTCATTCCTTCCATTATGACATTGTTGTAGAGCGGTGGGAAAACATACCCATCCCTTTGCAAAGGTTCATTTGGGGATACGTGTGGAGGTTGATTTCTTGGTGGAACTTGATATATGAGCATCTCCATAGGAACATTTGCTGATGTAAGCGGGAATTTCTTATTAGTCTACACTGGCATATAATCTTGAGAATCAAGAGGAAACATGAAATCATTAAAGACTAGGACCTGATCGTATCTAGGTGAAAGTACTAGCTCATACCTCGTAGGTGGAGGGTTTTTCAGGTGCAGCAGTGTTTCTTACTTATCCTTTAAAAATGTCAGCAACTCTTTGGAATTCTTAACATTGTAATTCAGAGTGTTGATTCGTCTCATATATCTTACACCATCTTGACAATGCTACTTCTACTAGTAAAACTTTATCAGCTGGTCGGCTTTCAGAAGCGGGTGAATTATCTAATGGCAAGGGTATGCCACCATTGTTTGGGTTCGTGTACTACAATCTTTTCTAGTATCTTGATTATTGTTATGATACCCATAATTTTTCTCTTGATAACCTTGATTTTTGTTTCAGTAGCTGGGATTATTATCTCGATATCCCTGGCCATGTCCTTGATTTTCATGATGTGTTGGAGGATTTCCTCGATATCCTCAACTATTACCTTGATGTGACTAAAAATTTATTTGCGAATTCTACAATTGATTATTTTGATTTTTGAGGTGACCTCGGTGAACAACTTCTTAACTTGTTCTATCAAATCCTTTATCTCATCATTTTCTTCTTGAGTCCTCATTGAAGATGTCGTGTTTTAGAGATAAACGGGTTGCGCGGGCATTTCTTGAGACACAGGAGCTCCTAGATGGGGCACTAACTGATTGGTAGGAGTAGGAATAGGATTGATGGTGGGAGCATAGTTCAGCATTCCTTGATTCAATGTGCTAGCATTCCCAAAGTAACTAGGTGCTCCAGTAGGAGTTGTTGGTGATTGTAGACTAACTCTCTTGGCCTCTGCATATGCTTGTATTAGATTGGCAGGAGTCGGATGTGTCTTTTGAACAAACATGGAAGTAAAACAATCCAGAACTCCATAGTAAATAGGTCTAGCTGCATCATCTCCTATGCTGTAAGGATCGTGCAATCTTGAATAAGCTCTTTGAAATCAGTTATTGAAGGCACCAATTAGTTCACATTCTTGTCTCCTTATCTTAATGAATTGCCTATACAACTTAGCTGGAGTGATAGGCAATCTAAACTTTCCCAAGAATACATCCTTCAATTCTTGTCAAGTTTGGATTGAATTAGCGAGCAGATTGATGTACTGGTAAATGCTTCTTCGCTTCCTAATATTTCTATTTTGGAGAGCATCTTCTAAAATCTTAATATGTTCATCTGTAGTGCGATTTACATCATTAACAAAGAATTTGGAACAAAAATGTACAAGGATTCTTTGGCATATTGTGATAAGCAGTAAATGTTGCAAGAGGTGATGCATTCTACAGACGTCACTATTGTGCCATTGCTGGAAATTGAGGTTGAGCAGCTACGGGTGCAGCTACTTGTGTAGGTACTTGAACTATTACTTGTTGAATTTGTGTAGCTCCTTGTGCTCGACATTGTGGTGGTGGAGTTTGGAATAATCTAGTAAGATCTACTACGCTTGGTGAATTTTGACTTGTTGACACTTCTTTCTTGCCTCACCTAGGCTTTGGATCAAAATTTAGGTCTTGTAATTATTTTGCTCCCAGGGTGGATCTTAGGATTCTTTGATGTACCTCAGGCGAGAATGAATTGATACACTCCAGTGTGTGAAGTCCTTAATTTTGTCTCAAAGGTGTCGGAGACTGTTGATTCTTCTGAATGATAAATGCTCTTTGAATAGTTTCTTCAATCCTATGGGCTTTCTCTTCTTCTTCTTCCAACACAAAGATCACTCACATAAACTTAGCTGCACTTCTCTTAACTTTCCAAGCAAGAGTTCAATCCTGAAATGATGTCTTCTTGGTTGTCTTTGAATCCGAGATTTGGTTGCAGGACTAGTGCGACATTTCTATGTGGTAGCACCATCTTGATTCATGATGTGGAATATTTCTCAAACACTTGTGTGTTGAGGCCCTCCTAGTGCCAGTTTCTGTTGATGTGTGTTTTATGACCTACCAACAATAGAACAAAATATTGAGATATCTTACCCTCTTGATCAAAATTGTTTGTATGCTAATATTGCGAAAGATCACACAATACATTCCAAAGTTCCTTTTGTGTCAGTTCTTGACTATGGATAAGCTCAATGATAAATCTGATATGTTGTTTATCACGAGCCTTATGTTTGTGTTACTCAAGTTGATTTCAGATGATACTGGATATAGGAGTTGTTGGAAGATATTGCAATGAGAGCACTTTTTTTTGGGGGGGGGTTCACGAATATGCAGAAAGAAAATGGGGATAGGCTTCAGGAATCCTATTGTACTCCTCAGGGTAATGACATCAATAGATATTGTTTTGATGGACAAATTCCAAAATAACCAAGCTTTGCTTTGCTACGATTAACTACAACTCTGCAAGAATTGGTGCAATCTGCAGTGGATTATGTAAAAGATTTCATACCACAATAAACACCATCAGAACGAACAATGCACATTGAATAATAGAAGTTAAGCATCCATAAAAGGGAGGGTTCAGGCTAACTTTACACAACGGCTTACAATCAGCAAAATGTCAAAAGTATGAACCATGAAATTCATCAAAACATCATCACATTCTCCATTGAAACCAAAACACTTTATCTAACAAATCTAATCTAAATGAGAACAAAAGAACATGCAAGCACTAAGACACATTAACTCTATTATCTCAGTAGCTCATAGCAACAATCTCAAAATTCACTAGAATCCCAGGCACTAGATATTTCACATGCATTACCTGCACCTCACCATTTCTCCCAAGCTCGTAGTTTCTTCCACCATTTCTCCCAAGCTCTCGTAGTTTCTTCGATAGACGTAGAGGGGAAGATTTCTCCTTAGCAAATAAATGACTTCCTTTTCTTTTAATGTGGACGACTTTAATGTTTCTTGGCTAAGGATTTTAAATATTTTAAATAATCCCCTCATTGTGACCGAATAACACATATAGCACTTTGGTGGAGATTTGTTATTTCCTTTGCCCGTGTAACTTAGCGCCCATGAGCTTGTATTAATAAAATGTTTTTGATACTTTAAAATTTTTTCTTCCACAATAATAGTTTATGGAGACGATTTGAGTTTCCTTATGGAATTGAACTTTACACACATTCCTCTACTATGTCAAACATGTGCTGAGAGAGCGAATTAAGCTCCATCGTGGTTTCCGTTTTTACTAAAATTCCTAGACTATCACCATTTTGCACCCTGGGTGCATTTTGAGTTCCCCTATGGACTATTTCTTTTGAAAAGTTCTTCACTTAGGTTCACTTCAACTTTCCATTATGGGGAGCAGCAAAACTACCTTGGAAGTAGTTGGCACTGAGAGCGAGGTGTTCCAACTCTGCAAACTCAAACAACGATGAATTGACATGACCTTCTAACCTGTATCATCCCAAATCCAATTGAGAAACATGGGTGGTGCGGAGGTTACAAGTGACTCCACTCCAAGAGCAACAGTTGAAACTGTGCCAGGAACTTAGACGGTTATACTCATCTACAACGGCTTTCTTGACATCCAGAAGAAGATTTCTTTCAGGGAGGGGGCATGCAATTTCTTTCAGAGAGATTTGTAGGGGCCATATACTCATAGAAAACTTAGTCCATATACAAACCCTTCTATACAATGCTATGTACTTTCATCTATTCCCTCTTATACACCGATCAACTGCTAAAATTACAACATCATACAAATTTAAGGCTCTCTTTCTTGCCCTCTTGTTGAAATTCAATATTCCAACCACAATAGAGAATCCCAAACCATAACTCAATCCAAGTCCCACTGCTCACCCTATCATTTCAACATCTGAATCCTCTGCTTTACCAATTCTCTCAATACTTGTGCAGTTATCGCAGCTAGAAGAGTTACTGCAGACAGTTGTATTGGTGAATCGAACCCCACTTAACTTTGGATTGCCTAAATAAGAAGATTCCCCAAAAGTTAAAAACTGCCCTTCGTGGAAACTTTCCCATCACACATGTTGTAAGATAGATTCAAGAGCTCCAAATAACTTTGCAATTGAAGATATGAAGGAATGTTTCCATTCAACCTGTTTGGTGAGAGATCCAAAGAGTCTAGTTGATCCATATATCCCAATGTTTTGGGGATTCTTCCACTGAGATCATTCCTTGAAAGGTTCAGTGCTATCAAGCCTTGAAGAGATCCCATTTTGACAGGAATGCTCCCTGATAAGTTGTTGTTTGAAAGATCAATACATTTAAGAATGAAAAGAACTTTCACAAATTCAACATCCCCGCCTTTCCATGATATTGTAATCTTATTTGTATATCTAGAATCTCCCAGATGGTTTGGATTACTCTGCGATGCATTGCCCATTGCAAGCAAGTTTGTAAGGTTACTTGGAATAGGTCCTGAAAGGTGGTTGCCAGAAAGATCCAGAATTTGAAGATTTGGAAGCCCAATTACCTGGTGTGGGATACTACCATTAAAATGATTGGACCTTAACACCAACACATGTAAGTGTGAGAGCTTTCCAGTCCAGCAGGAAAGGGTGCCATCCAAATCATTATTTCCCAAATCCAACACTTGCAGAGATCGGCATTTTGAAATGGACGAGGGAATAACTCCTGTCAAATAATTACCATTGAGCTTCAATGTATGAATCTCTTTCAGGTTTCCCCATTTTGCTGGCAATTTACCTTTTAGATGATTTTGACCCAAATCTAGAACACTGAGAGAAGAACAACTCCTGGTTAAATTAGGAATCATACTGCTTAGCATATTTTTTGAAAGGTCCAGAATCTGCAAATGTGAAGTGCAAATGGAATCTTTAATGGCTCCACTGAGATTATTCCTCGACAAGGATAAGAACTCTGTATATTGAAGATGTGCACCAATATCAGTTGGAATAGAACCATTGAACTGATTCATCGACAAATCCAACACATCCGTAACAACAAGAGCAAAAGGAAGAGCGCCTTCTAACCTGTTATTGTGAAAATCCATAGACGAATAAGCTCTGGATGTTAGGCTAGATGGCAATGACCCTGTCAATTGATTACAACTAAGGTTCAAATAGGAAAGACTGGGTAAGCATGCGTGTGCCGGAGGCCATGGTGAATAGCAAGGAAGAGGCATACAATCCTCAACTAGTGTCGCTGGGTCCATACCACCATGTCTGGTCCAAAGATAAAAATCCAGAGCCTTCAAAGCAACGCCCCACTCATCTTTCGTAGATGGAACTTCAAAAGCTCAAGAAGGCTACTAAAAAAGGCCGTGAGATCATTAAACGCTTGTTGACGAAAATATCCGAGACCCCTATCATATCTGAATTTGAGCACATCTACCACCTGAAGATAGAGGAGAAGGACATTCCAGAGTTTGCCTGGATGATGATAGTAGATGCTTTGTTCCTTCACAACTTTCTTTTGGAAATCAAGAGCAAAAGTGTGGTTCCTGCAAAGGCAAGCATAATGTGTGATATTGTGAAGCTGCAGGAAAACCAGATCCCTCTTTCCCTTCTCTTAAAATTGGAAAATACTCTGAAGACGAGCGAGCAAGCAGCTGAAAATGCTCCGCACAGGCCAACTATATCTCTCTCCGAATCCCAAATGAAGATTCTGTGTTGCTTCGAGGTAAGTGACATAAATCTCAATGCAGAGAAAGAAATGCATTTGCTAGAGCATATGCACCAACGTGTCTCCTCTATCCTCCAAGTTGAGATCGAGGATGGAAAGCGGATATGGCGGCAGTGTGTTTTGAGTGGGATAGAAAATGCGGTTGCGGTAGTGTTGGATGTTTTCAAAAGTCATCCGGTTTGAGGAGATCATCCAGATTTTCTCCCAAAATACAACACAAAGGAGCTCGTCAATGGCGGGATTCAGTTTAAATCGTTTAAGGCCCCAGGTAAGATAAACTTTTGCAGGAGTTCGGACACACTTTATCTTCCTCAGATAAAAATTTAAGACACGTACATTGAAGTGTTGTTGAGGAATTTGCTTGCGTTGGAGTTCAATGAAGAGGGCTCAGAGAAACTCGTGACGAAGTAAGTGGAACTGATGGACTGCCTGATCGACAACCCGGAAGACGTGGCGTTGCTACGATAAAGCCACATCATTGTTCAAGAGAGCATGATGATCACCGACGACTACGTGGCCAAGATGTGGGACGACATGTCTAAGCCACTTTATCTTCCAGGGCTCGGTTAAGAATGGAAGGCTCAAATCAGAGAGGCATTAATCAAGAATTACTATAATAGAAAGATTAGGGGTTGCTGGGATGATCTCCTTATGAATTATTTGTCTAGTCCATGGAAATTCGTGGCGCTGCTGATTGGATTTTTTGTACAGGTGTTGACTGTAGTGCAGATATACTGCACTGTGAAGGAATGTCGTCTGGAACATCCTGAATGGGGGAGAGGCGGCGACAAGCATTTCAACAGCTTTGGGCAGGTCCAAAAGTGAGGAATGGAAGTGTGGTGTTCTGATTATAGAAGAACAAAAAAAATTTTGTCGTGTGTTTTTGTAGCTCTTTCTGAAGCCGCCTTCAGATTTTAAGCTATGCTTTTGTTGGAGATATCTCAACAGAAGATATTTACAGTGTGTTATGAATTTGAAGAATTAAATATATATTAAATCTAGTGTTCTTATAGATCTTCAAGTTAGAGATTTAAATGTTCGATCTATATTTATAATTTATATTATCAGAAACATTACATTGTAATCATTCTTACTGAATGAAGACAATAGTTTACTCTTTAATAAGATTTTCTGCTATATTTCTATAGTTCTTTCTTGATTACCTTGATCAATTTTGTTATATCTCAGACTCATGGTATTGGTAGCTGAGTTTGCTTGTTGCTGATCAGTTTTTGTTATACATTGTTGTGCACTCATTGCCGTAATGACACTAGTTGAGGATTGTATGCCTCTGCCTTGCTATTCACCATGGCCTCCAGCACACGTATGCTTACCCAACGCAATTTGGGCTTGCCTGTGGACTTTCCCTTTTAATGTTTCATTCATTTGCTGCAATATGCGCTCTGGGAATTTTTGGCCTTCACGGTGGACATTTTTCTTGCCTGAAGACTTCATAATATTTCCTTGGCATCTAAGGATTTGTGCTCCGCACATTTGGAGCCGCATGAGGGATTTTTGAATTATTTCTTCAAAATGTTTCCTTGGTTGTGTGTGGAAGGCACCGATTAGAACTCCTCATTCCTTTGAGTGGGATTTCTCAAGCTATAATAGATTCACGGTGATGAAAGACTTCACCAATTCTGCATAGTATTTGTGCTCCTAGTGCTGTTAACATTCTCCTGTGTATAGTTTCTTAGGAACGATTTTCCAGGCTTGGACCTTATTTTATCTCCTACTAGTGTTCGAGTGTTTACTAGTGTTCGAGTGTTGTTGGGCGTGGCTCAAGGAAGATGGAGGATTCTCCTGTGCTGAAATTAGGATTCTTGGGCGCATTTCAACTTTGGTTGGGGACTTTGACTTCGAACTTACTTCCTTCTTAATAGAGATCAGTCCCTATGTGCGTTGAACTAGTATGGATGGACGACCTATATTCTGCAACATTTTTTTTTGGCAATTATATACCAACAATCACAGGCACACATTAGTATGGTATGAAGGTTTCAATCCTCATTGTTTTTG
>MU224521.1:491191-518782 GCA_018584345.1 Thuja plicata
ATGGCATTTGTGCATTTACTGATAAAGTATATCTCAATAGAGGTCAGTATAACTGTGATTGGGAGTGTTTAGATTGTCACTAATGTCATGAAGAGCAACAACACAATAAGAAAAGAAATTCATATTAGAACAGTGTATATGAGAGCAATGTGTCCATACATCATACTTGTAAGTTTTGCTTGCCTTACATACCTTTTTAGTGAGGATTTGCAACACCCATGAAGTCTCTACAACAGGTTTCACATGAATTTGGTTGCAGCGTATATGAACATGGGTCTTGTCTTATTTTGTCCAAAGCATGTGATCTCTTATGAAGCATTAAGACCTACATACTGTACGAGGGCCTGATGCATTGAAGGACAAAGTTGCATAGCTGTGTTGGTTTGGAATCCTTGTGTATTTACTATGGTGCACAAAAATGATAGCATCTAAAAGGCAAGAATAGATTCTTATGAAGTGCAAATCACAGGCTATTTGAGGAGAGGCGGATGTTAATAATAGTTTATGTCCCCTTATACAATGGAAAGGCAATTCAAAGATATACATTCTGTGATGGTTCTAAAGGGGAAAGATAGGAATGACAATGGTCACTATTATTTTAAATTGTCAATCCAATTATCCATACTTCTAGGTCAAAGGATGGACTTCTTTGCAGAGGAATGAAGAAAACAACAATTATAGCTGTCTGAGCTAGTGTTGTAAATAGAAAAATTTGAAAGGGTACTATAGGAAATAAACATAGGTTCCATACAACCAACATAATGGAAGGCCTTTAGAGGACAGCGATCTTCTATACAATGGAAAGGAGACCTTTATGAGCCACTTGAGGCTTTCTCTATATTGTGTATTTGCATCAGTCATGGGGAATTCAAGTTTGTTTCTAGGCATTCATTCCTAGTCAAGAATGGAGGAACAACAACACTCATCATTACTAAGAAGATAGCAGCTCACGGTCATATTGACTGTAATGGGACAGAAAAAACAAGAGGAAAGAGCTTTAGATCAGTCATGAAGGTAAGAATGCTAGAAGGACATTTTAGCAGACGGTCACAATAAGAGCAGTGCTTAGATAGTAGGAAAGGACAACATCCCATAGATAACAGTCCTAAAGAGTGGCAATCTTTTACTAAGAATAGTGATAAGAAAGCAGCACTTCTTAGGGGCTTGTGAAGATTGAGGATAGCAAAAGGCACCAAAAAGAAATAAAGCGGAGTAGCAGAATTTGAGGCACACGCGATAGTTTTATCATGATTTAGCAAGTCAGATTCATGAAAATCTTGCTAATTAAGGACAGAGAAAGTCTATTTCAAAAGGTTAGCTTAGTCCATCAAGGAGTATTTTATTGACCAAAGAGCATGACAGTCACTAAAAGGAAGATAGAGGGCATAAGTCTGTCAAAAAATCAGGAAGATTGCAAGCTTGTTGAAAAGGGGCAAAACAGAGATATGTAAAATTGAAGAATTGTATGGGTTAGAGTCATAGAGATAGTTGAAGAGTTATAAAAATGATAAGAAGGAATGGAGGTATGAAAGACGCAACTGTGAAGAGGAAAATGCACTTGTGACAGTTAAAAGAAAGTTTTAATGCCAATTGTGGAGGACACATGTTATTTACAAGGATCTTGAAAATAGATTTAACAGTGATAGAAGTACTTTGAGGGCCGATTTCAAAGACAAGAGATAGAGATAAGTGATGGAGTAAGTTATTTTTTCATGGTACCTAGAAGAAAGCATGAAGGCAGTCCTCTGTTAAGCTTAATGTGACAGTCCTTTGGAATTGGAGAGCCAACAGGGAAAAGGGCATGCCAACGAAGAATTTCTTATGAATTTCAAGGAAGTTACAGTCAAAACAGTCAAAAAATAAGGACAGTCTCATGAGACATACTTAAGGACACTTCATCAACTATAAACATGACAGCCATAATAGAAGGAAGGCCTATTAACTAGAAGTGACAAAGATCTTGATTGATTGAAACAAAGTGCTGGGTGGAGATATGCAAGACTACCAAAAATACATAAACTGACAATAAGATTGAGCATGTTGACAGTAGACAGTTCATGATACTTGTATCACTTCTCTAGTTAGAACATGAAACCAAGAATTCCTATAGTGACATTACCTTAATGGCAGGAGGTTAAATGATATATCGTGTCTTTTGTGATTCTGTGTTTTGGGTTCAATTGTCAAGATATGGAAGGCAAACTTCAAGGGTTAGTGAAAACACAGCCAAAGAGGAGCCTTTTGAACTCCAAATGTTGTGCAAAGTGTATCACAGTTAGGAAAGTGAACTCTTTATGTCAAGTATCAGTGAAGGACAGTCCTGTAGCAGAATGATAAGATATGACAGTAATCTTATGCATGAAGAGAGGTAGTGCAATTGTGGATCTTGTTGACAATAGACAAGGACAACATGAGTTAGTTGAAGCCAAATGATAGTCATGCCTCAGATACCACAGCTGTCATTCAGATGTTAAGGCTTAGAAGTCACGATAACTAAGTAAACTAAGAAGGGACAGCGAGAAGAGGTGATGGCAGTCAGAATGCATGAAGAGAGTCTTCATAAAGAAAAGTTCTAATAGTCAAAGACAAGACAAAATGTTTTCTTGAAGGATGCATATTCAACATAGATCAAGAATAGGTTCATACCAAGCATGGAGGTCTATATGGAAGACGAGAAATGAATTATTCAATTATCAAGAAATGAAGAACATGACAATCTGAGGTACAAATGAATCTAGATGTGGCTGAAATAGTCATGTCACAATAGTGTTGTTTTTGGAATGAGCCATTGTTGGAAAGCATGATAATACTGAGAATACATGTATGAGTACATACAAGGTCTGCAGGAATGCCAACACACATTATACAGTGGAAATGGACATGTTATAAGATACTTAGGCATCCCACAAGCTGTTCGAGACAAAATGAGATGATAGAAGAGCATTCATGAACAGAAAATGGCAAGTATACAAGCTGATCAGTCACTGTTTATTATGATAATAATGGAAATACATGTGAGTACATACAAGGTCTGCAGGGATGCCAACACACATTATACAGTGAAAATCAACATGCTATAAGATACTTGGGCATCCCACAAGTTGTTCAAGACAAGATGAGATGATAAAAGAACATTCATGAATAGAAAATGGCAAGTATGCAAGCTGATCAGTCACTATTTATCGTCATTTGCAAACATGAGGTCAATAAAAGAGGGCACTTTAGGACTATTGAGTGTCATTTTGATATGTGTAAAGATGCCCAATGGATATGTATACATGTGGGTAGAATATGTCATCTTTTGAGATAGTTGGGGCTGTCTTATATATCAGTTTTCTGTTGCATCCGACTCTAAAGCCTCTTCCAACTTCAAAGAACAAGGTTGAAGCACATGTCCAATCATTTGGTTACTTTCACAAATTTAGATTATACCATTATGTCTTATCTTGAATAACTAGTCCTAGTGGCAGGAATGCTCGGCAGTTAAAGGCTAATCTTCAGTATTTATTTCACCAATGGGGGGAAACAACCAGATATCAATCACATTCTTACCCATTTGCTGGGCTTTCAACCTCTCAATTATCCTCACCATTTCTCCCAGCTTCATCTTTCCCCAAAATAATTCAATTGTGTAAGGTGATTTTAACAGTTTTCATGCCTCCAACAACATGTGTAATCATTCAATAAAAAATTTCAGACATGGGGAAAGAGTAGAACAACAGATGAAAGATGGTTGCATGCAGATGAAGGAATTTTATAAGATACAGTAGTGCTGTTCAAAAGTCTTGCCGTCTTGTGCACATTACATATTCAAAAAAATGGAACACCAAATACTAAAAGGACACTTGCCTCATTAAACCATCTCAGCTAGGTCTAATAATTCCTTATTGTTACCAAACATCAAAGGCTCAAGTTGTGCTTCAGCATTTCTACAAACTTTGTTTATCATTTTAGCCATTGATAACATTTATCATATTTATGAGTTACCCTATCACTCCACATTACTAACACCTGATGTGAGCTAGTTTAAAAAATTGATAGTTTAACGTATCTGTTTTGAGCTACTGCAGCAGAATACCCACCCTAGGATTCTACAGATGACAATACCAAAATAATTATTCTGGAGACTTTGGAGGTCACTTTCTTCTTTCCTCCATGGAATTCAAAGTTGGCAGCTCCTGTTAGCATCCTAACAGCTTCATGCAGTGCACAAGAAGCGGGTATGTTATACTTCTATTTAGCATTTACAGTTCAAAATTATGAACAATAGTTTACTATAAGGGAAAATTCCAAGAATGAAGCAATAAATGGTTTGGAGACACTGTTTTTGGATTTTCAGAATGAGGCCCAGAAAAATTGCAAATTTGGGACCAACATAATGACAGCATCATCCCCACAGCATGACATCACATAGGATAAAAATGACAATTTAAGACTGACATCAAAGATCCACTTCCTTGACACGGCCACGGTTTGTCTAGTGCAACATATTCCACTGACATCATATTTAGAGGGTCAAAATGGGATAGACAAAGAGTTGCCTGAGCGCCATAATCCAAGTGTTGAGAGCTATAGAAGGTTTGGGCTCCAAGTGGGAGAAAGGTAACTTGATAAGTTCATGTGGTCCATGAAGGTCATAATTGTCCTGGATGACTTTCAAAGGTCTACAAAGACCGGAATTTGAGGGATTGGGGAAAAGGTCCAAGTCAACTAAAGTGGTTATGAAAAGTGGCTGGAAAATCCTACCACAAGATAAAATTATTCATGTGAAAGTGATGAGGACATCCCAACCGTTTCACTTATTGGAAGCATTTCGGTAATTCCAGTCATTCAGAGTCATACAGGAAAGAGACAGATGAACAAAGACATGGATGAATAGGGATTTATGTACATATTGATGAATGAAGAGGCATTCATGATCGTGGATGCAGAGTATCCGAATAAAGGGAACATACCAGAGACCTGTGAGTCGGAACTACTTTTGCAAAACCATGGGCAATGAGACAGATTGATCAAGAGAACAAAAGACAACGTAGAATGTCTATGATGGGTACACGTTCTAGTAAGAACCTGTGTATAAATTTCTCTATTCTCTTAAATCAGGTATTTGGCTCTTCTTTGTGGATATTTCTGTCTGGAGAGAATTTTCTCCACATTAATTTTCAAGAATGTGTCTGTATTTATCATGGTCCTTCTGCATTGCATCAACATTTCCATAGCTAGTTATTTTTCTTTCTACTTTATGAATTGCCAAACATGATGTGTGTGTGTGTGTGTGTGTGTGTGTGTGTGTGAGTGTGTGTGAGAGAGAGAGAGAGAGAGAGAGTAAATAAAAAAGGGCAATAATGAATTCTATGATGCAAAATAAAACAATGAATGGCAACAGTAAAGTTTAGGGTATGTGTATAATTTGACTAACCTATAGAGTTGCACTTACAGATTATCTACACTCTGCAGTTCTGTATTTATTTAAAACATTAATATCGAGTAATTGAAAGAAAACAACAGGACTAATTGTTTTCTTTTCACAGCAATATACTGTTTGTAGAACAATAAAAAATTAGATTAGGGGTGTATTTATGATGTTTGTTTATATAATGAGCTATGATAGTTTCAAAAGGAAAAAAGCACCATGAAGCAACTTATAAAGTAATTTGGTGTGTAGCATACAAATACATTAGGTGCTAATGTTCTTAGTAAATTGGTCTTCTTTATCCATAGTGATCAAAGTCTCATGAATAACACAAGGATCGGATGAGGTTTATCCCTTATATTACCTGTATCAATGAGGTTTTCAGTAGCCTGATAGTTGATATGGTATGGTCCAATTACATCAAAGATCTCCTTCTTGCTTGGACCTATGCAACAAACTACAACATATGCATTTCCTATTGCTTATCTAATTTCATTTGGCTTCTCCACAACAATCCCAATCTTCTTTTCCTCAATTGGCCTGAAAATTGGCAAAATTTGTTTGAATATTATCAGGCTATCAGCTTGACACAAAACCAGAACATGCATCGAAGTTGTTTAACGTTTGGCTCCTTTTTATTATATAAATATCTAGACAAATATTTTCCCTTCCTTTTTTCCTTGAATTTCTAAGCAACAAGTAAGAGAAAAAAAGAAAATATTGTACAACAGATGTTTAGTTATGTCAATGGAATGGTGAACCAGTGGTACATGAACATGCAACTAAAACAAGGAAAGTTCCAAAAGAAGGAAATTTCTGCCTAATGTACACCATTAGAACAAATACCCACTGATAATCAGGCTCATACCTTAGGGGCAAGGAAGGATTCACACTCTGAGAATCCAATTTTATCTGTTCCACACCCTGCGCAAGCATCAGCATAGTACACAATAATTAATACCTATGATACATCAAGAACAAATGGCATAATAAAATGTCACACCAATATATATATATGAAATCTACCAAAAATCCATGGATCACTCCCACAAGACAATTGCGTACCTCAAGAAGAGGCTCTGCTTTTTGCAAACTACACATACGTGCCCATACATAAAATCCAAACTTCAAAAGTTCCTATTGAATATGTCAGAAGAATGTTAGAGAACAGTAAGACAGACCATCCAAATTTGGAGATCAAGTGGCTTAATGGATCAATAGTTATACATATAAATTAAAGTGAATGCATGATTCTTTAATAAGTTGCCACCTATATATATTTTTAAAAATGAGTACAGAAGTTAGGTACCTGATAGTCCGCAAACCAACTTTCCCAGTGGCTCTCCAACACCTGATATTGTAAATTTCTGAAAATCCATAGATTCTTCCTTGTAACTCTGAGAGACCAATTCATTTGTTGTGTTCATAGTGCCTGAAATAGCATAGATTGTTAGACAGAGATAAAAATAGTTCTTAAATTTTGGTTTTTCCTATAAGTTTTTTAGAGGTGCAAACATCTAGGATGGCTTGTTACATTCTAGACTCAGTTTATGGGTTCTCCATACCGAGAAAGCTCATCTAATCCATCAGGATATCAATCTTTGAATTGTACAAATGCCTCCAAATAAGTCCAAAAGTTAATCAAGTGAGTTGACTGTCTTATAGCTGGCAACTTTCTCGTCATTGAATTTTATACTGCTACACTGTTCCCTCTACAAATAATATTTCATCACTAAAAGCATATACTGATAATGGGCACTTCATATTGTCCAGCTTCTACATATTCCTGGAACTTTAATATGTAAATGATTGGAATTAGATTTAGGGATGGCTTCGCTCATCTATCTTCATTACAATGAATGTTATTCAAATCTTTGTTTGGCAATGATCAGATGCTCACCTTCTAATTTACATCACTGAATAAAAAGGGGCAGAATGGCAATTACCATCTGTAGGATAAAAAGGTAATAATATGGTCAAATTCCATTATATACAGCTCTATGTATAACATAAGAAGATTGCATATATGGAAGAATTTATTTGCAGTTTGACATATACAAATTCATATAGTGAGTCTAGCGAATTTACTAAGTCTACTCTCATTTGTAATAATGACCTCAAACAAAGTGAGGAGGTAAGTTTGATCTCAAAGTTTTGATGGCCAAAAAGTAATCACACTAATCAAGTCATTCTCACCTTTTAAAACATTTATGATGATGATTTGAATGTTGTTCCTAACACTACATTGATAAATTTGTGCCCAGGGTGCTTTCACAGTCACAAAGCTTAAACAGAACTTGCTAAGACACAAAACTTTAGGTCAGGTTAATCTGGAAACAATTAAGCTTTTCCCAATCTCCCAAGAAATAAGTATTTAGTGTTTTCTTCCTAAAACTTGAGTCTGTTGAAACTTTCCCTGTGATCTCTTTTTGGCTGGGAATGCCTAAGCTGGAACTGTCATATGTAATACACAAGGAAAGAAAGGAAAATGAAAAAAAATCATTCTCAACCATGGAAGAAGTTTTGAACTCATTGAATCAATACAAAATGGCTGTACAATCTAGACAAAATTTCAGCGGTTTTGGACAGATTTTGAAATGTGGGGCAGAATCTAGGTCAACTTAGGTCTTGCCATACTCCATGACCTCCATGGTCTTTTGATTTATTGTACAACTTATCGAGACATGGGGATTTCTAAATGGGAATCGTTTTCTTTTGAAAGAGTTTAAAAGCATATGTCCCCATGTCAACGAAAAGCCATGGAAGTTGTGCGGTATAGCTTTAAAAAAGGTGAAAAATCATAATAACTTTTAGCTCCTAAAACAGGACCAAACATAGCCGAACATGAAAAATATTAAAGTAAACAGAGAATAAGGTACTCCCCAAAGTCCAGAGTAATTTCACAGAACATTGGACAAAAATTCTCACATGTTTTCCTGCAATTAATACTAGCTTGTACTCGTATTAAAAGAAAAGAAAATCCAACTACAATATAGAACAACTTCATACCAGTTACACTATAGCCCTGCATTGTTCTTGTAATTATTTTTTAAATGAATTGATTGATTGATCTAATAGCAAATGCAGTTCCACCAAAATTGCTGAAGTCCAGATTAGTTTCACTTCACATTGGTCTAAAAACCCCACATATTTTCCTGCAATTAATACTGAATTGGACTCATATTAAAAGAAAAGCTCAATCCACAATCATAGTGCATACAGAACAACTTCTTACCAGTTACACTATAGCCCTGTATTGTTCTTGTAATTTATTATTGAAATGAATTGATTGATTGATCTAATAGCAAATGCAGTTCCACCAAAATTGCTGAAGTCCATAGAATGCCAAGCATTAAGCACACCATACCTGAGCTGAAGATCAATCTTGACCTTGAAAATGGTCCCTGTGGCTTCTTTTTGTTGATAAATTTAAGAATTGGACCTCCCACAAATTTATGTTCTAATATAGCATCTGGGGAATTTAGAATGAATGAAGAAAAATTTCATTGAGATGGCCCCCATTAAATTATATTCAGAACATTCAGCAGTAAAACCTTTCTCTTCTCTTCCAACTCTGCTCTCGGGAGGCTAAATTTTTCGATGGCCTGGGTAGAGGAATAAGTCGTTATGAGATTGTCATTCATTCACGAAAGCACTACAAGGCAAGGAAAATAAAAGGAGGGTTCCAAAATCAAATGGCTGGTTTTCAAATAATTAGCCGTTGCTTTATCCAGCTGTCATAAAATTCAAATCGGCAATTGGTTATGTGTGGAGAGGAGCCACGTAAGAAAAGATTGCGCCAGTTTTAAAAGACCTAAAACCTACATCAAGGAGATGTTTAAATTTTAAGCGACGATAACCCAATAAGATGCATAATGTGTTATGTAATATGATATATAATTTATTTAAAATATATTGAGATATGAAAAATATTATATATTGTTAGTTAAATCTTGTAATTTGTATAAGTTCTAGCCTTCCATTAATCATTTACTAGAATATAAATACAACTTTTCAAGAGATTCAAATCTAGATTTGCATTCATTCTTACTAACATATTGGTTGTGTTGTCAAGACCCTATTAAGTTTGTGAAAGAAAAGGCTAAATTGAGAAGTATATCATTTATTTTAATAAAAGAAGTTAGTAAAAAGGGATTTGAGATGGGCATATAATTTTTGTATGGTTACCAATAGAAACCCTAGGTTGTGGCTTGTAAGAGGGGGATAGGAACCTAGTGGATGGCAAGTGGAAAGAGGAAGGATCTTGAGGACTTCTTTAAGGAGGTAAATCATTAGGGATGAATAAAAAGGATTAATGAAACTAAAATTAAATAAATAACTCATGAAAAAAAGGACACTAATAAAATTTAGCATAATTTTCGATGCGCAGTGGTCGCTTTTGCGACTCAAAAATGTTGAACATTCGACCAATGTGGTCGTCAAAATTTTTGTGTCGAAGCATCCGACGACAAATATATATTGGTCAAAATACCGACAACCCAGTGGTTGAAAAAAAGGGTTGTGTAGTCGAGAATTATAAGCGCCTTAACCCATTCTACAATAGGTCAAAATTATGACCAATGTACGACGCGAGTAGTTGAAAAAAATGATGGCAATGCTATATAAGCGACGTCATAGTCGTCGAAAAACAATGGGGTCATGGTTGGTATACCGACGAATTGACGTCGATCGTTTCGTCATTTATATAGCTTTCTCGTTGATCGATTCGTCGTTTATATAGCTTTCTCATTGACTACAAAATCAACTAAGGTTGAAATATCGACGACCTATTTTTTTTTTAAATAATTTTTTATGCGCTTATATTTTGGTCCTTTAGGATATTGGCATCAAATGGTGAATGTTGTATGGCATCGATAGCCAATTTACTGACATGCATAATTGAGTTTGCATTTAGATTTTGTTCCATCTAACCTTGGATAGAATATAACCAAAGGATTAATATATATTTTTGAATTATAAATGGAGCCTAATCTTATTGTGAGGAGGGACCCTCGTTAATTTGTTTTGGTATTATGGGAATTAAGAATAAACATGAGCTAGAATTCTCTTTGAGTGTGCATTCTATAAACATCTATGAACTCATTAAGAATAGGTACATCTATTACCAGAAACTTGATCGTGAGAGAGATTAGAATTGTCCAACCCTTTTAATTTTTCTCAGCCTTGGTGCATCTAAAATAGGTTGGAAGGAATAAATCCTAGGTTGGGATATATAGCCTAACTATTAACTGAAGTTTGAAGGTAGCCAAAAGAGTGATTGTTCTTAAATCGAGTATAAGAAGTCTATTGGACCTATCCCTTAATCTAAGTACATATGAACATGTTGAATAGGGGCATCCTAGTGGTTCAAGAATGTAAACATATTGTTCCTAGTCAAGAAGACATTGTGAATGATCATTTTAGGACAATAAGACCTTAAAGTCGGAAAAGACCAAATGAAGAATGGAAATCCATATCATGTATAATGATCCTTTCATTAATGTGAACTTTCTATTTCTGTTTCAAATATGTGAATTCTTATGAATCAATAATTCTAATTAAATCAACATATCATTGAAAATCATGCCTTTTTGATAGGAATCTATGGACATCTTCATGAATTTGTACTTCTACTACGAATCCATGTACCTTATGAATCAGCATAACAAATTTAACCAATCTTAGAAATTTGTGGTGGTTATATCTATAAATCTTCTATCAGTATGATTTGAAAGCATAAATGAAGCTTTACATAATAAAAGGAAGTGTATAAAAGTTTTGTTCTATGCACATGTTCCAATGTAGTAGGCAGTTTTCAATATAGCAGCATCCATTTTGGATGAAATAAACATATTGTGTTGTATTGTATTTTATGGTGTACTGCATATTGGTGTACTGCATATTGTGTTGTACTGCATTTTAATGATCTATCATTAGGACGAGCAAACAAGAGAAGGAAAATGATATTTTGGTCAATGAATATAAACAGTCCCATGAAAATTATGATTTTGTGCATAGTGTATGCAGGGAAGAAGGGATCTCTATTTCTCGAGTTTGGTTCAGGCTTTTAAGTTACAGATAAACATCTTCCACTAAAACGTTAAAGTAAAGAAGTGCAAAAATCTTGGCAATAAGACTATAATTTGACATGCTAACATAAACCATTTCATTCTGCCTCTCTATAGATGATATAGAGCAGTTTATACAAAAAAAAAGAGAATAAAGTTAACTCATAGCTTGTCCGTCATTGGTAAATATTCACTCGCAGGTTGGTACAATATACCATTGTTGCTCTGTGAGAAAAAGAAAAAGAATTAGGGTGAATAATGACTTCCTAAAATAATTTTAGCTTGTTTTTACTTATTACATAATCTATTGGCTAAGCCATTGACATTTAATAAAGCTCCAGCATCTGGTATAATATCTCCATTAGTTCATTAGAAATATCACAGTTTATTCTCTTCTTTATGCTTGAAGAAATCCCTTTCACTCCATAAAATGCATCATGTTGCACTCACCATTTTTTCAATTGTCTTGTCATTGGCTTTGGAGCCTTTTGAACTTGGTTTCAGCCCCTTAATGTCCATTCCATGGCTACCAACATAGTATAGTTCTTTCAACTTGATAAATTTAACGACCTGGGAAAATAGTTAAACAAAAGCATCATACAATTAGGAACCCATTGCAATTACATTTGAACACTGTCAAAAGTACTTATGCAATCTGTTACTCCTTAATAAGTTTGTGCCACTTGGGATATTTGCACATAATCTTTCATAACAAAGGGAAAGGAAACTCTATAGATCTAACTAAATAAGACATCCAAGAACAAGACAAGACAACACAAGCATGAAAAAAAATCAATCCACACCTTTTCCAGATGCCTTCCACTGATTATACCAGTTGGAAAAAGTTTTGCCACACTTTTAACTGCATCACACATCTAAACATGACAACAAACGTTATATCAAAGGAGAGAAGCTAAAAATAGACCCTGTTTAGCATCAAGCTGAATATATGATCCATTAATGTAACTGTTAAAATATATTATTATTACCTGGTTACTCATGAAAGCCTTATCAAGATCATCAACAATTGGCATCAACTAACAGATTGGCATCGTGTGCCTATTACTGCAGGAACCAAATAATGGCTTAAACCAACGTATAATAGACGCTTTGAGCATTCTCTGGAAGGGGTTGATGGGAAATTGAAGATTTTATTCAGGCCCAAATATTATAATAGGAAATAAAAATAATAATAAAATCACTTAACAACCTTGCATGGATACATCAAGTTAAAAAAATGCAATTCAATCTTCTGATCATTATAGTCTTCAAGTATACATGGTTTCATTAGACTTGAACACTTCTTGGCTTACAAAAAACACAATGCAGGTGTATTTGATAGAGGTTGCAGCCTCTAAAACCATAGGTTAAAGAGATGATGCACTATTTACCAGGGGCAAACTAATGTTAGAATTGTTACCGAAAACATTAGAATCTTGCCTTAATGGCAGGGACTAATAAAGGCATAAACTAGATACATAAGTATATCTTCAAAAATTAGCAATTGGCATCTTCATTCATTTCAAACAAGATCTTCAATATCCAAAATTCAATTCACTATTTAAGTATTTCTAAATATTGTCAATCCCTTGTTAAGTTTATATTTCATCTATTTAAAGTCTTTTAGAACAACTATCCTACTACTTACATCATAACCGGTTCTTTTTAAATAAACAATATTTAAATGTACATAAGTCTTTTGAAAATAAATAAAGCAACCCTCCAATAGAAAAGATTAAAAAAAACATAATAAAGCAAGTACGATGTCTTTTCGGCTTTTCCTCCTTGGGTTGGCAGAGATTTTTGAGACGCATGTTGCTGCTTGTATTATATTAACAATAGATTAGTTTATATTATAATATTTTATAATCATTCATTAATATATAATGTAATATTATATTACATCAATTATCATTTAATATTTTCTCATTATTATATTAATAAGATAGTTAATTTAATAATAAATTATATGATAATTTATTATTATTTATTTAATTTATTACTTATTATTATATCATATTCTAAGAAATGGGGGACATAACCAAAACATATGTTCTTATGGTTTGTTGATTTTATTCTTATTACTATTTTTATATAATCACATAAGATCATCACATGATAATCCTTCAATAAACAATTATATTTCGGATTAGTATGCACTTGTAAAATAATTTATTATAGTAGTTTTACCGTATTTCTCATCATTCCTTTCTTTACAACAAATCATTGTTAGTCGATTACTTCTAATATATTTTTATGTCTTTAGCTTCTACAATTCTTATCCAAAGTTATTAAATTTCTCAATATACGAATGATATGTGCTAGCCATGGTTCCTAGAACTCATAAATCTACAAAACCATTAGATCAAAAGATTCCACTATATGTATAAAATATGTAATGCTTCTAAGAAATATAATCTTTCTAATCAACAAATCCATGTAAAAATAACACAAAAAATCGTGTGGAGGAACAATTTTGAGAGAAAATATCTACTACTAATATATGAATGATATGTGCTAGACATGGTTCCAAGCACTCATAAATATACAAAACTACTAAGTCGAGGTATTTTACTATGACCAACAAAAATGTAACACTTTTAAGAAATGTAAATCTTTTCAATCAACAAATACGTGCAAAAATAACACCAAAATTTGATTAGAGGAAGAATCTTGAGAGAAAATTCCATCACTAAAGAGACATTGAAATTATAGTACAATGAAGAATAAATCAAAACATGAATACAATCTGCTCTATCTTCTTCAAACTACCAATATTTTAAAGATGAAATATTACTTCACCTGTAATCCATCATAAAATCCCTCACTAAAAAGACATTAAATTTGATTAAAATTTGCATTAATCAAGAACAAATCCAAACACTAATACATCCATTGTATATTTTAGAAATACAATATTACTTCACTTATAATTCATCGTAAATCTCATTGAACAATCTACAATAAGAAACCATAAATAGTTAAAAAATTAGTGAACAAAATATTGGGCCCAAAAAATAGATGTTCCTCTTCCATGTGAAAAATCCAATGCCCCATATTCATGAAGAGCATACATAGTCATAGCATATTAATTTTCGTTTAATATAAACATGTTAAAGTTCATTCCATACGTCATAGCGTTTGAGGTTATCAAAACTTATAATCTAATGTGGTTTTCATTAGGGAGGGAAGTTGAAATTTACGTTGCGAAAATCAATAAGAAGAATGATGGAGGTGGAGTTGGATTTGGGTTCGTTACAAAATACTATTGCACAGGCTAAGAAAATCGTCGAAGGGAAGATCCCATTTGGTGCTAATGATTATATGGCCATTTATTCTAAGAACTACGACAAGTACTATAAAGTGTCTTCGACTGTGATGCATGTTGAGTATGCCAAACATTTGGATGATCATATCAATTCAACAGTTTTACCCGCACTGAGCGAAAAAGAAGATGTAATTCTTTTGACAGAAGTTGGAAAGCATTGGGAATATTACAAACAAATGGTTATCATTCTATTGAAGATTGTGTTGGAAATATGTTGAGTCAATTTGACTGAGAGGGGGGGGTGAATTAGGAACCAATAAAAATTAATCCTTTTAATCCAATGTTAGATTATCTAATCTGATTGCATACATGAAATGAAAAGTAATAAAACATCTACAACACTTGACACAATATTTGGTTACCCAGAAACCTTCCAAAATATAAAGTAAAAATGGGGTGGGGATGGTACCCACAAGATTTATTAGTGCAATATAAATTTAGCCTGTTAAAGCTTACAATTGACCACTTCTGATGGCCTGGCCTGTTAGGAGCAATAAGGACTATTAGGTCCACCTTGTGAAAGAATTTAGTACAATACAATTAAGTAATGCAACTCTTAGGAAATTTGGAAAGGACTGTTAGATCCACCTTGTTAGAGGATTTTGCTAATGCACCTGTTAGGATGAACCAGTAGATGATCTTCAATGCAAATCTGGTTTTTTGAATAAGATCCAATGATATAAACTAATCACCTGACTGTGATGGATGAGTCTCTACTGTTCCTTATACTGTTGTAGCCTCTTAAACAATCTATCTCTTCATATTTGCATACATGCTTCTACACTTATATTCACAGATATTTAGATAAACAAAATACTTTATATTTATACCTTATCCAAACCAAATGCAACTGTAAGTAGGCTTTCACAAGATAAATTAATATCTAACAATATAAGCTAAGTCGGACCAAAACTCTCACTTGGGTCCAGTGAACCACTCAAGAAATATACTGGCACTTAGGCATTATGTTGTCACTCGAGTGACATAATAAACTCTAGCACTTGGGCTGCTCTATGTACTCGGGCTACTCTGATCACTTAGGTAATACTGATTACCACTGTCTGCTCGGTCGACACTGCCACTACTTGGGTTACATAGTAACTGCTCGGGTTTCAGTGCTGGCTTGGTCAACACTGTGATGACTAAGTGTTTTGGCACTAATTGACAATATGTCTTTCCATAAGGTCATCACATTGTATTTTTCAAATTGACCCATTTGTATGCAATGATCGTATCAAACCCCAACAAATTTGTTCAAAGATACTGTTATCAATTAGGATTGTGCCTATAACTTGATTTGGAATATAGCTATCCTGTTGAAACATGGAAATGTTCTCATTGGTGGAAGAGAGAACGAGTCTCTAAATTCTAGGTTGGTTCCTATTGAATTTAGAATATCACCTAATACTGAGTTTTTGTGGTTTTGGGAAAAGGGAGAAGGATAACTAAAAAATGAATACTGATTAATAAGGTGATACACCAAAATGAATTCAGATTTGTTAGAATTGTGAATATGTACCTATAGGACATACATTACTGAACTCTGCAATAATTTTCACTTCACAACACCTAGGATGACCAAGAATTTACTATTAGGGTTTGGTGCCACTAATGGTAAAAATTCAACCAACAAACAGGTACTTCTGCAAAAGGTTTATTCTTTATAACTTAGAATAGGAATTTGGAACAATTCACTAATCTATGCTTAAAAGGCACAATACACTTAAATGCAGAAAACTTGGAAGGATAGATAGCAAAACTTTGAAAAGATATACGAATAATAAGGCTAGCTCTATTATCTTCAAAATTAGCAAAAATGGTTACAAACTAAAAGGAAAAGATGCAAAGGAACAATATGTTCATTAATATCTCTCAATCCCCAAACTTTGAACCCCTACAAATGCATAAGAAGTTCATTTATATAGCCCCTAAGGCCAATTTTAAAAATGAAATCCCCCCCCCTCAAAAGGTGCTCCTAAACAGATAGATCACTCTGAATTTGAGGCTCAAAAAGATGCCCAAAAATATAGCTTCCTAAAAGACCTCCATGATAGCTAAAACCCTAAATTTATGGCATAAGTGATGCCAAAAATATCGCCCTCCAATAGTGTTCCCCTAATGTTGATATTTTAGATTTGCATCTTCATAATATATATTAATATATTACATAGCATACCTAAAATATATCCCAAGAATACATTAAGATGTAACCCCAACCCTAAAACCATAACATATGGCAATAACCCTAACCAAGCACAAAACTCTAACTCAAAAGCATGAGTAATAGCTCATCAAAACCAACATCCTATCCCTATGGTCAACATGACCCATATCTATCACTGACATATCATGTGATGAAGCTGTCGTGGTACTTGAAGTGGTGTTGTCGTGCACTGTAGTTGAACAGAGCCTTAACTCTCTCTGCATCGTGGACTCCAAATTTTATCAAATTTCACCATAGACATTTTTTCACACTTCATTTGCATTCTGTAGCTTTTGGAAGAAAATAAGTTTAGGGTTTGTGTCACCATGCTTGTCTGAACTCGGACTCCATTTTGTTGTTTTTAGGACTAGAACTTCTTGTTATTTTTGACTGTGTCTTCATTCTTTTGAGTAAAAAAACTCATGATGTAACTGGAAGTAACAATAATGAAGAGCTCGGGTTCTCTCTGTCACTCATCTTGACTTGCAACTAGGGAGTTTTTTGCACACGAACTTGACTTCTATTTGATTTATTTTTCTTGGCATTTGCGGGTTATTTTTAAGTAATCTGCATGTTCTAAACTGGAGGCATCACGGGTTCTTTGTAGGTAGTTTGCATGTTCTTGGGAACTTGAGCATGAAGTTTGAGTTTGCATGAAGAGGAGCTTGGGCTCCATACAGTTGAACTTTGAGTTACCTTTTGTTTCTTTACCACGGCCTCCACTGTTATTATTATGCCATGAATAATGGCATTTTTTTCATGCATGTCTTGAACTCAGGCTTTCCATACGAATTCAGACTCCACTGGAACTTTGCATGGTATCGTACATCTTGAAATATGGTACTGCTTTCTTGGCTTTTTTGATAAGAAGCTCGAGCTTCTAGCACTTTGAACTTGGGCTCTCTTTTTCCACCGCGACTTGTAACTTAAAGATAAGTTACCTTTGATTTCTTTCTTTGTTCAAACTTATTGTAGCATATTAGTTTTATCATTAAGCTTTGAAGACCGGCCTTGAGCTTAAACTGTGAAGGAAGATTCACATCCCGTGAATGATGTATTCAAGCTATAGCTCCTTTCTCGGCCTCGAGCTAGTGTTTGGCTGTGTCTTTCCTTAGAAACTGATGCTTGACTGTGAGTCTCCTTCTCAACTTAAGACTTTGTAACTCACGGACTGTGGGTATTTTTACATTTTGAATCATGGCCTTGAGCTTGAACTCGGCCTCGAGGTCTTTTCTCTTTCAGTCATGGCTCCAACTAGCATGAATCCTTGCTATGATTTCAGCGGTGACTTAAGACTCGAGCTCAGTGTGACTTAATCTTTGGCTATAACTGGTAAGCATGATTTCTTTTAACTGGTAACACCTGTTTATGAAGTTTGTTTGTTTTCCCTCTTTTGATGTGAGTTTTTCTTTCATTGAGAGTGCCCGATAGCCTCCATGATTAATGGGATTTGAAATTTGAGTTAAACCACTATAAGCTTGGCTTAGTCTGAGCTGTGGTTGAAAGATGTGGAGTTATCTTTTATGAACTCAGTCTTGAAACTTGGCATATTTCAGCCACAAGTTCAGAGTAAGTCAAGCTTACAATGTATAATGGACTAAAGCTTGGAATAACAAACAAAAGCTTTTGCATGAAACATGCAGATAAATTCTATTGTACCCTTCATTTTCTTTGAAATAAGGCTTTTTTATCCATCGAACTTGCATAGTTCGGTCTTGTAGAAGGAAATCCAAGTCTGTAGCTTGAAAACATTAGTATATTACATCTTTTACTCTATCTTCTTCTCTTTTGACATACTTTTAAAATGTTGAAAAGAAATGATAGTCTATTTCTTTCAAGCTGCCATGAATGAAAATTGGATAGCATAAAATGAAAAACCCACATATAATTAAAGTTGTTGCTTAACCTATTGTCACTTTGGAAAAAACTTAACATACACCAATCATTTTACACTATTTCTTACAGCTCCATTGAGAAATATATGAACTCCGTGGCTCTTTGTCAGTTTGTACTTATAGATGTTTGCTTGCTATAAAAAACCACCATGTTCACTATTTTTATACTCTGCTATGCATGATATTTTAAGCACTTTCAAAGATGATTCCTATGATGTTGCACATTGAATTCTTGCAAGATATTAGTTCACTGTATACCAGCCTTGATGTAACACCAACACACACCAGTCACTTAATTTTAATTTAATATGTCTCAGCTGAATAAAATGAACTGTTAAAGCTTCACTGTTACCAAATAGTGACCATGTCTTTGATCTTTATAACACCAATCATTACTAATTGCTTTTATTGGAGCCTAAGCATCACTGTCTCTTATGCAACAGTCATTTTATTTTAAAGTGATCCAACTAATTAAAAATGAACAGTCATTTTTGAAAAACATTATTTTTCTTAAACATTGAGCACCCTAACTTCACTGGTGTAAACTACCATGTTTGAACTCAATCTCCTCTGTTTGATGCTGAATATGAATCACTGATGCTAAATATGAATCCTTGACACAAGAAATGCAATAAGATGAAAAAATGTTTATTTATTGTCTAAGAAGTTCGAGCACAGGCTCGTGACACTCAAAGACATCAGAATGAAATTCAACAAAGTTTGAGCACGGGCTCGTGACATCCATTAAATACATACTGATAACATTTTCATGACCTTTAAGCTCACTTATGTAGTATTGCTCTTTTGTTAATCAGTAACAACAGTGAATTATTTGAAAATGTATTTCAAATTTAACAATACTATTTGAACATGGCACTTCAAAAATATGCAATACTAGTGAGTATGTAGTGGTATCTTGGAAATTGAACTTGACTATTTGGTAGCAATATGGCATTTTGTTGTAGCATCTTGCAAGGCATTCTGTACTGGATCTTGTTCTATGACTGTGATGTGAAAACCAATCAATTTTGAACACTGCAATATATTATGTTAAGTTCTTCAAACAAGAACATTGTAACCTTGTTAGGTTAGTGAACATAATAAGCAATCCAATTTATAAAATGCCAAAAAGATGACACTTGTGAATCAAAATTCAGATTGTTGGGTTCACTAATCTAACAAGCTCTTTCTATTTCTGAAAAAGGTTTCTCAGTTAGAAACACTAAATCCCTTTCATTCAGATATCTGGCTTTGAAAATAAGAACAACATACATCAGAATGACCATTAATAGTAAAAGGTTTCATGTTTAAAAATAAGTCCCTTTAATACTATCTTTCACTTAGTGTGGATGCACATTTCCTTATTTTTGGAAATGAGATAAGTAACTGAGAGGGGAGGGGTGAATCAGTTACTCCAAAACAAATCTTTGTCCCTTAGATGTCTAAATACTTTAATACTATTACTCAGGTGTTCCTTCTGTAACTCGGGTGTCAAAGCAATCTTTAATACAATTATACTTTAGAGATTAAGTGTAGAAGCATAAAACATAAAACAAGTAACAAGTACACATATGACACCAAGATTTAATGTGGAAACCCCATATGGGAAACCACCAATGTAACTAGTTACTATTTTTCACTCTTCTGAAGTGAGCCCTGTTAGGAGCCAACCCTGTTAAAGGTTACAATAACACACTGTTAGGTGTGACCTTGTTAAAGGATTTAATCACCCTGTGAGGAGTGGCCTTTTTAGAGGTCTTCAACACTTCAATCTAGAAATGCTACCTTGTGAGAGGATTTAAAAAAGACTTAAGTCTACTCTATTAAGAGATTTTGATCACTGCTACAATTGTTAGAAAGTAACAATGGATTGACCTGTATATGTAAGCAACTATCTTTGTTGATTCATATCTCTGCTTGATTGTAACTGGATCCTTGTTGGTCATATATTCTATTGCAGCTTCGAGTGTTTTGTACTTAATCAGAATCCCATCTTATTTTTCCTTCACTCTTCATGTCACAAAATTCCACACTTCTGCCTTTTCGCTTCCACTTACTTAGATAACAACAACGACACATTCAATACAAACTTGACCTTTCATAAATACATGGTAAGCACTGTCAAGTCAGCTTGAATAAACTCTAAATGATAAATCATAATACAGTCGGCCTCATATAACCATTAATTACATAAAATAAATCACTGTTAGTCGGCTACAACTGAATGCCCAACCAAGATTGACATGCCCGAGTGAACTCGATCAACACTGAACTTCTTCAATGCCCAAACTCAACTCATTCTGTTTACCAACTGTGCTTGGTCTGAATGTAGACATTAGTGTAAAACCACTAAATAAGTGTAAATACATGTGTAACATCAATGACAATACACAATTGAATAATTGTCTTCAACAATCTCCCTCTTTGGCATTGATGGAAACACATCATGTCATAATACGAAGAATTGTGGAGCAACAAATTTTTTTTTTAATGTCTTTAGCTTCATTCTGATTCTACCTCTGACAATGTCCTTAGTTTCATTCTGATTCTTATGTATTATAGAAAACTCTCCCTCTTTGACAACTGATGCCAAAGACTCCAATTTCACAAATCATATTTCTCTTTGAATTTGTAATGTACCTGAATGTATGAATTCATCTGCAATGGGCTCTGATATATCTGCATCAACTGGAAGATTATCACTGTTGCTCGGGTTGATGCATCACTAAATGTATTTTAGTGATCTTTAGGTAGGGGAAGTACCCCTAGCTTTTCTATAAGATACAAGAATGCATCCTTAGGTAAGGGTTTGGTGAATATGTCTGCAACTTGTTCTTTGGTGTTTACATATTCCAACCTTACTTCTCTATTATGTACTAATTCCCTCAAGAAGTGATATTTTATTGCTATGTGCTTGGTTTTGGTGTGCATCACAGGATTCTTTGAGATGTTAATGGCACTGGTGTTGTCACAGTAGATAATAACTAGTTATTTTATCTCTTCCTTCATTCCTAACAACAACTGCTTGATCCATATGATGTTAGAACAGTTCATTGCTGCAACAACATATTCTACCTCTGTCGTATACTGAGAAATACAATTATGTTTCTTGCTAGTCCAAGACACTAACCTTTTTCCAAGAAAGAAAGCTCCACCACTGGTGCTCTTCCTATCATCGACACTTCCATCCCAATCAACATCAGTGAATGCTTTTAAATCAAACTTTCCACCTTTCTTATACCATAAACCATAGTCTTCAGTACCTTTCAGATATCTCATAATTATTTTGATTGCCATTTGGTGATTATCTCTAGGATTAGCTGAAAATCTTGCAAAAATACCAATTGCCAATGCAATATCAGGTCTGGTGTACACAACATATTGCAATTTTCCAATCATGGATCTGTAATTGGTCTGATCTACCTCTTTTGAATCATCATCCTTAGATAGTTTCTGTCCAGTACACATGGGTGTTCCAACAGGTTTGGAATCTTCCATACCAAATTTATTGAGTATCTCCTTGATATATTTTGATTGAGTAATGTAGATACAATCCTTCATTTGATGTACTTGTAAACCACCAAAAAATTTAATCTCACCAAACATAGACATCTCAAATTATTTTCTCATAGCTACAAAGAATGCTTTGCATAGGTCATCATAACCAGTGAATAATATGTCATAAAAAAATATCTCAGCTAATAGTATCTTGTTTTGTGGTCCTTCTTTGATGTATAGGCTACTGTTATCATTGGTTCTCTAAAATCCAATGCTTATTAGATAGTTATGTAGTCTTTCATACCAGGCTATAGATGCTTGCTTTAGTCCATACAGAGCTTTGTGTAGTTTGCAAACCATATTCCTTTTGCTGGGGTCAATAAAGCCTTATGGTTTTTCAATGTAGACTTCCTCTTCTAAGATTCCATTCAAAAATGCAGACTTCACATCCATCTGATATACTTTGTATCCTTTATGTGTAGCATATGCCAGAAGAGTTCTGACTCCTTTGAGTCTTGCAACAGGATCAAAATTTTCTCCATAGTCAGTACCCTCTTCTTGAGCATATCCTTTACAAACTAGTCTAGCCTTGTTTCTAGAGATTTTCCCATTTTCATCCTTTTTTTTTTTCTAAAAACCCACTTGGTTCCAATCACATTCTTGTCCTTTGGCCTAGGAACAAGAGTCCAAGTTTTGTTCTTCTCAATCTGCTCAATCTCTTCATTCATTGCCTCTATCCAACTTTCATCATTCAATGCATCTTTAACAGTTCAATCTAGAAATGCTACCTTGTGAGGGGATTTACAAAAGACTGTTAAGTCTACTCTGTTAAGAGATTTTTATCACTGCTACAATTGTTAGAAAGTAACATTAAATTGACCTATATATGTAAGCAATTATCTTTGTTGATTCAAATCTCTACTTGATTATAATTGGATCCTTGCTGATCAGATATTCTATTGCAACTCCAAGTGTTCTGTACTTAAATCACTATTATTCAGCTGCAACTGAATGTCCGACCAAAACTGACATGCCCAAGTGAACTCGGTCAACACTAAACTTCTTCAATGCCCAAACTCAACTCATTCTGTTTACCAACTGTGCTCAGTCTGAATGTAGACATTAGTGTAAAACCACTACATAACTATAAATACATGTGTAACATCAAAGAAAATACACAATTGAATAATTGTCTTCAACAATCTACCTCTTTGGCATTGATGGAAACACATCATGTCATAATACAAAGAATTGTGGAGAAACAAAAAAATTATTTAATGTCTTTAGCTTCATTCTAATTCTCCCTCTGACAATGTCCTTAGTTTCATTCTGATTCTTATGTATTATAGAAAACTCTCCCTCTTTGACAACAGATGCCAAAGACTCCAATTTCACAAATCATATTTTTCTTTGAAGTTGTAATGTACCTAAATGTACTAATTCATCTGCAATGGGCTCTGATACCAATTGTTGGAAATGAGATAACTAACTGAGAGGGGAGGGGTGAATTAGTTACTCCAAAACAAATCCTTGTCCCTTAGATGTCTAAATACTTTAATACTGTTACTCAGGTGTTCCTTCTGTAACTCGGATGTCAAAGCAATCTTTAATGCAATTATACTTTAGAGATTAAGTGAAGAAACATAAAACATAAAACAAGTAACAAGTACACATATGACACCAAGATTTAACGTGGAAACCCAATATGGAAAAAACCACCAATGTAACTAGTTACTATTTTTTACTCTTCTAAAGTGAGCCCTATTAGGAGCCAACGCTGTTAAAGGTTACAATAACACACTGTTAGGTGTGACCTTGTTAAAGGATTTAATCACCCTGTGAGGAGTGGCCTTGTTAGAGGTCTTCAACACTTCAATCTATAAATTCTACCTTGTGAGATGATTTACAAAAGACTGTTAAGTCTACTCTGTTAAGAGATTTTGATCATTGCTACAATTTTTAGAAAGTAACAATGGATTGACCTGTATATGTAAGAAACTATCTTTGCTGCTTCAGATCTCTGCTTAATTGTAACTGGATCTAGTTAGTAATAACTGAGAGGGGTGGGTGACTCAGTGGCCTCAAATTAATCTTTAAATCAACTCTTATAACCACTATCTATTTCTCAAGTTATGTTTTTCCTACATGATGAATGCCTTGAACAACTTATATCAACTTACTACTTGTCAAATTGCTCTGTTTAACCTTCTTCTTAATGTTTACCAATAAGTAGTATAAATATTTACCGAAACTCAGTAAATATGTAGAGTATACCGATCAACCCAGTGTTAACTATGTCAGATACAAAACAATAAAGAAATGAATCATACACACATAACACATGAATTTTTAACGTGAAAACCATGTTAAGGGAAAAAACCACTGGGACCGGTACCCCAAATTTTCACTCTTCTGAAGTGAGCCCTGTTAGGAGCCAACCCTGTTAAAGGTTACAAATACACTGTTAGGTGTGACCTTATTAGAGGATTTCACACATATAGGTTTTCACTTAGTATCGGGAATCTAATGTTGTCATCCTTGAATTAGCCTCTCTCTTAGACTGTCAATAGGCATCGTGCATATCCAATGCTACTTTCATGAATCAACCTTTTTGGCACTCCTTGGGATGTACCTCAATATATAGAAGACTGTTAAGTCTTGCTATGTTAAGAGACTTGATGCTTCAATGGTTAAACTGAAACAAAATGGCCTATTTCTAATGCAACTTGAATTACAGATTTTCAAATCTATTTAAGTACATTACCTCTCTGATCAATGTATTAATTCAATTCTTTTGTGCTCCATACTTTCTGCTATGTGATGTTGTGCTTACTGTTTGTCAGTGTCTACAGAATTCCTTAGCTCTCCTTCTTCTTGATTGATTAGTACTGCATGAAGTTGTTCTTCATCAGTTTCTCTTTAGCATCCTCTTTCTATTCACTTCCCTTAATCCCCTTTTCATGTGATATGAAAATGAATTAAGCTTGTCTCTTATATAGACATGATATTCACTATTTCTTAATTCTTGATTCTTGGTGTAAAAAATAATCCAACCAATTTGATTTAAAGCATAACTCCTAATTTGTCTCATAGTTATCTTCATGCCAACTGTATAAATTAGCTTTAAAACAATTACTTAACTCTGGTCGAATAAAACAAAGAAAACAACTAGTTAAGTCTATCTTTAGCTCTTGCCAGCTAGATATTTTGTCATTTTCTGAACTCTCTGTTCCGTCGGTCAACTCTTCAGTTAGTTGTCGGTGACAACTGCCAGTTCCATCGCTGTGACTCCAGTTAGCTTTAGGATCTTTGTATGTTGGGTATCAATGAATTTTTTCTCGTCGGGCAACTCTGTCTTCAACTCATCGGGCATCCTGTGGTTTTTCTTTGTCGGGAAACATTGTCTTTTGCTCGTCGGGTATCACTATGAATTTTATTCTTTGCCTTTACTGATGCTGTGCACTCCATCTGTGTTATTTGTCACATACTGAATATTTGACTTTTATGAATTGCTAAAAGCATAATCTTTGTTCCATTGATTCTCTAAAGTCTTTGGCATTATGTACATGACTGTACAGATGATATCAATTTGACATCAATGACAATACAAACCATTAATTGATTTAATGCCTTTCATTATCTTCAACTTAACATTATCAAACATTTAATCAGTTACATGTCATCAATCTCTCCCTTTGGCATTAATGGAAATAAACTTATATTACCACACTATACTATTTCTAATATAATATGAAATACAACTGTTGAGATTCATCAAACTACCAATCTCTCCCTTTTTTCAACCGATAAATGTCTGAACTTTGGTAAGCTCTATTTTAGCTTAGATTTGATTCATGTAGTTCTCCTTTCTTCTGATGTGTTGAGTCCTTTTCTTGTGTTAATTTCTCTCTTTTTGACTGTTCTCCTATTTTGATGTCTTTTTCTCTTTTTAGCAACTCTCCCTTTGTATAATCTTTCACACAACTTTCTCTCCTTAAGGATATAATCTCTCCCTATTGGAGTAATCTGATAATGGATAGTATTTCTCAAGAGAATGTGATAATATGGATAATCTCTCTCCCTTTGACAAAAAGACCAAACAAATATTTTACAAATATCTGACATTCATGTGAAATAATCATTTTCCTATCCATAATATATTCCTTGAATTTCCCTTATCCATCAGCAATACAACAATAATCTCTGGTGCTTAGTTGTGATATATACCTGTCTGTATATAGATGTAGCTTTTAAGTTCATCTCGTTGCTTGCATCAACATGAATGATATTCTGATAATATGTAGGCTAATGCAACCTTCAGTTATTTTACTGACTGGTAGACAAGGTTTTGACCCCTAGTCTCTTTCTCAGGTACTCAAATGTATCCTTGGGCAGTGGCTTGGTGAAGATATCAGTTAATTTTTCTTTGGATTGCACATACTCAAGTATCACCTCTTTTTCTTGAACTTGTTCTCTCAAGTAATGATACTTGATGGCAATGTGTTTATTTTTTGCATGCATGACTGGATTCTTGGAAATGTTTATTGCACTGGTGTTATCACAATAGATAATCACTGGTTCTAAGATCATCATATGCATACCTTCTAGCAACTATTTGAGCCATGCAATATTTGAGCAATTTGCAGCAGCAACAACATACTCTGCTTCTGCAGTAGACTGAGAGATGCATCCTTGCTTCTTGCTAATCCACGTGACAAGTTTGTCACTCATAAAGAATGCTCCTCCAGTTGTGCTCTTCTGGTCATCAAGATTCCCAGCCCAATCAGCATTGGTAAACACCTTAAGGTCAAATTTGCCTTCTCTTCTATACCATAAGCCAAATTCCTTAGTATTCTTCAGATATCTTAGAATTCTTTTTGTAGCAGTCATATGTGAATCCCCGGGGTTAACAGAAAATCTAGCAACAATTCCTACTGCATATACAATATCTGGTCTAGTGTGGACAACATACATGAGTTTTCCAATCATTGATCTGTACAAAGTCTAATTTACCTTTGTTGTTTTGTCCTCCTTTGTCAACTTACATCCAGTAGCCATTGGTGTTCCAACTGGTTTGGATTCTTCCATCTTGAAAATTTTTAGGACCTCTTTGATGTACTTGGACTGTGTAATGAAAATTCCTTCACTTTGTTGAATGATCTGTAGACCAAGAAAGAACTTGATCT
>MU224521.1:518832-533514 GCA_018584345.1 Thuja plicata
TGATGTACTTGGACTGTGTAATGAAAATTCCTTCACTTTGTTGAATGATCTGTAGACCAAGAAAGAACTTGATCTCACCAAACATAGACATCTCAAACTCTTTTCTCATCTCATTAGAAAATGATTTTCATAGCATATTATTGCCTCCAAATATGATGTCATCAACAAATATTTCAACAATCAAGGTGTTAGCATCAGTATCTTCTTTTAAATAAAGATTACTGTTTTTACTAGTCCTTACAAATCCAATACTTATTAGATAGGAATGAAGTCGTTCATACCAGGATCTTGGAGCTTGTTTCAATCCATACAAGGCTTCATGAAGTCTACATACCATGTCCCTCTTGTCTAGATCAGAAAAACCTTCTGCTTGTTCAATGTATACTTCTTCTTCAAGTATTCCATTTGGGAATGCAAACTTGACATCCATCTGATATACCTTGAATCCTTTGAATGTAGCATATGCAAGAAATATTCTTACTCCTTCTAGCCTAGCAATGGGTGTAAAGGTCTCTCCATAGTCTATACCTTCCTCTTGTGCATACCCTTTGCATACTAGTCTTGCTTTGTTCCTTGTGACTTCTCCATTCTCATTCAGCTTATTCTTGAATGTCCATTTTGTACCGATGACATTCTTGTCATCTGGTCTTGGCACAAGTGACCATGTTTTGTTTTTCTCAAATTTCTCAATCTCATCATTCATAGCACTTATCCATTCCTCATTATCTAGTGTAACATTGACAGATTTTGGCTTCAAACTCACAAATTAAACAATTTGAGTTTAAAGACTTACTTCTTGTTCTTGTACCAGCTTTCTTATCTCCATAATAACTCTTTGTCCTCATGGGTCCACATAAATCAGTATGGACTAATTCTAGAATTGCATCAGATGTATGGGTTTTTCTTTTGCAACTAGACTTTGTCATTTTACCTTTTTGATAGTTTTTACACATGATGTTGTCGGGCTAGGTCATTGTTGGTAAGCCTCTGACATTTCTCTTTTTGCTAATTTTCATGATGTTGTCAAAGTTCACATGAAACAGTATTTTGTGCCATAACCATATGTCTTCATTTGTAGCAATCAAACAAGTGGAGTCAGTATCATTTAGATAGAATAAGTTACCTTTTGTCTACTCACCGGTACCAATCAGATTTCCAGATTTATTGAAGATCTTTTCCTTCTTATTTTTAAATGCTACTTTGTGACCTGAACTATTCAACTGAGAAACACTCAATAGATTATAATTCAATCCATTTACCCAATAAGCATTCTCACACTTTATCTAGCTATTCAACATTATTGTTCCTCTACCTTCAACTGGACAAGGTGTGCCATTTCCTATTCTTACTGATTCACCCTTGTAGTATTCAAAAGTCTCAAAATTTTGCTTATCACCGGTCATATGATGAGTGCATCCACTATCTATGATCCAAACATCATTTTTTCTAATTTGAGATATGAGAGTTGTTTCTACATACCTTTCTTCATCATCATCTGAATCATCCTTTATAGCCACAAACACCATCTCGATGTCTTCATTAGATTCGGTGTCAGTATCATCATCCTTGCATTTTTCTAAGTAGCTGACCTTCTTTCCTTTGTCCTTATAGTCTTGGGTATCTCTTCTTTCTGATTGTCGGTAGCTTCTGTAATCACCTCTGTCAGACTTCTTCTCAAAAGATCTGTCATTACTTCTATCATCTTTTCTTATGTTAGTACATCTTGCAACAAAATGTCCAATCTCTTTGTAATTAAAAGAAACAAGTGGTAATTTACCTTTGCCTTGATTTACTTATTCTCATATAAGTTTTGAATGCAGACTCTATGTCTGGTAAGACACTATTATCGAAGTTATTCATCTCAAATGAAATCAGTCTTCCAATTAAACTATCTAGAGTAACATTTCTATTTTCTACCGCTCTGATTTCTTGAATGGTAGATACTCTAATAGCATAAGTAGGCAGTAAGGTTCTTAGAATTTTACTTACCACTGTATCTTCTTCCAGTACACCTCCAACTCCTTGGATAGCATTGACTACTTCTTTAATTCTTGTGCTGTACTGAGTGATGTTTTCTCCTTATTTCATTTTGAGATCATCAAACTTTCCTCTAAGGCTTTCTGCCTTGGCTCTCAAAACATTTTTGTCACCACCATGTACAAGCTTCAATTTGTCCCACATCTTCTTTGCAGTTTTGCATTCTTTGACATCTTCAAATTCAGCATCAGAGAGAGGAAGCAAGCTCTATCATCATGCCATTATGTTCATGCTTCTCTCTCATTTGTTCAATTGTTGGTGCTCTTGTGGGCAACACATATTCAATTTCTAGGAATTGAGTAACATCATTACCAATACCTCATAAGTGGAGTCTTATTCTGCTCTGCCATGAAGCAAAATTATCTTTGTTCAACTTGGGCACATCTCATATGTTCATCTTGTGATCTTTGGCTTAGGTCTAGAAACCTTCCTTCTAAACACACAAGCTCTGATACTAATTGTTAGTAATAACTTTGAGGGGGGTGAATCAATGGCCTCAAATTAATCTTTAAATCAACTCTTATAACCACTATCTATTTCTCAAGTTATGTTTGTCCTACATGATGAATGCCTTGAACAACTTATATCAACTTACTACTTGTCGGATTGCTCTGTTTAACCTTCTTCTTAATGTTTATAGATAAGCAGTATAAATATTTACTGAAACTCAGTAAATATGCAAAGTATACCGATCAACCCAGTGCTAACTATGTCAGATACAAAACAATAAAGAAATGAATCATACACACATAACACATGAATTTTTAATGTGGAAACCCTGTTAAGGGAAAAAACCACTGGGACTGGTACCCCAAATTTTCACTCTTCTAAAGTGAGCCATGTTAGGAGCCAACCCTGTTAAAGGTTACAAACACACTATTAGGTGTGACCTTGTTAGAGGATTTTACACATATAGGTTGTCACTTAGTATCGGGAATCTAATGCTGCCATCCTTGAATTAGCTTCTCTCTTAGACTGTCAATAGGCATCGGGCATATCCAATGCTACTTTCATGAATCAATATTTTTGGCACTCCTTGGGATGTACCTCAATATATAGAAGACTGTTAAGTCCTACTCTATTAAGAGACTTGATGCTTCAATGGTTAAACTAAAACAAAATGACATGTTTCTAATGCAACTTGAATTACAGATTTTCAGATCTATTTAAGTACATTACCTCTCTGATCAATGTATCAATTCAATTATTTTGTGCTCCATACTTTCTGCTCTGTGACATTGTGCTTACTATTTGTCGGTGTCTGCAGAATTCCTTAGCTCTCCTTCAGCTTGATTGATCAGTATTGCATGAAGTTGTTCTTCACCAGTTTCTCTTTAGCATCCTTTTTATATTCACTCCCCTTAATCCCCTTTTCATGTGATACAAAAATGAATTAAGCTTTTCTCTTATATAGACATGATATTCATTGTTTCTTGATTCTTGATTCTTGGCATAAAAAAAAATCCAGCCAATTTGATTTAAAGCATAACTCCTAATTTGTCTTGTAGTTATCTTCATGCCAACTGTATAAATCATCTTTAAATCAATTACATAAATCTGGTCGAATAAAATAAGGAAAACAACCAGTTAAGTCTATCTTTAGCTCTTGCCAGCTAGATATTTTGTCATTTTCTAAACTCTCTATTCCATCAGTCAACTCTTCAGTTAGTTGTTGGTGACAACTTCCAGTTCCATCAGTGTGACTCCAGTTAGCTTCAGAATCTCTGTCCGTCAGGCATCAATGGATTTTTGCTCGTCAGGAAACTCTATCTTCAGCTCGTCGGGCATCCTGTGGTTTTTCTTCATCGGGAAACACTATCTTCTTCTCGTCGGGTATCACTGTTACTTTTCTTCTTTTCCTTTACCGATGGTGTGCACTCCGATGATGTTATCTATCACATAGTGAATACTTGACTTTTATGCATTGCTGAAAGCATAACCTTTGTTCCATTGATTCTCTGAAGTCTTTGGCATTATGTACATGACCGTACAGATGATATCAAGTTGACATCAATGACAATACAAACCATTAACTGATTAATGCCTTGCATTATCTTCAACTTGACATTATCAAACATTTAATCAGTTACATGTCATCAGATCCTTGTTGATCAGATATTCTATTGCAGCTCCAAGTTTTCTGTACTTAATCAAAATCCCATCTGTTTTCACCTTCACTCTTTGTTGAGGCTTAGAATTACCACCCCAACTCAGGAATTGGGGCTTTATATGTTATTCTATCCTAACAATGGAAACCTTCTCTAGCTGTGGGTGGACTAAGATTGAGAATGAGCCTCTGGATTCTAGGCCGGTTCCTATCTGATTTGGGATATCACCTCCTGATTGAAAACTTAATTGGGAAAAGGGAGAAAGATTTAAAACTGAATGGGAAATGGGGTGATACACCAAAAATTACTCCAGATCTATCAGGATTTTTTAAACCCGCATCCCCAACTACAAAATCACTGAGTTGCATTTATCATTCTCTACTCAACATAAAGGTTGACTACAATTCACTATTAGGGTTAATACCAAAAACAGTAAAAATTGACAACAAACTTACATATCCTGCAAAAGGCCTAATTTTTGATAAGATAGGAAAGGAATTGGCAACAATTCACTTTACCAGATCACATAAAATATGCAGAAAACAAGAATAGGATTGGATCCAATGCCCATAAATTGATGTAATCAGAAAGCCTGCTCTATTTTCCTTCAAAAACCTATAAATGTGGTTACAAAAAGCATAAAAAAGGTCTATAGGAACCAATAGCTCTCTAAAATAACCTTCTCTCCTGATTTTGAACCCCTAAACATGATGCAAAGGATCAACTATATAGCCCACATGGCTTAATTTTGAAAATGAGATCTCCCTCCAAAAGTCCCTCTCAAACAGAAAGATAACCCAAAATTAGAGACCTAAATGATGCCTACAAATTAGCCCCCCATCAAGCTCCTCAAAAATAGCACATCCCTAAATATAAGGCATGACTCATGCCAAAAATTAAGCCCTAAAGACAAATTTTGAAAATGAAACTAGCCCTCTCAAACATGCTCCCTTAATGTTGATATTTTCTTGATTTTCATCTTTTACACAATAAATATCAACATATTACAAACTTCATAAAAGAAACCCATCAAAATGCATAACTCTAAATGCATAAACTCTACCCACATTTACATAAAAACTCCAACTCCTATGACTTAGCCGACACCATAATATAAAATGCATCACCCAAACCGTATAACCGACCATATTATATAGCCAAAACACGCCAACCTGACACTATAACCATGGTCAACATGACCAATTTTTGATAAATATCTCCCTCCCTATCGTGGCACTAAGAGAGCTTATCTTTGCAACTGTAGTTACAAAAGGCGTTAACTGTTGTACTCGATGGATTCCAAAGTTTCGTAAAACTTGGCACAATGCATTCTTTTACATTCATTTGCATCTCCAATTTTGGGGAAAGAGGAGTTAGGGTTTACAGCTTCTGTGTCGCCATGCTGGTGATCTTCTCTATTTCTTTGCGTTTGATCTCTGTCATGCTTGGGCTCATGTGGAATTTACTATTTGTTTATTGGAGTTATCTAAAGAGAGCTTGGGCTCCTTTCTGCACTTTCATTGGAGTTTATTTTCCATGAAACATGGCATTTTCCTACACTCGAACTCCACCATGGAACTTGGGCCCTTCATTGTTTCATTTGTAGAGAGCTGGGCTCTTCTATATGTCATGGATTCTTACTAAAGTTTGGGGTTTAATGCCATAAGATATGGCATTTTTGCATGTATCTTTGCAAGAAGCTCAGGCTTCAGCAGTTAGGACTTTGGCTCTACCTCTTGGCACTGGGATCATACCTAGAGTTTAGATACCATAAAATGTGGCGTTCTCTATGGATATCTTGAATGCTTGATGGGGTTTTTGTCTCTTACTAGAGTTTCATTACCATGGCACATGGCGTTTGGCTTGTGCTTATTCCTTATTTAAAGCTCAAGTCCCACTACATCTTGCCTTACAACTTGGTGCCTACCATCATGAAACATGGTGCCTCTTCTATAAATCTTTTAAGAAGTTTGAGTTTCATGTTTTCATAGAAATAGGGGTCCTCATAATGTCGCAGGCTATTTTTATAAAAATTTGATTTTTATGCATGCCTTCAAACATAAGAACTTGGGCTCTTCTTTTTTTAACCACGGTTTGCACCTTGGGACTTGGAGTCCACTTTTCTCAAATCATGGCATTCCTCTGCATTTACAGTTGAACTTTGAGCTCTTTAGTTGAACTGGTCTGCACACGTGTCTCCATGTTGAACACCCAGATAAGTAACACTTAGTCATTATGATCTGCAGCTCTTTTACTTGAAATAGCTGCTTGTTATTGTGCTCGACATGCTGTAACTTGTGCAATACATATTACGGCCTTTTGGTTTTACATATTTACATCCTTCTAGCAATAAATTTGTGTTTTACTTTTCCATTTACTTCACATTGATTCCATTTTCTTGTAGCATACAATCTGTAGCTTCACTTGAAGTCTTGCTCTGTAGATAATTGTATGTTACTCTTTTATGATTATTGCACAATGTAGTAGATGAAATGGTAACAAAATCTGATCACCCTCATGGCTCCTTTCTTTTATATCTAGAAGTAAACATAGAACATCTGCAAGATGTCATTTTCTTTGACTAAGAAATGAATTCCATAACCTTTTGTCTTGTATGTAGACTCCATTAAATTTTTCCATTAACAGAAAGATAATAATGTCAGAAAACAAAACCATCTTCACACTGTTGAGGCCATGAGCATCTGAACTAAGAATACTACATATTTGATATGCATCATTATGTTTTGTGCTTTATTTCCATCCATTATTGTCAGATCACTTTTAAATATGCAGTCTTTCAATATAAGAAATAGTGTATAAATACAATGTTTAACTAATATCCTGTATAGAACATCTCTTCAAATTCATATTAGGCACATGGATACTGTACTTGTTCAATTCTTATGGATATATGCATACATAGATACCAGTGATTTTATATGCACACTCTCTTTTACTTGTTTTTAGAAGTAGATGTCACTGTAGATTGATTCCTTATCTCATTCAAAGGCATCATGTACTGTGACGACATTACTTTCCATTCATCCTACATGATAACAGTACACATTTTGCCTCCATTTCTTCATATCACTTCTTGTGCATATGTATGAACTGTATCCTCTTGTAATGCTCACAACCTTCTTGTATGTAATATCTTATGTGAAGTTCGAGCACGGGCTCGTGACACTCACTGCATTTCTTTTGTTATCAGCATTTAGTTACTTGTTCACCTATTGCACACACATCATTGATCAACCTGTTAGGTCAGCTAACAACATGAGCCAATTAATGTTTGTGTATGAGTGTCATATGTGATGACACTCATGCATGAATGTTGGTTGTTTTGTTTGTGTTTGTTAACTTAACAGGTTGATGTCATTCTGAAGAAATTTTTTCTCAGATTCAAGACCTAAATCCCTTTAATTCATATTCTTTTGGTTCTACAAATAGCAATACATTTGAAAATGCAGACTAATAACCATATGTAATGAAAGGTTTCACAAGGATATGTTCATTTGATATTATTTATTCAGTTGATGCTAAGGCATATCTTGCTGTCGTATTGATGTTATTAGTAAATATTCAGCTTTTGAAAACCTAATTGATGTATGTTGTTTGTGGTTCATGTATTTCTTAGATCCAATTGGATCTAACATCTCTTTTCTCTTTGTGATGCAGGACAGGACCCTAGACCTAATATGTAGAGCTGACTAAAGGATGGACAAAAGACACCATGAAGATTGGACAAGGAAGACAATCAACACCAAATGCAGATATTTCACCATAAAAGGCAATGCATGGACCCCAACTCATGTTTCATTCATGCTTTTATTTCTGTAATTACCACTAAGTTTTGAATCCAAAAGATGTAACATGAAACCTATATGCATACTACATTCAGTTCAAATGCAGAATGTAATGATCAATTAGAATTTTGAATTTTAAAACATGATCACTACTTAGAATACAATTTTTTGATAGTATGAATGCAATGGAAAGGTATTTTTACCATCTTCTGAATAAAAAATATGGAAAAGATATTTATGCAATTTTTTGTATGTATGATTGTTAGATTGCAAATGTGCAAACTTAGGGTAACAATTCTGGCGACCTCTGCTGGATGTCTACCTGCTAGACATGAACTTAGACCTTATCACTGTGGAAAATGAGGAATAAATTAGGAAACCAAATCAGCCTTATTGAAAAATAAATGCAACCTAGACCTAGGACTCAACAACCTAACAAGGACTTTGTGCCAAGAAAGCACTTTATTTGAAAATGAAACCTAACCTACTCTAACCCTATCTAGTATGATATATACTAGATAAAGCCATTAACTGATTGAGAGAAATAACTCCCCATTCTCCTTAGCTCAGAATTTTCAACAAGACTAAAGACAATCATACTAATATGGATGAATATCATGCATGTAATTAGCTGATGTAGGAAATTTTGTTGGGCAAAGCAGCCACTTGGCTAAATAGCTTGGAGAACAACACCTTCTAGAAAGGATCCACGAGGTGCAATGGTCCCTCCTTAGCTTCATCTACTGATGGATTAGCATGCTTAAGTGTGAACATGCCCACCTCTTGTTCATTAGACTGTTTCCTTGCCAAATGCCTGATGGGACAACCTCTAGATAGAGAAAAATTGGGAATTTGTTTCTGATGCTCTGTCTTCTGAACACAGTCCTTTTGGTGTACATGCACTAACCTGAGCTCTTTTGATGGAATGAGTTGAGGCAAAACTGAGACTGGATTATCATCAAGGCTCAAACAGAACTTTTCAAGATCATCCCAGAATAAGTCCTCTTCATCCAAATTACCTTCTTGCACTGATTCAGCTTGACAAATTACTTGGTCTCCTTTCTCTTGAAAGCACAAAACTTTCTCATGCCCATTCTGGTGACCCAAAACTGGTGAAGATGCTAGTAGAAGCATGTTTCCTTCCTCAATATAGTTAGGAAGTTCTTAAAAAAAAAAGGCTCCGCATCTCTTGTCCAAAACCTTCTTCACTCTGCTTATTGCAAAGAGGCTCTTTAAGTTGTATCTGATAAGATTCCTTGTATTTCATACCTGTAGAAATCAACAGTTGTATTATCTCTCTATGCTCCTGCAGCTCTTTGTCATGCAACTCCTTATGAGCTTCTAGCTCTCTTTGGAAATCTTCCTCTTTTGTAGCTGTAGCAACACTAACCTTTCTCAACTCTTCTTCACAAAATTATTTCAGTGTTGCTAGTTGGCTTGCAAGGGCTGCTTGTATTCTTTTTTTTCCTACAATAACCTCTTCATACTACCTCCATCTGGCATCAAACTTCTCCTTTTCTTGTGTCTACATATGCCCCTTCTTTGTTTCCAACACTTCTTCATAGTATTTCTTCTGTTCTTCCAGCCTTTTATGTATAATTGACTCATGATGCATGTGCAGCTGCACCAAATACTTCCTATGGCATTGCTCCTGATAAGCCAACCTTTCTTGTTGTTGTGCATGTGCTTGTTGGAAAAGATCCTCTTGCTAGATCCTCAATTCTTGTTGGAACTCAAATTCTTGTTGCCTCTTGTCATCTACAATCTGCATAGACAAGTCTTGCAACATGTGTAACTGTATGTTTTGACATGGATGAAAATTATTCAATGGATCAAAATCATCCATAAATGTAATGAAGTCTGACCTACTCCCTTGAGAGCGGTCCCACCGGGCATGCCAAAAACTGTTGAGGCTTAGAATTATCACCCCAACTCAGGCTTTGGGGCTTTATATGATATTCTATCCTAACAATAGAAACCTTCTCTAGCTATAGGTGGACTATGATTGAGAAGGAGCCTCTAGATTCTAGGCTGGTTCCTATCTGATTTGAGATTTCACCTCCTGATTGAAAATTGAATTGGGAAAAAGGAGAAAGATTTAAAACTGAATGGGAAATGGGGTGATACACAAAAACTTACTCCAAATCTATCAGGAATTTTCAAACCAGCATCCCCAACTACAAAATCACTGAGCTACATTTATCATTCTCTACTCAACATAAAGGCTGACTAGAATTCACTATTAGGGTTAATACCACAAATAGTAAAAACTGACAAAAAACTTACATATTTTGCAAAAGGCCTGATTTTTTATAACATAGGAAAGGAATATAGGAAACAATTCACTTTACCAGATCACATAAAATATGCAACACTTAATCCAGAAAAGAAGAATAGGGTTAGATCCAATACCCAGAAATTGATGTAATCAGAAAGCCTGCTCTATTTTCCTTCAAAAACCTATAAATGTGGTTACAAAAAGCATAAAAAAGGTCTATAGGAACCAATGGTTCACTAAAATAACCTTCTCTCTTGTTTCTGAACCCCTAAACATGATGCAAAGGATCAACTATATAGCCCACATGGCTTAATTTTGAAAATGATATCTCCCTCCAAAAGTCCCTCTCAAACAGAAAGATAACCCAAAATTAGAGGCCTAAATGATGCCTACAAATTAGCTCCCCATCAAGCTCCTCAAAAATAGCACATCCCTAAATCTAAGGCATGACTCATGCCAAAAACTAAGCCCTAAAGAATAATTTCAAAAATGAAACTAGCCCTCTCAAACATGCTCCCCTAATGTTGATATTTTCTTTATTTTCATCTTTTACACAATAAATATCAACATATTAAAAACTTCATAATAGAAACCCATCAAAATGCATAAATCTAAATGCATAAAATCTACCCACATTTACATAAAAACTCCAACTACCATGACTTAGCCAACACCATAGTATAAAATGCATCACCCAAACCATATAACCGACCGTAGTATATAGCCAACACACCCCAACCCGACACTATAACCATGGTCAACATGACCAATGTTTGATAAATATCTCCCTCCTTATCGTGGCACTAGGAGAGCTTATCTTCACAACTGCAGTTACACAAGGCGTTAACTACTGTACTCGATGGATTCCAAATTTTCATAAAACTTGGCACGATGCATTCTTTTGCATTCATTTGCATCTCCAATTTTGGGGAAAGAGGAGTTAGGGTTTATAGCTTCTATGTCGCCATGCTAGTGATCTTCTCTATTTCTTTGTGTTTGATCTCTGTCATGCTCGGGCTCATGGGGAATTTACTATTTGTTTGTTGGAGTTATCTAAAGAGAGCTCGGGCTCCTTTCTGCACTTTCAATGGAGTTTATTTTCCATGAAACATGGCATTTTCCTGTACTCGGACTCCACCATGGAACTCAAGCCCTTCATTTTTTCATTTTTAGAGAGATGGGATCTTCTATATGCCATGGATTCTTACTAAAGTTTGGGGTTTAATGCCATAAGATATGGCATTTTTGCATGTATCTTTGCAAGAAGCTCAGGCTTCAGCAGTTAGGAGTTGGGCTCTACCTCTTGGCACTGGGATCATACTTGGAGTTTAGATACCATAAAATGTGGCGTTCTCTGTGGATATCTTGAATGCTTGCTGGGGTTGTTGTCTCTTACTAGAGTTTCATTACCATGGCACATGGCGTTCGGCTTGTGCTTATTCCTTGTTTGAAGCTCGAGTTCCGCTGCATCTTGCCTTACAACCTAGGGTCCACCATCATGAAACATGGTACCTCTTCTATATATCTTTTAAGAAGTTTGAGTTTCATGTTTTCATATAAATCGGGCTCCTCATAATGTCGTGGTCTCTTTTTATAAAACTTGAAGTTTTATGCATGCCTTCAAGCATAATAACTTGGGCTCTTCTTTTTTTTTTACCACGGTTTGCACCTTTGGACTTGGAGTCCACTTTGCTCAAATCATGGCATTCCTCTGCATTTATATTTGAACTTTGAGCTCTTTAGTTGAACTAGTCTGCACACGTGTCTCCATGTTGAACACCCAGATAAGTAACACTTAGTCATTATGATCTGCAGCTCTTTTACTTGAAATAGCTACTTTTTATTATGCTCGACATGCTATAACTTTTGCAATACATATTACGGCCTTTTGGTTTTACAGATTTACATCCTTCTGGCAATAAATTTGTGTTTTAGTTTTTCATTTACTTCACATTGATTCCATTTTCTTGTAGCATACAATCTGTAGCTTCACTTGAAGTCTTACTCTGTAGGTAACTGTATGTTACTCTTTTATGATTATTGCACAATGTATTTGATGAAATGGTAACAAAATCTGATCACCCTCATGGCTCCTTTTTTTTAATATCTAGAAGTAAACACAGAACATCTGCAAGCTGTCATTTTCTTTGACTGAGAAATGAATTCCATAACCTTTTGTCTTGTCTGTAGACTCCATTAAATTTTTCCTTTAATAGCAAGATAATAATGTTATAAAACAAAACCATCTTCACACTGTTGAGGCCGTGAGCATCTGAACTGAGAATACTACATAATTGATATGCATCATTATGTTTTGTGCTTTATTTCCATCCATTACTATCAGATCACTTTTAAATATGCAGTCTTTTAGTATAAGAAATAATGTATAAATACACTATTTAACTAATACCTTGTATAGAACATCTCTTCAAATTCTCATTAGGTACATAGATACTGTACTTGTTCAATTCTTATGGATATATACATACATAGATACCAGTGATTTTATATGCACTCTCTTTTACTTGTTTGTAGAAGTAGTTGTCACTGTAGATTGATTCCTTATCTCGTTCAAAGGCATCATGTACTGTGACAGCATTACTTTCCATTCATCCTGCATGATAACAATACACATTTCGTCTCCATTTCTTCATATCACTTCTTGTGCATCTGTATGAACTGTATCCTCTTGTAATGCTCAATACCTTCTTGTATGTAATGTCTTATGTGAAGTTCGAGCACGGGCTTGTGACACTCACTGCATTTCTTTTGTTATCTACATTTAGTTACTTGTTCACCTATTACACACACATCATTGATCAACCTGTTAGGTCAGAAAACAATATGAGCCAATTAATGTTTGTGTATGAGTGTCATATTAGATGACACTCATGCATGAATGTTGGTTGTTTTTTTTGTGTTTGTTAACTTAACAGGCTGATGTCATTCTGAAGAAATTTTTTCTCAGATTCAAGACCTAAATCGCTTTAATTCAAATTCTTCTGGTTCTACAAATAGCAATACTTTTGAAAATGTAGACTAACAACCATATTTAATGAAAAGTTTCATAAGGATATGTCCATTTGATATTATTTATTCAGTTGATGCTAAGGCATATCTTGTTGTCGTATTGATGTTATCAGTAAATATTTATCTTTTGAAAACCTGATTGATGTATGTTGTTTGTGGTTCATGTATTGCTTAGATCCAATTGGATCTATCATCTCTTTTCTCTTCATGATGCAGGACATGACCCTAGACCTAATATGCATAGCTGACTAAAGGATGGATAGAAGACACCATGAAGACTGGACAAGGAAGACAATCAACACCAAATGCAGATATTTCACTATACAAGGCAATGCATGGACCCCAACTCATGCTTCAGTCATGCTTTTCTTTCTGTAATTACCACTAAGTTTTGAATCCAAAAGATGTAACATGAAACCTATATGCATACTACATTCAGTTCGAATGCACAATGTAATGATCAATTAGAATTTTGAGTTTTAAAACATGATCAATACTTAGAATACAACTTTTTGATAGTTTGAATGTAATAGCAAGGTATTTTTACCATCTTCTGAATAAAAAATATGGAAAAGATGTACATTTATGCAATTTTTTGTATGTATGATTATTAGATTGCAAATGTGCAAATTTAGGGTAACACTCTTCATGTCATAGAATTCCACACTTCTGCTTTTTTGCTTCCACTTACTTAGATAACAAAAACCACACATTCAATCCAAACTTGACCTTTCATAAATACAGGGTAAGCCTTGTCAAGTCAGCTTGAATAAACTCTAAATGATAAATCATAATATAGTCAACCTCATATAACCATTAATTACATAATATAAATCACTGTCAGTCACCTGCAACTAAATGCCCGACCAAGACTGACATGCCCGAGTGAACTTGGTCAACACTAAACTTCTTCAATGCACGAACTCAACTCATTATGTTTACCAACTATGCTTGGTCTGAATATAGACATTAGTGTAAAACCACTACATAAGTGTAAATACATGTGTAACATCAATGACAATACACAATTGAATAATTGTCTTCAACACTTATTACATTGAATTTGTAGGATTTCACAAATGTGCAAATCCACAGAAAGCCAAGATCACCTGCAAGAAAAATACCAGAAGCTGGAGTGAAACATGTGAGAGAGAGAGAGCTAGGGTTTTGAGAATCTCAGCGGAGTGAGAGCAAAAATTTATTTCTCAAAAGAATGAAACAATAATTACAAAAAGCGGCTTATAAGGTGAGAAACCCTAAAGTCGGAGAAAGCTAGGTTTGTGCAAATAATAATTAATAAACATATTAATTATTATGCACCTAAATGACAAGCTTAAGTGAAAAAGAATAATAGCGACCTTTAATAATTAAATCAGATAGACTTAATTATAAAGGTAAATTGACTATTACTCTAACACCCCCC
>MU224521.1:537699-548059 GCA_018584345.1 Thuja plicata
CGGGCCACAAAGGGGTCCGACATTGAGAGAAAGAAAGACGGAAGTAGAAGGGTCAATTTATGAAAGTAAATGACAGAAAGCAAAAACACCCCCCCGTAAAGTAGGATTCTAACCCCCGTACAGCAAGTAAACAACCACGGAAAGTACAAAGAAAACTAGAGAAAAAACCTGGAAACTGGATGCAGAGCAGAAGGGAAAACAAAGCCTCTACTTTAACGCTGAAAATAGGTGCTCAAACGGTGGAATCAACAAACAAAACCAGCACCATCACGTCTGTCTTGGAAATAGCTTTCCAGCGATATTTTGTTTTTTGAAAACGGACACCGTATACCCAAGATATGGGCAAAAAACCAACTGCCCCTCCGAAACAATGCTCTCTGGAAAAACACAGAGACTGTGTTAAATTTGACGGCCGTATGCCCATCGCAGGCCGTCGGGTCGCCGGAAAAAAAGTACGACCGCCGGAAAAAAAACAAACTCGCCGGTAAATTTGTAAATGTCACCGGAAAAAAAATCCGGTAGCTGACGTCAGCTGACATCAGCCCGGTTAGATGGCCAGTGGCGAGCCAGTGGCGGGCCGGTGGTCGGATGGCGGCTCCACCGGCGGAGGCGGAGCGGCGGCGGTCTTCTGGCGGAGCGCGGGCGGCGGAGGAGGCGGCGGCCGGTCGCGGCGGCGCTGCGGGGGCGCGCGGGTGGCGCGCTGTCGTGGAGCGGCGCGCGGGTGGCCCGCGGGCGACGCGCTGGCGGCGTGGGCAGACTGCGCCCAAAACCTTCAAAAAAACACGTTTTTAACATTTTTTGAGATTTTTTTCTCGATTTTCGAGCCGTACGGCCCTCGTAGGCTCGAAATTTTTCCCTGGGGTCACGGAGACCAAAAGTAGTCGAGTTTTAGGTGATTTCGACTCTCCTGGGCCTTCTGGACGCAATGGCAGTGTCTGTTTCTGCTCAATCTGCTCCAGAAGGTCGTGCCTCCTTCAAAGTGACAGAAAACCTCAGAAACAAGCTGTGGCTGTCGTCTTTGAATCCAGGCTTCAAGAACTTCAACCTCGGCAGCGATAGGGAAGCTATGATACCATGTAGGATTTCACAAATGTGCAAATTCCACAGAAAGCCAAGATCACCTGCAAGAAAAATATCAAAAGCTGGAGTGAAACCTATGAGAGAGAGAGAGCTAGGGTTTTGAGAATCTCAGCGGAGTGAGAGCAAAAATGTATTTCTCAAAAGAATGAAATAATAATTACAAAAAGCGGCTTATAAGGTGAGAAACCCTAAAGCCAAAGAAAGCTAGGTTTGTGCAAATAATAATTAATAAACATATTAATTATTATGCACCTAAATGACAAGCTTAAGTGAAAAAGAATAATAGCGACCTTTAATAATTAAATCAGATAGACTTAATTATAAAGGTAAATTGACTATTACTCTAACAGAATTTACCAGAGAGATATGCAGTATTGAAACAATTGATTGTAGTTGTATGTTGTTTGTGTTTCATGCATTGCTTAGATCCACCAGGATCTAACACCATTTTCTCTCTCATGATGCAGGTGAAAAACCCTAAAGACTTAGTGAAGATGAAGACCTAGACTTGAAGACCTAAGACCTAATAGACAACCAGCTGACAATAAACATACAATAAGGCAATGCATGGGACCCCTACTCCATACTTTTATCATGCTTTCTATCCTCCAAATGTACTCTTTGATTGACATGAAATATGAAATATGAAAGGATACTTGTATAATACATTCAGTTTGAATGCACAATGTAATGATCAGTTATGAATTTGAAAGTGTGAATCTGATCAATACTTAGAGTACAATGAATTATGAGAATATGAATGTAATAGCAATATATGCATCTTTATTGGCTAAACAATAATGTTAAATAGGTGTACCTTTATGCAATCTTTCTGATGTTTATAGTTTTAATGTTGCATGCATACTTTTATCTTCTGAATTTAAACAATTTTGTAACTTAAGATAGAAACTATAAAATCCATAATTCAATGTAAAATAATTATCAATTTACCAATTTAGTGTGCAACTAAAATGATAACATTTTCTGGCAACCTCCCAGGGGTGTTTGCCTGCTGAACAAAAATTAGACCAGTTGCCTTTTGCTTATCCATTGGGCCAGAGTCTTCAACATTTATGAACAACTAAACCTTCTCTTTTCATGACACAACTACAAACTAAAAAACTAAAACTAAACTAAAACTTGTGCTTACCAGCACTTAGAGAAAGCAAACTATCTGAAAACAACAGATTCAAAGGAAGAATGTGCTTGAACAACAACCTTGGTTGCATGGTGTAGGTGTGAGCATGATGCATATGATATGAGATAGTGGAATTATCCATGTCTCATGTGATGGGTATGTTGTTCATACACATATCATGTGATTGATCTTGATGTTTCTGTTCATTTTGCCTTTAAAACTGCAAAAGCAAACTATTTGAAAAACAACTTCTCTTTCCACCATGGTTACATTATTGAGGTATTCATCATTTATAACTAGGAACCCCAATGGGTTCTTGATTATGCATGGTATGTATCTTCTTGATGTGACCATGGTGGGAATAGAAGTACTAACTACAACTAACTAAAAGAAACTATGTTGAAAGCACTTATTCACACCAACTGACCTCAAAAGCAACACTTGAGGTGGATCCCATTAACTAGGATTGGCAATTCTTCTCCTTCCATATTTGAGAGCTGAAAAGCATTATGGGCCTTGCATCCTATAATCACAAATGGACCATCCCAAATGACATCAAATTTTGAATGCTTACCAGGTCTATTTTTCCTCTTATCCCATTTCAGAACTAAATCACCTTCTTGAAAGATTCTTGCAACAAATTTTCTGTCAAATGTCTTCCCCATTTGAACATGATGTTCTTCCAACTTCTAAAAATGTTCTTTCCTAATCTCTTATAACTCTATCAAGTCATTCAATCTTACCTCCATAGGCTGCTGGTCCAGCAAATCCAATTCCTTGATAAGGCTCAAACTGGGCAACTCTACCGAAATTGGCAACCTTGCCTCTCTTCCATAAACCAACATATAAGGTGAATTACCTGCTGAGCATTTTGGGGTGATCCTATCAGCCCACAAGGCTTTCTTTAACTTTCTGCTCCAAACTCGCTAGTTGTCTTCAATAATCATCTTGATGATGTGAATCAAATTTTTATTTGTTGATTTAGCTTGTCCATTACCCTGTGGGTAATAATTGGATGAGGTACTAAGATAAACATTGTTCTTTACTTCCCAATCAGTAATTCTTGTTCCTAAAAATCCCAAAGCATTATCAGAAATAATGGATTCAGGTGCTCCAAACCTTGCAATTAGATCTTCATAGAAATTCAGAACTGAAGTTTCATTTGCATTTTTCAATGGAACAACTTCAGTCCACTTTGTAAAATAATCTGTTGCTGTCAATCTATATCTATGACTTGAACTTGATGATGGGTTTATGGGACTAACAAAATCAAGACCCCACTTAACAAAAGGTGGTTCAACTTGAATTGGATTAAGAGGTAAAGTTGCTAACCTTTACTTATTTGAGAAAACAAAACATTTCAAACACCATCTTACCCATATGAAGGCATCCTTGTACAAGTTTGGCCAAAAATAGCCATCTTTCATTATCTTCAACGTTGTTGTCCTTGCAACAAAATGGCCAACTATTGGTCCATCATGGAATTCTTCTAGAACTTTGTCAGTTTGATCTCCACTGATGCATCTCAACAATACACCATTATAATCCCTCCTATACAGTACATTATTTAGTAAACAATAAGGGATGGATTGCAATCTATAATACCTCCTTTTTTATCTTTCCAAACCTTCAAGACAATGTCCTATTTGCAAGAAAACCATCACATCATTTAACCAATCATTCTGCAAATTTGGGACAACAACTTGTTCATTGTCTTCTATAGCTAAAACTACTTCAGAATCACCTTTTGGAGTGATATCTCCATTTTCAGCAAGCTGTTCACATAAACCCTTACCTCTTACCGGCTTGGTAACTTTAATTTCAATGTCATATTCCATTGCCTTTGTGATCCATCCAGATTTTTTGGTGTTGAAATCTTTATTCAACAAAAATTCCTTAACAAAAGGATGTGCAACCATCAAATTTATCTTATTGTTAGAAAGCATATGTCTGAATTTCTTCAGACTTCTAATTACAACAAGTACATGCTTCTCAACAAATGAATAATGCAGCTCATAGTCCTTTAGTCCTTGAATGAAAATGACTATTGGTTGTTCACAACCTATGTCATTCTTCTGAACTAACATGGCAGCCATGCTATCAACATTCCCAAATGCATACAAAATGAAATCCTTTGAAAAATTAAGATTTAACAAGGTAGGGGCGGTAGCTAATGCTTCCTTAATCAATTCAAAACTGAGTTTGCCTTCTTTGGCCCATCTAAAAGAAATATTTTTCTTGAGCATGGTTGTTAATGGCATTAGTAACTCAGCAATATCTGGAATAAATCTTTTAATAAAGTTGATTCTTCCTGAAAAACTTTGAAGGCCCTTTTTGTGAAGAGGCAGTGGTAAGTCAAGGATAGCACTTACTCTTTCGGGTTCAATAGTGATACCCTCCTTTGAAATAATAAATCCCAACAATTTACCTTCATGGATAGCAAATATGCTCTTCTTGGGATTTAAAGAAATACCATATTCCCTACATCTCTCAAAGATAATTCTTAAATGTTGAAAGTGTTCTGATGCATTCTTTGAGAAAATAATTATATCATCCAAATAAACAAGTACAAACTTGTACATCAAATTTATGAAGGCCTTGTCCATAGCCTTTAGAAAGGTTTCTCCTACATTAGATAAACCAAATGGCATCTTTTGATAAGCCATAGCTCCCCATTTGGTTGTAAATGTTGTCTTGAATCGATCCTCTTCCTTCACCATTATCTGGTTGTAACTAGAGAAACCATCTAGCAATGAGAACCGTTATGAACCTAAAACAACCTACAAGATTTGTTCCATTAAAGGGAAAGGATGTCTATCCTTTAATGAAGCTCTATTAAAGTCACAAAAATCAACACATAATCTGATTTCTCCATTCTTTTTCCTAACAGGAACTAGATTGGATACCAATGAAGTATGTTTTATTGGAAAATTGATATTGCTCTCAATCAGTTTATTTAATTCTTTAATCATGAGAGACTTGTTAATCAAGATTACACCTATAGTTGGATACAGAATCTAGCCATCCTTTTGAAACATGGAAACATTCTCCTTGGTGGATGAGAGAATGAATCTCTAGATTCTTGACCAGTTCCTATTGGATTTGGGATATCACCTAATTCTGATCTTCTTGGTTTTGAGAAAAAAGGGAGAAGGATAAATCTATACCTATAGGACATACATTACTGGATTCTGTAATAACTTTCACTTCACAACACCTCAGATGATCAATAATTCACTATTAGGGTTGTGTGCCACTAATTGTAAAAATTCAACCAGTAAATAGGCAACTTCTGTAAAAGGTTTATTCTTTATAACTTAGAATATGAATTTGAAACAATTCACTAATCTATGCTTGAAAGACACAATACACTTAAATGCAGAAAACTTGGAAGGATAGATAGAAAAACTAAAAAAAATATATGAATAATAAGGCCAGCTCTATTATCTTCAAAATCTGCAAAAATGGTTACAAAATACAAGGAAAAGATGCATAGGAACAATATGTTCACTAATACTTTTATTTCCCCAAATTTTGAACCCCTACAAATGAATAAGAAGATCGATTATATAGCCCCTAAGGAAAATTTTGAAAATGAACCCCCCGTCAAAAGGTGCTCCTAAATAGATAAATACCTTGAATTTTAGGCCCAAATGATTCCTACAATGTGGCTTTCAAAAGCCCTCCATGATTTTTAAAACCCTAAATCTATGGCATAAGTGATGCCAAAAATTTAGTCCCTAATAGTGCTCTCCTAATGTTGATACTTTAGATTTGCATCTTCACAATATATATCAACATATAACATACCTAAAATAAATCCTCAAAAATACATTAAGATGTAGCCCCAACCCTAAAATCATAACATATGCCAATAACCTGATCCACATTTGTATAAAACCCTAACATATGAGGCCAACACCATAATCTAAAAAGCCCTAACTCGATAGCATATGTCTAAACTCATCCAAACTTGACACCTTACTCCATGGTCAACATGACCCATAAAATATCACTGACATATCATGTGATGATGATGTCGTGGCACTTGCAGTGGTGTTTTCATGCACTGGAGTTGTACAGAGCTTTAACTCTCTTTGTCAATGGACTCAAAATTTTGGTAAAAGACACTGCATAATGTTTTTTTTACATCTCATTTGCATAACACTTAGGGTTTTCCTGCGAGCCACCATGCTAGTTTGAATCTGGAGTTTGAAGCCATGATCAATGGCACTGTATCTGCAAATTTTTATGCTAAGAAGCTCAGGCTTCTTGCAGTGAACTTTGGCTTTGTGTAGAAGAAGAAATCAAAACACTGAATGCCATAACATATGGTGCCTTCTCTGTAGATTTCCTTTCAAGATCACTGGATTTTTGGGTTTGTTTGCTCAAACTGGAATGATAGAGCTTAGGCTCTATAGACTATGAGTTGAACACTCATGGCTCTCACTGTGTGGTGACACATGGGGATAACTTGAAGAGCTCAGGCTCTTGACATTTTTATGCCATAACATATGGCATTGGATGTAACTGTTTAACTTAGGATGGTGTTTAATGATCCTCGAGTTAAACCACTATAATATTGGACCAAGTCTGAGCTATGGTTGAAAGATGTGGAGTTATCCTTCGAAATCAGTCTTGAACTTGGCATATTTTAGCCATAGCTTTAGACTCATCCCAAGCTTATAGTGTACCATGAATGAAGCTTGGAAAAGTGGGAGTCTGAACCGTGGCTTTTAAAAAGTTGAAACTTGAAGAGCTCGGGCTCTTGATGCATGGTGATTGTTTGGTTTTACTTTGAGTTCTGGTGAACTTGGTCTTCATCATTTGAACTGGTCTCCACCCGTGACACATGGTACCTTCTATGTATCTTGAACTTGACCTTCTTGATACCCAACACTACATAAGTAACATTTACTCCTTCTCTATAGTTTTACTTGAAATAAATGCATTTCACTTGAAGCTCTACCATGTAGCTTTATCTTGTAGCATGTAACTATTGGAAATATATAGTGTGCCTAGTGACTGAGAGGGCGGGGTGAATCAAGTACCAATAAAACTTAATCCACAATTAACTTGAATAATTAACATGCATAGAACTGAGAGTAAAGAACATGTTACCCAAATTTTTACATGCGAGAAAAAGTAAAATTTGCATAAAGAAACATCTCTTTGACATTACTGTTCAGCCAATGCAGAAGAAATACATTTCTATTACATTCATATTATCAGATTATATTTGTACTCAAAGTTTTGATCAAATTCACACTTTCAGATTCATAAACAATCATTACATTGTGCATTCATATAGAATATATTAGACAAGTGTTCCTTCAAGGTCACATCTTGCATACTGAAACTTAGAGGGCATATGCATAAAAGAAAGAAAGAAGGAAGCATGATGAAGTCTAGGGTCTATGTATTGCCTTTAAGAGGTCTTCTAGTTTCTGAGTGGTTCATTTGCATCATCTAAAGTCTTTCATGTCCTGTCTTGTCTTTGTTTGTCCTCAATCCTAGGTCTTCAGTGGTCCTGTATACTACATCATGGTGTGAAAGAGATATTAGATCCAATTGGATCTAAGCAATATATAAAAGCCTAAAAACACCATACATCAGTCAGACTTCATGAACTGCATATTTACTGATGATATCAATATAATAACAAGATATACATTTGCATTGACAAAATAATAATATCAGAAAAACATATTTTTATGTCATCTCTGTGCTATATTTGAAAGATGCAGTGAGTGTCACGAGCCCGTGCTCAAACTTCACGAATGTGCAGTATTAAAGAATGAAAGAATGCTGGATATTCAATGTGCAGGAAAGAAAGAAATGAGTCAAATGTAGATTTCAACATTGAGATGCAAGAAAAATGACTAAAACTGTGGTTATATAAATATTAAGCTGGTTTCTATGATAAGAATGATACAAGAAATGCCACTGATTGCCAACTTTCTAGTTCAAGATACAAATGGTGCTGCATGAATATTGGTACACATATGTCCTTACTGTTCCAAGTGCAGATTCAGCATCAATGACAATGGTATACAGTAGACAAAGCTATAGGAGCAAGCTGAACAAAAGATGTAAAATATGTATAAACTAGAACAGAAGTGTTTTCATGCAGCCATTCTAAAAAGAGTAATTATTTCTTCATCTTCAGAATTCTCAGTCAAGATTTTGGGGCTTCATTTCTATGTTATCACAGTATATGCTGAGGAGGATACATAATTTGATAAAGTTGCAGTTGACAGTAATACAAAAATGGGAAATATGCTGCCAGTATGTAATCAGAATGTTCACAAGCTTCATATACAGTAAAGAGGATGTCATTTATCTACCAGTTATGGGCTTGAGCTTAAGAAATAAGCCAGATTTTTAGAAATGTCAATTTTCAGTGCTTATTGTCAATGAGTTCTTGTTATTTTCTAAAACTGTGCTTAATATTTTGGCATTTGAAGCTGAGAAAAAATAGTTATGACAACTTCATATGATGCCCGAAAGTTATATACTGGATTTCCAATTGTCAACAGCCACAACAACATAAAAGATGTATTTACAGTTGTAATGCAAATGTTACATACAATATCGGGTTTATAAGTTCAACAGGGATATATAAACAAAGATGGCTCTGAAACAAATCTCATATCAAATGAATGTAACAAAAAGAGCAATGAAAGAAATGGCTACARCATAGCCATATAATACAACAGCAAGTCATTAAAGATATATGCAGAGCGCCATAGCATATGGCATGCAGATAGATAGCAAGGAACCGACAGTTCAAGTACAAACAGTGAAGCGGCAAAGAAGAATGGAGTGCATGATTTTGTTTCTAGATAGCGAGCTCATTTATTCAAAGCTGAGAGATAACAAGGTTGAAACCCTATGTTTCATGCAAAGAGTGAAATATAGAACAGCATGTTCAAAGAAAGAACCCATTTATTATCGGCTACAACAATGCATCCATTTTTATATTTGAAAATGCATTGAACGAAATGATAATGATAACTTATCTACAGAGGATCTGAAGAACAGCCCGAGTTCCAAGTGGTGAGGGCCCGAGTTCTCAGTGCTATGTAGTATGGCAGGTGATAGAGGCCCGAGCTTCTTATGGAATACACAAAACAATGCCATATATTATGGCACATAACTCTAGTTTAAAGCTAGAGCCCGTGGCACTCCAGTCAAGCCCAAGCTTCATGCTCAAAAGCAGATAAAATCCAAATGCATTGACATCATGTGAAGTTACATACAACCCATGCTTCTTAAGGAGAAGCTTCCAGTTCAAGTGCACCCGTGATGCTCAAAGAGCCCGAGCTCTTTTGATAACAGCAAGTAACTTCAAAAAGGGTAATAGTCGACTCCAGTACCAGACGCCACCCTTCAGCCCATGAACAGATAGTAATCATGCATTTTAACTCCCAGTTAAAGAAGCCCGCACATCCTCAGTATAGCCCAAGTTTATAACTATGCAGGTGACTCCAGATTGTAATTGGAGCCCACAAATAAGACTCCAAGTCAAGACTCAAGCCATGATGAGTCAATTCTGGCAAAGACCCCAAGCTCTTTGTTTGCAAAATGGTGAAAATCCATGCTCAAGATCAAACACAAAGAGAACAAGAAGATAGCAGCATGGCGGCGCCAAGCATTAGACAACATTAAACCCTAAGTTTTAAAAAAAAAAATGCAGAGTAAAAGATGAAATAACAATACCTTTGATAAATTGAATGGAATTTTGAGGTCCATCGAAGTACAAAGGTTAAAGTTCAGATTAACTACAGTCCCCTTAAGCGCTGAGATATTTTCATTGTATGAGCGGCTTTGAAGTAAAGTTAGGGTTTTGATCCTGTTGGAGAACTTGTTGGAGGCTTATTTGTAGGCATGATGTAGGCCTTTAATTTAGCATTATCTTTCTGTTTGAGAGGGTCTTTTTGGAGGGAGATCTCATTTTCGAGATTAGCCATGTGGACTATCTAATGGACCTTCATTTTCTTAGTAAAGGGGTGAGATTTGGTGGGAAAGGAGGTTTTAGTGAACTACTTTGTTCCTATACCACTTTTTCATGCATTTTTGTATCCATCTGGTTCAGATTTCAGAAAAGAGGTGCTTTCAGTGAACTGTTTGATCCTGTAG
>MU224521.1:554758-587382 GCA_018584345.1 Thuja plicata
CTTTGATGTATGAGGTGGAGTTACTATTTTATCTTTCCATCAAAAGTCTGAATACATTCTTGGTGTATCACCCCATTTTCCCTTTCATTTTTAATCCTTTTTCCCTTTTCCCCATCAAGTTTCGAATTAGGAGGTGATATCCCAAATCAAATAGGAACCGGCCTAGAATCTGGAGACTCTTCCTCATCCATAGTTCACCCACAGCTAGAGGAAGTTTCCATTGTGAGGATAGAATTGTCATGTAGCCCTAATGCCTAAGTTAGGGTGACAATTCTAAGCCTTAATAGAACACACAACTCATAACACATTATTTGGTTACCCAAAAACCTTCCAAAGAAAGTAAAAATAGGGAGGGGATGATACCCACAAGATTTAGTACTACAGTAATAAATTTATCCGATTAAAGCTTACAATGACCACTTCTTATGGTCTTCCCTGTTAGGATCATACAAAGGACTTGTTAGGTCCACCTTTTTAAAGGATTTATTACAATACAAAATGTAGTGCAACTCTGTTAAGAGATTTAGAGAAAGGACTGTTAGGTCCACCTTGTTAAAGGATTTTTCTAATCCACGTGTGAGAATGAATCAGTTTTTGATCTTCTCTGTGCAACTATAATTGATGATAATGATCCTTTGAATATAAATGATCACCTGATAGTGATAGATGAGTCTCTTCTATCTAAAATATTTTTGCACTTTGTTAATCTGCTTTTCGCATGTCTTCTGCACATATACTCATCTTACAAAACTTTCCACTTACTACTTACAACATTCACACACTTGATTAAACAAGTTATCTTACATATATATCATATGCAAATATACAACACTGAAATTCAGCTTCCAATTACAAAATAATATATAACAATATATACTATGTCGGCCTCATAATTATCACTCAGGTCATACTGTCACTCGGGTGATACTGTGACTCAGGTGATACTGTCACTCGGGTGACTCAGAATGTCTTAAGTATTTTGACACTAATTGGAAATATGTCTTGCCATAGGTTCTACAATCTCCCCCTTTGGCCTTAGTGACAAAAACACTTTATCATTGATTTTTGCAACTGTTAAGTCAAAAGCTCCCCCTTACTGATTGCTCAGGTTTTGACTCTGTTCTTCTGCTCGGGTTTGACTTCCTCTGTTTTTGTATTTTTCAAAACTATTTTGTAAAGTATATTTTATCTATAATATATACTAAGCTCTATGCATACTATACAATATACAATGATATCCTTTTCCCCCTTGTTTTTGACAAAATGCCAGAATTGTATTTACACAGTCATCCCAAAGTAGGATAGGAAGTCACTATGTACCTTCATAATTTGAGACAAAGTGTTGTCCCAATTCTCCTATAGTATCTTCAATATATGTAATTCAATTTGAAGTTCTCTAGACAACTCCACTATAGTTTTAGCAATAGAGAAGTTGTTCTTGTGTAAGAGTGTCTTGGCATGTGCAATACATTTTTGCATGGTCTCCATGTGGGGTAGGAGCTAGATCTGTATGTCTATGAGGGACTCTCTATTTATTGCTTCTCCTTTCAATAATTTAGCCTGAAGTCCTGTTAGATACTTGATTTTTAAGAAGTGAGCTGAACTGGTGCTCGGGTCAGCTCCTAATAGATTTTCACTTTCCTTCATGTCACTGTCAACCATTGCTAACTTATCTTTGATCAGAGTGGTAAAGTTAGAGGAGTCACTCAACTTTAGAAATAATTCTACCACATTGGCTACTGCAGTTTCAAGAGTGCTGATGGTGTTAGTTAGTTGCACCTGATCAATTGCAATCTTCTTTGAAATGTTTTCAAGAACCTTGTTCTCAAATTTCTTCTTTGCCTTCTCTAGTAGCTTCTCTTGACCATTCATGTCCGTATTGAACTTACAGACAATTTCAACAAGTTGATCCAATATTGTTTTAGTCTCATCGACCTTAATCTGTAAAGCATCAAAAAATATGCTTTTGATGTCTGTGAGTACCTTATTGCTCTTTATTTCCCTTCTAAGCTTGTTTTGTGTAGCTCTTTTTATCCATAGCTCACCCAAAATTTCCATTTTCTCTTTAGAAAGATTAGATTGATCTCAGTTTGGAATGACAATCTCTTCATCAAGATCAATCTCACCAGTAATTTTTATTTTCCCTTTACCTTGGGACTTGGGGAAGGAATAAGTTCCTTGTTGCTTTCCTCAGCCTTGCTATCAGTGTTCAGTCCCATTAGATCATTGACCTTTACTGCATCAGATGATGGTGTGCCAATTGTTGGACTAATGTGAACTGATGAATCAATACCGGCAGTAGAGATATTTACCTCATCCTTTTGCGACTTGGGAATGCTTGTCTCAGTATTGATTGGATCATGTTTCTTGGTTTCTTCTTGGTCTGATGGTTCTTCAGTCTTGTCCTTGCCCGGAGGTATGATGTTCTAACTTGGAGATTGGGGCAATGGTGCCATTACCTCAACTGCTATCTGTTCAACATATGTCTCTTCAATAGTTTGTACCTCGGGTAGAGCATCATCCGTCTGATCTGTACTCGGGATCTCTATTTCATCATCATCAATTTTCTACTCAAAGATTGTTTTCCACACTAATATGGCTCGCTTCACTACATCTTCAATGTTCTTGTTCAGAATCTGAAATGTTCCGAATCTAGGTGTATGATTGTTTTCATACCTTTTCAGAGTTTCCTTGATATCTTTGTCCTTCATTGTAGGCATACCTTGCTTAAGTGTCTCTTCCCTTATATCCTTTTCCATTCCTACTACATTTGACCACGGGATTGAGACTACCTTGAATAAATCTTCAGTCATGTAACTCTTGAACTCAGAAGGGTCATATTTTCATTTGGCCATCTTCTAAAAAATTGCCTCTTCAATTTGCTTCTTTTCTTCCTTTGATTGAGAAGAGTAGTTGAGAGATTTTACAGAGCTCATTGCTCTATTTTATTTAAATGCCTTAATATTCTATTCAAGTGAAGGTGGTGGTTTCTTGAAAACCATAGTATCATCTTGTTTTTCTTCATCATCACTATTTTTTCCCAAATTGAGTTTTCTCATGGACTTTCTCTGTGCAAGAATAGGGGTAGGGGCCTTTTTATGTTTAGGTGTTGCCTTCCTCTTCTTCTGAGGAGGTTCAACTTTAGTTTTTTCCTCTAATTGGATAACCTCTATTTCAACATTTTCCTCTTCGGTGGTGGCAGGGGAGTCTAAGGTCTTGCCATACGTTTTCTAAAATTTATTTATCCTTTTCTCTCCTCTTTTCAATATCTTAGGGATTTTAATTTCTATAGAAATCATGTCTTTTGCTTCCTCATATGTTCCAAAGTAAGGTGCCTTTGGATTATCAGGTTCATTAACAAGAGCTTCTATGATATTCTTAGTATCATCTATATTGACTTCATAAGAGAGAGGCTTCACCCATGCAATCCTAGGTCTCACTGCTTGAATATAGACCTTGTCATAATCAACTAGGAAACATATATCATCTTTATAGTCCTCTACTAGTTTCTTTGGGATTCTATATCTACTCTGCATTCTTTTTTTGAAGTTTTCAAAGAACCCATCCATGATACTATCAAAATTATCTCCTAATTATGCTATATAGTCATTGATCTGGTATATGACTTGCCTATCCTTCTTCCATACTAATTTACCCTTAAAAGGAAAGAATGTATACATATCAAGAGTGAACCAAACTTACAAGAATTAGTCTTTGATACCCGGATGCTCTCCATATTCTTGCCCAATTGGATGAGTTGAAGTTCTGTAAGATCAAATACCATGTTCTTCTTTACAACTTTACATGGATGCAAAACTTTAATTCATTATTAGTTACTCCATTCAGTCTCATTCCTCTGCCATCCCACTCGGCAAGAGTCACTTTTCCCAAATCATCCCTGTTTAGGGTTTTGGTGGCCTTATGTTTGCCAAGCATGGAAAATCCAGTGATATGGTGTATCATATGCTTTGTAATCTCTACTAGTTTATCCAACCATATTTGCATGTTATGAACACGACTGAGAACATACCTAACTCATTTCACCTGGAAGTTCTTTGGCATATGCATGATATGTGTTAAACCCTTGGTCTCAATGTGTTTGTGGTCAGGCTTCAAATTTTCATTTTCACATAATGCATCAAATGCTTGGTTCATTTCTACATATCCAAGTTCTTGTAGCTTGCAGTGATAAAAACTATGAATGTCATTTACCAATAGTACCCTTGAAGGAATCAAAGAGTGAGCTCCTATCGGGTCTACTTCCTCAGCAATTGCAGGATGCAATTTGAACACGGGAGGATCACAAACTGTATTCCTCACCAACATCTCTGAACCCTGTTTCCTCTTGCTACTGGAAGTGGATGCCATATCTTTTTTGAACGAATTGCTCAAAATTTGCTCTAGAGTATAAAATTTCTCTATGTTGCCAAGTGCTCTAAATGCTCTGTGAATTGAACGCTTTATGCATAATGACCTTCTTAACTCTTCATTTATAAGAATTTTAACCATTAGGGTAAAACATTAAATGCTCCGTACAGAGTAGTTGGTGTAACTCAGGCGTAACTATGATTTACTCAGAAGCTTGGGTGTAGCTATTCTTCACAATTACCAATATGGATTGACTCAGCTCAGGTAAGCCAGAGTGGCTCAGGTGTAACTTGTAATCTGACTCTGGTAGTAGTTATAATATATCATATATGCATCAATATGCAAATTTGGACTGCTATCTTATCTGGAACTGCTGTATCACATCTTGAATTGCACAGTTCCATTCATCTCCTTGAATTTATTCTGTAATGGTAGATCTACCCAATTTTCTGTTCTGGGTGTTAGTAGATCCTTCATTGTTTTGGTCTGAATTGTCAAAAGACTTTCCTACCCATTGCTTACTCATCTGTGTTCTAATTTCAAAGACTTTACCTTTCCTATTTTCAAAGCCAGTATCAACCTTTTCTCTGTTCATACAATTTCTACTTAGATGTCCGAGTTGCTTGCATACATAACATCTCTTGGTAGGATCTCTTTTTCTGAAATGAGTCTTTACACAGTTTGCACCAATGTGTCCATATTCACCACAATGACAACATCTATACCATGTGTTGTAATCCCAACCAAAAATTGTTTTAGCCAACTGTTCAGCAGGATTCCAGTTCTTCGTTCTGCACTCAGAGGATTTGTGACCTTGTTTGTTACACTTGTAGCATTTCCCTTTAAACATGATTTTCTCTTTGCATTCAATTTCTCTATGTCCATGTTTGTTGCAACTATAGAATTTTCCATTGAAGCTTGACTTTCCATTGCTCCAACGTTTGTTTGATGTGTGTCCTAACTTTCCACAATGATTGCATGAAGGCTTGCTCTTCCTCTTTGCTCCTTGTTGAGAAGTTTCTCCTTGTTCAGTATAACCTAATCCAGTCTGTCTATTATGTCCAAATTTTTTTGTCTGATCTATGCTTTTTTGTGAAATAGTTACATTCTCATTTTCTTGCTTTTTAGCATTGATTTCAGTCTGCAGTCTGTCATTATCAGTCCTCAAATTGATAACTTCTTGTTTTGCATTATTGAGTTGATTTACCAAATCAGTTTGTTGAATAGGCAAGTGATGGATTTCATTGTCTTTTTCTTCTAGCCTTATACTCAGCAATATTTTGTCTTCTTCTGTTGTATTCTTGTCATCTTCTACTTTGTTCTTCTATTCTATGACTTCACATATCCTGATTGAATGTATTTCTTGTTCTCTTTTCATTTTTCTTATTTCTTCATGTAAATTGAGATTCTTTGCAAGTAGGTCTTCAATGGCTGCATCAACTTCTTCTCAGCTTCTGTCTTTGCATATTTCTTCAATACTTTCTCCTATATAGTTCTTTTCATTCATCTGTACTGCTATTTCTTGTCTTTGTTTGAGAGAGAGAGAGAGAGAGAGAGAGAGAGAGAGAGAGAGAGAGAGAGAGAGAGAGTTTCTCCTTTAGTTTCTTAACCTGATCCATGGCTATATTAAGATCTATCTTCTCATTCTCAATGGATTTTTCCAGTCTATAGGTTTCCATCCTTTCTGATATTTTCTCAAGCTATCAAACTTCTGATAAGAGAACCACGGCTCTGATACCAATTGTTGGAAATATATAGTGTGCCCAGTGACTGAGAGGGGGGAGGGGGTGAATCAAGAACCAATAAAACTTAATCCATAATTAACTTGAATGATTAACATGCATAGAACTGAAAGTAAAGAACACATAACTCATAACACATTCTTTGGTTACCCAGAAACCTTCCAAAGAAAGTAAAACTAGGGTAGGGATGATACACACAAGATTTAGTACTGCATTAATAAATTTAGCTAGTTAATGCTTACAAAAACCACTTCTAATGGTATGCCTTATTAGGAGCATACAAAGGACTTGTTAGGTCCACCTTGTTAAAGGATTTATTACAATAAAAAATGTAGTGAAACTTTGTTAAGAGATTTAGAGAAAGGACTGTTAGGTCCACCTTGTTAAAGGATTTTTTTGATCCACCTCTGAGAATGAATCAGTTTTTGATCTGCTCTGTGCAACTGTAATTTTTGATAATGATCCTTTGAATATAATTGATCACCTAATAGTGATAGATGAGTCTCTATTGTCCAAAATACTTCTGCACTTAGTTAATCTTCTTTTCGCATGTCTTCTACACATATATTCATCTTACAAAACTTTCCACTTACTACTTACAACATTCACACACTTGATTAAATAAGTTATCTTACATATATATCATATAAAAATATACAACACTGAAAGTTGGCTTCCAATTAAAAATAATATATAACAATATATACTATGTCGGCCTCATAACTATCACTCGGGTCATACTGTCACTTAGGTGACTCAGAATATCTTAAGTGTTTTGACACTAATTGACAATATGTCTTTCCATAGGGTCTACAGTAACTCTAATTCCACTTTGAGTCACTCTCTGGTGCTTTAATGTCGACAAAACTGAGATACCCACATGGCTATTATTGCATATTCTTGATGTAAACCCAAAATCCATGCAAGCTATTGGTGTTTTTGGTTGAAAGACTAACTCAGGATTTTGTCTTGTCATTCTATTGTACATAACTAAACTCCATTTAAAGTTTCTCTTTTAGAAGCATGACAATAATGTCATAAACAAAAATGTTTTTCTCTTTGTTGAGGCCAAACTCTGTATCCTTTGCTCAAGAAACATTCAATGTTTGATTCTATGAAATATAATACATGTTTGATAGCTGCTTTATCCATTTTTTTCTTTGAAGCTCGATAGTAACGATATAAAAACATGACCTTACTATTGCTAAGAAAAGAACATTTCTTGTTTGAACTATACACATTACACATTTAATTTACATCATATTGTCTTGTGTTTTATTTCCACAGTTACTGTCTGAACATTTCTTTTTAAAATATGCAGCTTATGTGCAAGAAGTAATGTATAAATGCACTGTTATATAATTTTATATGAATCATCACCCATGGGGTTTGAGCATGGGCTCATGACTCCCATGGCCAATATCCATAACATGAAACTCATCATGCACATCCTCTGCTTGACTGTATCTCCTGCATGCATTGAAGTCTCCAAATTGATTCAAACATGAATATTATAATAACAACATGTTAGTTGATGGATACACACTATATTAATAACAACATTACTTAACTGATAAAAACCCATGAGACTGCATTTCAACACACCAGAATAAGATTGTTTTCCTAATACTCTGCAAAAATATAACTTGGGTTTGACAGTAGGCACATGGATACTGTATTTAACTTCATCTTCTAAAGGCATGAATTACCACAACACCATTTGATTCTTCAGTTGATTCAGAGTGATAACATGAATACACCCTATTTTTCTCCATTCCCATGAACATATGCATAAATATATATCAATGTTAATATGCATATTCCTTTCCTTTTAAGAGCATTAAGTAATAACACTATTATGTTGCCTCTTCTAAATGAATACATATTGTATTCTGAACATATATGGAAGCACTGTTTGATTTTAATCCTAGACACTAATAGTGCCAAACCTTTCCTTTTGAGAATCATCGCATATGTGAATACTTAAACCTTAATTTGAGTTAAACCATAGTAGATGCCAACTGCTATGACCTAGCATCTTTATAATAGCATTGTTATTACCCTTCTTTACTTTAACATATGATGTCAATTGATGATTATGGCATGCAAATTATAGCTGAATATATTATTGTTGATTCCACCTTTTGCACATACTCATCCTCTTCTGCACACACATCACTTATAACACCAATACTGATATTTCATTTTGTATATGCCTATTTTTATAAAAAAGATATCACTGTTTTCTTTTCTTTTTATTCAGAGATAATAATAATGTTGAGAAGAGTACCAAGATGAAGTACTTGTCTGGTGTCAATAATGTATGAACCATTCATATACAATTTTGATTTTGATGATAATACAATTTGATCTTTTACATATGCATTCTAGTTTGTAACAACATTAGTGTTCTTTGTTTTCTGAATTATCTTTGTGCATTGTTTCATTTGATTTTTTGTATGTATGCACTGTTATCTGATTTTCTACATCTGCATATTCATTCCATTTCAAACAACATTATAAATGATCTTCTCTTGTCCAGAATTGAGTAACAGGGTTACCTCACTAGTTAATTGCAATTAATCTCCATTTTTGGCATCTCCTCTATTAATGGTATTAGATCATCCCATTTTAATTTGGATCACCCATCTTTTGATTTTCATCATCATCAGTGTGCTCTACATATTTGCATCAATAGTGTTGAATATGTAACACCATGTATGCACTTTGTAACAATTTGTGTGTATTGCATTACTCTTCTTTCTGCATTTTATACTTTAGAATTTATGAACATCTCTCTCGCTTCACATACCACCAAGTCCACATGTTAGGTTAATGGATACAATCAGTTAATCAATGTTTGTATGTAAATGTCATGTGGGATGACATTTATGTATGAATGTTGGTTTGTTGGTTGGGTTTACTGACCTAATATGTGGATGCTTTGTTTTCCTATATAGCAACCCGTGAATAATGCAGTATAACAACTATATGTAGTAAAAGGTTTTATAGAATTATGTCCCTTTAATACTTTATTTAGTTATTAAATATGCACACTTTGCTATTGAATTAATGTTTACATAGATGTATAGCTCTGAAAGTGTGATTGTAGCATGTTGTTTTAGGTATCTATGTATTGCTTAGATCCAATTTGGATCTAACTATTTTCTCTCTCCATGATGCAGGATAAAACTGGAAGAAGACTTAAAATGAGACAAGAATGCAAAACTAACAGAAAGATTCAGGTAGGGACACAAAGACATGCAGATTTAGATGACCATTTACCACAATGAAAAAGACCTCTCCAAGGCAATGCTTGGATCCCTAAATCTTCTATGCTTCTTTCTTGCTTTCAGAAATGGATAACCTCTCTAAGTTTGCAATTTGAAAGCTATAACCTATGAAGGAATACTTGTTTATTAATTTCAATTTGAATGTTCAATGTAATGATCAATTATGAAATTGAAATTTTAAATCTGATCAATACTTAGAGAAAAATATCAGTGTTAACATGAATGCAAATGCAATATATTTTTCTCTTCAATATCTGAATAGTAGTGTTGAATAGATGTACCTTTATGCAATCTTTCTGATGTTTATAGTTTTAATGCTACATGTGTACTTTTATCTTTTGAATTTAAACAATTCTGCAACTTAAGACAACAACTACAAAATCCATAATCCAATAAAAAATAATTATTAATTTATTATTTTAGTGTGCAACTAAAATGATAACATTTTTTGGCGACCTCCCAGGGGTGTTTTCCTGATAAACAAAATCAGACCAGTTGCCTTTTGCTTATCCATTGGGCTAGAGTCTTCAACTTTAGGAACAACTAAACTTCTTTCTGAAAACCAACTAAAAACTGAAACTCATGCTGACCAGCACTCAGAGAAAGAAAAACTATCAACGAACAACACCCTGCACTTCATCATTGTTGTCTAAACCTATTCTTATGATGTGATACAAAGAATTTTTCCATGTATCATATGATGGACATAATTCAGATGATGATGATGCTATCCAGAAATAGAAATAAACTAAACTCAAATGCAGAATGAGCTTGAAAAGTAACCTCGGTTGCATGGTATAGGTGTGAGCATGATGCGTATGATATGGGACAGCAGAAATTATCCATGTCTCATATGATGGGTATGATGTTCATGCACATATCATGTGATTGATCTTGTTTTTTCTATTCATTCTAACGTTCAAAACTACAAAGCACACTATCTAAAAAACAATCTTCTCTTTCCACCATGGTTATATTAATGAGGTATTCATCATTTATAATTTGGAACCCTAATGGGTCCTTGATTATGCATGGTGTGAGTCTTCTTGATGTGACCAGAGTGGGAATAGAAGTAATAACTACAACTAACTGAAAGGAAACTAACTATGTGCAAAGCACTTATTCACACCAAACTAACCTCAAAAGAAACACTTGAGGTGGATCCCATTAACCAGGATTGGCAATTCTTCCCCTTCCATATTTGAGAGATGAAAAGCGTTATGGGCCTTGCATCCTATAATCACAAATGGACCATCCCAAATGGCATCAAATTTTGAATTCTTACCAGGTCTACTCTTCATCTCATCCCATTTCAGAACTAAATCACCTTCTTGAAAGACTCTTGCAACAACTTTTCTGTCAAATGTCTTCTTCATTTGAACATGATGTTCTTCCAACTTATGAAAAGATTCTTTCCTAATCTCTTCTAACTCTATCAATATAGACAACCTTACCTCCATGGGTTGCTGGTTCATTAGATCTAATTCCTTGATCAAGCTCAAACTGGGCAACTCTACTAAAATTGGCAATCTTGCCTCTTCCATAAACTAGCTTATAAGGGGAGGTACCTATTGAGCATTTTGGGGTGATCCTATCAGCCCACAAGGCCTACTTTAACTTTCTACTCCAAGCTCGCTAGTTGTCTTCAATAGCCCTCTTGATGATGTGAATCAAATTTTTATTTGTTGATTCAGCTTGTCCATTACCCTGTGGGTAATAATTGGATGAGGTACTAAGATAAACATTGTTCTTTACTTCCCAATCAGTAACTCTTGTGCCCAAAAAGGCCAAAGCATTACCAAAAACAATAGATTCCAGTGCTCCAAACCTTGTAATCAGATCTTCATAGAAATTCAAAATTAAAGTTTCATTTGCATCTTTCAATGCAACAACCTCAGTCCACTTTGTAAAATAATCTGTTGCTATCAATATATATCTATGACGTGAACTTGATGATGGGTTTATGGGACCAATAAAATCTAGACCCCACTTGACCAAAGGTTGTTCAACTTGAAATTGATTAAGAGGTAAAGCTACTAAGCTTTTCCTATTGAGAAAACAACATATTTTAAACACCTTCTTACCCATATGAAGGCATCTTTGTATAGGCTTGGAAAAAAATAGTCAACCTTCATTATCTTCAATGTTGTATTCCTTGTTGCAAAATGACCACATGCTAGTCCATCATGGAATTCTTCTAGAACCTTGTTAATTTGATCTCCACTGATACATCTTAGCAATACGCCATTATAATCCCTCCTATATAGAACATTATTCAGCAAATAATAAGGAATGGATTGTAGTCTAAAATACCTTCTTTTTTATCTTTCCAAACCTTCACGACAACGTCCTATTTTCAATAAATTAGCCATTTCTTTCACCCAATCATTCTGCAAATCTGGGACATCAACTTGTTCATTGTCTTCTAAAGCCAAAATCACTTTAGAATAATCTTTTGGAGTGTTATCTCCATTTCCAACAAGCTATTCACATAAACCCTTACCTCTTACCAGCTTGCTAACTTTAATTTCAATGTCATATTCTATTTCCTTTGTGATCCATCCAGTTCTTTTGGTGTTGAAATCCTTATTCAACAAAAACTCCTTGACAGAAGGATGTGCAAACATCAAATTTATCTTATTGTTAGAAAGCATATGTCTGAATTTATTCAGACTTCTAATTACAATAAGTATGTTCTTTTCAACAAATGTATAATGCAGCTCATAGTCTTTAAGTCCTTGACTTAAAAGGCTATTTGTTGTTGACAACCTATGTCATTTTTCTGAACTAACATGGCAGCAATACTATCAACATTCTCATATGCATACAAAATGAAATCCTTTGAGAAATCTAGATTTAACAAGGTAGGGGTAGTAGCTAATACTTCGTTAATCAATTCAAAACTAATTTTTCCTTCTTTGGTCCATCTAAAAGAAATATTTTTATTTAACATGGTTTTTAATGGCATTAGTAACTCCAATATATCTGGAATGAATCTTCTAACAAAGTTGATTCTTCCTAAAAAACTTTGAAGGCCTTTTTTGTGAAGAGGAAGTGGTAAGGCAAGGATAGCACTTACTCTTTCGGGTTCAATAGTGATACCCTCCTTTGAAACAATAAATCCTAGTAATTTTCCTTCATGGATAGAAAATATACTTTTCTTGGGATTTAAATAAATACCATATTCCCTGCATCTCTCAAAGATAACTCTTAAATGTTGAAAGTGTTCTGATACATTTTTTGAGAAAAAAATTATATCATCCAAATAAACAAGTACAAACCTATACATCAAATTTATGAAGGCCTTGTCCATAGCCTTCTGAAAGGTTGTACCTACATTAGATAAACTAAATGACATATTTTGATAAGCTATAGTTTCCCATTTGGTTGTAAATGATGTCTTGAATCTATCCTCCTCCTTCACCAAAATCTGGTTGTAACCAGAGAAACCATCCAACAATGAGAACCATTCTGAACATGAAATAACCTGCAAGATCTATTCCATAGAAGGAAAAGGATGTCTATCCTTTAATGAAGCTTTGTTCAAGTCACGAAAATCAAAATATAATCTGATTTCTCCATTCTTTTTCCTAACAGGAACCAGATTGGATACCCATGAAGTATGTTTGATTGGGAAAATGATATTGCTCTCAATCAGCTTATTTAATTCTTTAATCATGAAAGGCTCTAATTTTCAATTTATTGGCCTCTATTTTTGCCTAACTGGCTTGGCTCCTGGTTCTAATTCAATTATGTGCTGAGAAATACTAGGATCAAATCCTTTCAAATATGAATAACTCCAAGCAATAATATCATGAAATTTATTGCATAAGTTAACAAAGGTTTGACGTTCCTCAGGTGTACATACCTTTCCCTGTTTTAGTACTTTATTCTTTGCAACAACAATTTCCTCGTAATGCTCCTCTTTAATCTGCAATCTGGATTTATCCTTTTTGATTTGATGATTAGTACCAAGCATAGATTCTAAGGTCACAAGACCTTTGGGCATCTTATTTGTCCTTAATTGAATGATCTGGTCCTCATATTGCTCCTACAATCTTTGCTGGTTTGGCTATCCAAACTCAGTCTCTTCTCTCAAAAACTAATTGGATGTACAATTACTTTAACATAATTTAGCCCCTTACTATTGTTGATTTCGATTGGAATATCATACTGGGCTCCAACAGAAGCAACCCTATCAGCATGTTTGTTCTGATTTCTAGGAATGAATTGTAGATTAAAAGCTTCGAAACCTTCAATCAAATCCCATACAACATGCTTGTAATTTTTTAACAAATCATTCTTAGTTGCATGTACATTCCTAACTTGATTCACAATCAATTTTGAATCACCATAAACTTGCAAATGGCTAACACCTCTTTTAATGGCCCACTTCAATCCATTTATGAGGGCTTGATATTCAGCAACATTGTTTGTATAACTAAAAGTGAACCTGAAAGAAGCATAATACCTTTCATTTGCTAGTGAAACCAGCATACAACCTCCTCTTGCACCTATTTTGTTGCGTGAACCATCAAAAAATAGCTTCCAAACAACATTAGATTGCTATTCAGGATCTAAATCTGCACCTTTTAGCACAGCTAGAAGAAAATCAGAGATCTCACGGATTACATAATTACCCAAACTTGGCTCCTTAATTTGTTCCTCTGAAATTTTTACATTTTTAGTTGCCCAATCATCTAACAACATATCAGAAAACTTACTTATTTGTGTTTGGGCTTCAAAAACATCACATACTTCCTCCTGATCAAATGATATAATTGCTAATTCATTTCCAGCACTAGAAACATATTGTTCAACACATAATTTTGCAATGGGTTCTGAGCGTATAGTACATTTAGTACTGTATCTTGTGTGAAAAAGCATGTGAGTGCAATCTGTAAATAGATAACCTCCTATCTTGGTAGTAAATTCTCTTGACAAGCATATAGAGAAGTTAGGAGGCAAATCTATAATGTACACATCCATAGGAACTAAAAAATTAGGACAAGCATGCAGTGTTAAATCAAGATCCCTCATAACTCCTACAGTTTCAAGTGTTGTCCCTTCTAATTGGACTACTCCTCTTTCAAGTGACTCATACTTAAGGCCTAGCTAGTCTATAATTTTCTTTGGCATAACTGAGCTGGTGGCACCAAAATCAATCATGCAATTGTGGACTAGGCAGTGTCCTATAATGATAGTGACATAAAATGGAGGAGATTTGATCAACTTAGCTGATTGTTGGGATGTACTTGCATTTGCAGCAACTAAAACCTTAGTGGTTTGCTGAGACAAAACTTCATCAGATAGTGTGAGTGCTTGTAATGCCTCTTGTAACATGTCCTTTTGGCCTAGAAGAGACAAAACATCCCACATGGACAAGGGAACATTTTTTTCTTGAAATGATCAACAATATTGAAGCTTTGAATACTAATCTTTTCTTGTTGTTTTAAAACAGCAGGCTCACTTGTTGTCTGAATTGACTATTCTGCTCCTTCTTGAGCTTGTAAATGCTACTTTGTCTGCTGTTGTACTATAACAATAGGATTTTGTACTTTATCATTTGGATTTTGATCATTTCCAACCTTTACTTTTGACCTTGTTCCTGCTGCTATAGGTCTCCACACTTGATTGGGGTCAAAATTTGCTGCTAAAATAGATTCATCATTATTGAAATTCACCAAAGACACAATCTGATTACCTTGTGTTTATGATTGATCATACTGCACCTTAGATTGACTATTAACCATCTGTCATTTCAAAACATCTTATCTTCTAGCTTCAAGTGCATGAGGGCAATCTAGCCAATAATTCCCATCATTGCATGTGTTGCACCATTCCGTTTCTTGCACATAATTAAATTGAGGAATTATTGTTAACTCCTTGGAAGTACTTGGAGTTTCATAATTATATGCATGACTAGCTCTTTGATTGTAACTTCTTTGTTTCCCTTGATCTTGTCTTGGCTGATTTGAACTGGAAGCTTGATTCAATGGCCTATTCTGGTGGTAAGCAGCTTATGGAGGCCTATTGTATTGGCCTTGCTACCTCTTTAGGTTTGTTATCTCATTGCCATAATTCTGCAAAGTTCTTAGAATTTTTTCATTTGTGTCTTTTAGCTCCATAGTCTGCTCCTTTATCTCCGTGATACGAGCTGAAGCAGCATGTTCCTCCACCACAACCTACATATTAAGTGTTGGTAATGGAAGAACAATTTATGACCACTTGTACAACTAGTTGTATCTCTGCACAATAAGGCATTGGAGGCCTTGGAGGTAATTTTCCAGCTTGTAGCAAGTTGTTCTCATCTGTAATAGCAATATTATAAGCATTAGGTAAGGTATTACCTCCCATAGACTGTATCATAAGCACAATATCACTGTTAAATGATTTCAAATAGAACAAAAATGCATAGTCACTAGATGGTTTAACAGATCTTGGAATTTTGTCCCAAGTTTGTTGAAAACAAAAGTTGTAATCAGAAATATGCTCATTGCTATTTCTCTTAATAGTAGTTAACTGCTCAACTAAAGACAAATTATCTGGCCTATCTTCAAATTTACTGATCAAAACAGTCCCTAACTCATCCCATGTAGCAATAGAATTAACTGGCAAACTCCTAAACCAAATTAATGCTTTACCCTCGAGTGAAGCTGTTAATAGTTTCAATGCTACATCATCATGAGTAACTTGATGTAATACACATAGAGTAGCAATATCTTTAATATGCTCAATTGCTGAAGTATGATTCTCACCATTGAAATACGTCAAACCTTTTAGCGCTGTTGTTGGAATGTCATGGTGAGAAACAATTTGTAATGGACTACCAGCATCAAAGGCCACAAATGGAAAATTTTGAGCCATCTGTACTAGTGGTACTTGTTGTTGAACTCCAGATTACTCTTACTACTGGACTATAGATCGCAAAATAGATTTGTTAACTTGTATTACCTTCCTTTGATATGTTTTCAATCTTGGGGTAGCAGTACCACTTGTGGATGCTACAATAGTGAACTGATGCTTAGATGATTCCTCAAAAATGGGTAATTCTGATCTAGAATTGTCAATAACACTTAAATCTTCAAGAAAACTAAAATCTTCAATAATTACCTCATGGCTTTCAGAAATGGCAGCTTGATCCTCGAAGATAGGATTTTTGAATAGTGAAAAATGAGACCCCAGCAAAGAGGCTCTTTCTTCTGCAGCTTGAGATGCTCTGCTTCTTCTTGTTGATCTGTTGAATCTTCTATTGGGCTGTAATTCTTGATAAATGAATCCTTCACTTTTTTCTCTTTTCAAAGTTCTTCTCATTAAGATAAATTTGCAACTGAATCTACAATAAATCCTTTAACCGTAGTCTCCAGGTGCTTGTAAAATACCTTCAAAAAGGTAGGTATACTGTTGTACACACAAAAATAGAAATAAGAAATAATAACTTTGAAAGAAATGTGTAGCAGTTCGGGTCCCACCAGGAGTGCCAAAAACTATTATCAATCAGGATTGTGCCTATAGCTGGCTACAGAATCTAGCCATCTTGATGAAACATGGAAACATTCTCCTTGGTGGATGAGAGAACGAATCTAGAGATTCTAGGCCGGTTCCTATTGGATTTGGGATATCACCTAATGCTGATCTTCTTGGTTTTGAGCAAAAAGGGAGAAGGATAACTAAAAATGAATACTAATTAAGAAGGTGATACACCAAAATGGATACAGATTTGTCAAAATTATAAATCTATACCTATAGGACATACATTACTAGATTCTGCAATAACTTTCACTTCACAACACCTTGGATGATCAATAATTCACTATTAGGGTTTTGTGCCACTAATTGTAAAAATTCAACCAACAAATAGGTAAATTTTGCAAAAGGTTTATTATTTATATCTTATAATAGGAATTTGAAACAATTCACTAATCTATGCTTGAAAGATACAATACACTTAAATATAGAAAACTTGGAAGGATAGATAGAAAAACTCAGAAAAAATATATGAATAATAAGGCCAGCTCTATTATCTTCAAAATCTACAAAAATGGTTACAAAATACAAGGAAAAGATGCATAGGAACAATATGTTCACTAAATTCTGAACCCCTACGATTGAATAAGAAGTTCGATTATATATCCCCTAAGGCCAATTTCGAAAATGAAACCCCCCCTCAAAAGGTGCTCCTAAATAGATAGATACCCTAAATTTTAGGCCCAAATGATGCCTACGATGTGGCTTTCAAAATCCCTCCATGATTTTTAAAACCCTAAATCTATGGCATAAGTGATGCCAAAAATTTAGTCCCTAATAGTGCTCTCCTAATGTTGATACTTTAGATTTGCATCTTCACAATATATATCAACATATAACATACCTAAAATAAATCCCCAAGAATACATTAAGATGTAGCCCCAAACCTAAAACCATAACATATGGCAATAACCTGATCCACATTTGTATAAAACCCTAACATATGAAGTCGACATCATAATCTAAAAAGCCCTAACTCGCAAGCATATGTCTAAACTCATCCAAACTCGACACCTTACTCCATGGTCAACATGACCCATAAAATATCACTGACATATTATGTGATGATGATGTCATGGCACTTGTAGTGGTGTTGTTGTGCAGTGGAGTTGTACAAAGCTTTAACTCTCTTTGTTAGTGGACTCAAAATTTTGGTAAAACACACTGCATAATGTTTTTTTTACATCTCATTTACATAACACTTAGGTTTTTCCTTCACGCCGCCATGCTAGGTTGAATCTAGATTTTGAAGCCATGATCAATGATGATGTATCTTCATTTGTTTATGCTAAGAAGCTCGGGCTTCTTGAAGTAAACTTGATCTTTGTGTAGAAGAAGAAGTCAAAACACTGAATGCCATAATATATGGCGCCTTCTCTATGGATTTCCTTTGAAGATCACTGGAGTTTTGGGTTTGTTTGCTTGAACTGGAATGATAGAGCTTGGTCTTTGTAGACTATGAGTTGAGCACCCATGGCTCTCACTATGTGGCGACACATGGGGATAACTTGAAGAGCTCAGGCTCTTGACGTTTTTATGCCATAACATATGGCATTGGATGTAACTATTGAACTTGGGCTGGTGTTTAATGATCCTCAAGTTAAACCACTGTAAGCTTGGACTAAGTCTGAGCTATGGTTGAAAGATGTGGAGTTATCCTTTGAACTCGGTCTTGAACTTGGCATCTTTCAACCACAACTTCATACTCATCCCAATCTTATAGCATACCATTAATGAAGCTTGGAAAAGTGGGAGTCTGAACCGTAGCTTTCAGAAAGTTGAAACTTGAAGAGCTCGGGCTCTCAATGCATGGTGATTGTTTTTCTTTACTTTGGGTTCTGGTGAAATCGGTCTTCATCTTTTGAACTAGTCTCCACCCATAACACATGGCACCTTCTCTGTATCTTGAACTCGTCCTTCTTGATACCCAACACTAGATAAGTAACATTTACTCCTTCTCTGCAGTTTTACTTGAAATAAATGCATTTCACTTGAAGCTCTGCCATGTAGATTTATCTTGTAGAATGTAACTATAAGTCCACTTTGAATCACTCTTTATTACTTTAATGTCAACAAAACTGAGATACCCACATGGCTATTATTGCATATTCTTGATGTAAACCCAAAATCCATGAAAGTTGTCGGTGTTTTTGGTTGAAAGATGAACTCGGGCTTTTGTCTTGTCATTCTGTTGTACATAAATAAACTCCATTTAATGTTTCTCTTTTAGAAACATGATAATAATTTAATAAAAAAAAACATGTTTCTGTCTGTCGAGGCCGAACTCAGTATCCTTTTCTTGAGAAACATTCAATGTTTGATTGTATGAAATATAACTCATGTTTGACAGCTGCTTTATCCAATATTTTCTTTGAAGCTCGATAGTAACGATATAAAAACATGACCTGACTGTCGCTGAGAAATGAACATTTCTTGTTTGAACTAGACACATTACACATTTAATTTACATCATATTGTCTTGTGTTTTATTTCCACTATTACTGTATGAACATTTCTTTTTAAAATATACAGCTTCTGTGCAAGAAGTAATGTATAAATACATTATTATATAATTTTATATGAATCATCACCCATGGGATTCAAGCACAGGCTCGTGACTCCCATAGGAAATATCCATAACATGAAACTCATCATGCACATCCTCTACTTGACTGTATCTCCTGCATGCATTGAACTCTCCAAATTGATTCAAAAATAAATATTGTAATAATAGCATGTTAGTTGATGGATACATATTGTATTAATAACAACATCACTTAACTGATGAACACCCATGACACTGCATTTCAACACACCAGAATAAGATTGATTGCCTAATACCCAACAAAAATGTAACTTGGGTTTGACAGTAGGCACATGGATACTATACTTAACTTCATCTTCTGAAGGCATGAATTGTCACAACACCATTTGATTCTTCAGTTGATTCAAATCCATAACATTAATACACCCTGGTTTGCTCCATTCTCATGAACATATGCATAAATAGATATCAATGTTAATATGCATATTCCTTTTCTTTTAAGAGCATTAAGTAATAACACCTTTATGTTGCCTTTTCTAAATGAATACATACTATATTCTGAACATATATGGTAGAACTATTTGATTTTAATCCTAGGCACTAATAGTGCCAAACCTTTCCTTTTGAGAATCATCGCATATGTGAATACTTATGCCTTACTTTGAGTTAAACCATAGTATATTCCAACTGCTATGACCTAGCATCTTTATAATAGTATTTCTATTACCCTTCTTTACTTGAACATATGATGTCAATTGATGATTATGGCATGCAAATTATAGCTAAATATATTATTGTTGATTCCACCTTTTTCACATGCTCATCCTCTTCTGCACACACATCATTTATAATAGCAATATTGATATTTCATTTTGTATATGCCTATTGTTATAAAAAGGATATCACTATTTTCTTTTCTTTTTATTCAGAGATAATAATAATGTTCAGAAGAGTACCGAGATGTACTTGTCTGGTGTCAATAATGTATGAACCATTCATATACAATTTTCATTTTGATGATAATACCTTTTGATATTTTACATATGCATTCTAGTTTGTAACAACATTAGTGTTCTCTATTTTCTGAATTATCTTTGTGCATTATTTGATTTGATTTTTTGTATGTATGCATTGTTATCTGATTTTCTACATCTGCATATTCATTTTATTTCAAACCACATTATAAATGATCTTCTCTTGTCCATAATTGAGTAACAGGGTTACCTCATTAGTTAATTGCAATTCATCTCCATTTTTGGCATCTCCTCTTTTAATGGTATTATATCATCCCATTTTAATTGGGAGCTTCCATCTTTTGATTTTCAGCATCATCAGTGTGCTCTACATATTTGCATCAATAGTGTTGAATATGTAACAACATGTATGCACTTTGTAACAATTGTTGTGTACTGCATTACTCTTCTTTCTACATTTTATACTTTAGAATTTATGAACATCTATCTTTCTTGCACACAGCACCAAGTCCACATGTTAGGTTAATGGATACAATCAGTTAATCAATGTTTTGTATGTAAATGTCATGTGGGATGACATTTATGTATGAATGTTAGTTTGTTGGTTGGGTTTACTGACCTAAGATGTGGATGCTCTATTTTCCTAAATAGAAACCCATGAATAATGCAGGATAACAACTATATGCAGTAAAAGGTTTCATAGAATTATGTCCCTTTAATACTTTATTTAGTTATTGTAGATGTACACTTTGTTATTGCATTGATGTTTACATAGATTTATAGCTCTGAAAGTGTGACTGTAGCATGTTTTTTTAGGTATCTATGTAATGCTTAGATCCAATTTGGATCTAACTATTTTCTCTCTCCATGATGCAGGATAAAACTAGAAGAAGACTTAAAATGAGACAAGAATGTAGAACTAACAGAAAGATTTGGGCAGGGACACAAAGACATGCAGATTTAGATGACCAGTTACCAGAATGCAGAAGACCTCTCCAAGGTAATTCTTAGATCCCTAAATCTTCTATGCTTGTTTCTTGCTTTTAGAAATGGATAACCTCTCTAAGTTTGCAATTTGAAAGTTGTAACCTATGAACGAATACTTGTCTATTACATTCAATTTGAATGTTCACTGTAATGATCAATTATGAAATTGAAGTTTAAATCTGATCAATACTTAGACAAAAACATCGGTGTTAACATGAATGCAAATGCAATGTATTTTTGTCTTCAATATCTGAGTAGTAGTGTTGAATAGATGTACCTTTATACAATATTTCTGATGTTTATAGTTGTAATGTTGCATTAGTACTTTTATCTTCTGAATTTAAACAATTCTACAACTTAAGATAGCAACTACAAAATCCACAATCCAATAAAAAATAATTATCAATTTACTAGTTTAGTGTGCAACTAAAATGATAACAAGACTCTAGTTTTGGATTTATTGGCCTCTGTTTTTTCCTAACTAGCTTGGCTCCTGGTTATAATTCAATTGTATGCTGAGAAATACTTGGATCAAATCCTTTCAAATCTGAATAGCTCCAAGCAGTAATATCATGAAATTCATTGCATAAGTTCACAAAGGTTTGACGCTCTTCAGGTGTACAAACCTTTCCAATTTTCATCACTTTATCCTTTGCAACAACAATTTCCTCATAATGCTCCTCTTTAATCTGCAAGCTGGATTTATCCTTTTTAAATTGATCATTAGTACCAAACATAGATTCTAAGGTCACAAGACCTTTGGGCATCTTATTTGTCCTTAATTGAATGATTTGGTCTTCATATTGCTCCTGCAATCTTTGCTTGTTTGGCTGTGCAAACTCAGCTTCCTCTCTTAAGAAGTTAACAATATGTTGGTCAGATTCAAAAAATTGCCAACAATCACCATTGTTAGGGACAATAGGTGTAACAATTACTTTAACATAATTCAGCCCCTTACTATTGTTGATTTCTATTGGAATATCATACTGGGCTCCAACAACAGCAAGCCTATCAGCATGTTTATTCTAATTTCTAGGAATAGATTGCAGATTAAAAGCTTCAAAACCTTCAATCAAATCCCATACAACATGTTTGTAAATTTTTAATAAATCATTCTTAGTCGCATGAACATTCCTAACTTGATTCACAATTAATTCTGAATCGCCATAAACTTTCAAATAGCTAATACCTCTTTTAATGGCCCACTTCAATCCATTTATGAGGGCTTCATATTCAGAAACATTGTTTGTACAACTAAAATTGAATCTAAAAGAAGCATAATACCTTTCATTTTCTGGTGAAACTAGCATACAACCCCCTACTGTACCTATTTTGTTGCATGATCCATCAAAAAATAGCTTCCAACAAACAATAGATTGTTGTTCCAGATCTAAATCTGCACTTTTTACCACTACTGGAAGAAAATCAGAAATCTCATGGATAACATAATTACCCAAACTTGGCTCCTCAATTTGTTCATATAAAATTCTTATATTTTCAGTAGCCCAACCATCTAACAAAACATCAATAATATTAATTATTTGTGTTTGAGCTTCAAAAACATCAGATATTTCCTCTTGATCAAATAACACAATTGCTTATTCATTTCCAGCACTAGCAACATACTGTTCAACAAATAATTTTGCAATGGGTTCTGAGGGTATAGTAACCTTAGTACCGTACCTTGTGTGGAAAAGCATGTGAGTCTAATCTGCTAATAGATAACCACCTATCTTAGCAGTAAATTCTCTTGACAAGCATATAGAGAATTTAGGGGGAAAATCTATAATGTACACATCCATAGGAATTGAAAAACTAGGACAAGCATGCAGAGTTAAGTCAAGATTCCTTATAACTCCTCCAGTTGCAACTGTTGCCCATCTAATTGAACTAACCCTCTTTCAAGTGGCTCATATTTGAGGCCTAGCTAGTCTACAATTTTCTTTGGCATAACAGAGCTAGTAGCACCAGAATCAATCATGCAATTGTGAACTAGGTATTGTCCTATAATGATAGTGACATAAAATAAAGGAGGTATAATCAATTTAGCTGATTTTTGGGATGTACTTGCACTTGCAACAACTAAAACCTTAGGGGTTTGCTGAGACAAGACTTCATCAGATAGTGTAAGCTCTTGTAATTCCTCTTGTAACATGTCCTTTTGGCCTAGAAGAGCCAAAACATCCCACATGGACAAGGGAACATTTATCTTCTTTAAATGATCAACAACATTGAAGTTCTGAACACTAACCTTTTGGTGTTGTTTTAAAATGGTAGGCTCATTTATTTTCTGAGTTGACTGTTCTGATCCTTTTTGAGCTTGTAAATGCTACTTTGTTTGTTGTTGTACTGTAACAACAGGCTATTGTACTTTATCATTTGGCTGTTGGTCATTTCCAGCCTTCACTTTTGACCTAGTTCCTACTGCTATAGGTCTCCACACTTGGTTTGGATCAAAATTTGTTGCTAAAACCACATCATCATTACTAAAATTAACCAAAGACACATCAGGATTACCTTGTGTTTGTGATTGATCATATTGTACCTCTCTTTGGCTATTAACCGGCTGTCCCTTCAGAACATTTTGTCTTCTAGCTTCAAGTACATGAGGGCAATCCAGCCAATAATGCCCATCATTACATGTGTTGCACCATTCTACTTCTTGCACATAATTAACTTGAGGAATTGCTGTTAACTCCTTGGAAGTACTTGGAGTTGCATAATTATATGTTTGAATAGCTCTTTGATTGTAACTTCTTTGCTATCCTTGAGCTTGCCTTGCCAGGTTTGAACCAGAAGCTTGATTCAATGGCCTATTCTGTTGATAATTCGCTTGAGGCCTATTGTATTGGCCTTGTTGCCTCTTCAGGTTCGTTATCTCATTGCCATAATTCTAAAAAGTTCTCAGAATGCTATCATTTGTATCTTTTAGCTCCATAGTCCACTCCTTTATATCCCTAATAGGAGCTAAAGAATCATGTTCTTCTACTACAACCTGCATATTAAGTGTTGGTAATGGAGGAACAACAACAATAGGTGGTATGACAACTGGTACAACTGGTTGTATCTCTAAACAATAAGGCATTGGAGGCCTTGGAGGTAATTTTCCAATTTGTATCAAGATTTTCTTAGCTCTAACAGTAACATCATAAGCATTAGGTAAAGTATTACCTTTCATAGACTGTATCATAAGTGCAATATCACTGTTAAATGATTTCAAGTAGAAAATGAATGCATAGTGATTAGATAATTTAACAGATCTTGGAATTCTGTCCCAAGTTCGTTGAAAATGAAAATTGAAGTTGGAAATATGCTCATTGATATTTCTCTTAATATTAGTTAGTTGCTCAACCAAAGACAAATTATCCAACCTATCTTCAAATTTACTGATCAAAATAGTCCCTAACTCATCCCATGTAGCAATAGAATTAACTGGAAAACTTCTAAACCAAATTAATGCTTTACCCTTAAGTGAAGCTGCTAATAGTTTCAATGCTACATCATCACGAATAACTTGATGTAATTCACATAGAGTAGCGATATCTTTGATATTCTCAATTGCTGAAATGTGATTCTCACCATTAAAATACATCAAACCTGTTAGTGCCGCTGGTGGAATGTCATGATGAGCAGCAATTTGTAATGGGCTGCCAGTATCAAAGGCCACAAACGGCAAATTCTGAGCCATCCGTACTGGTGGTACTTGTTGTTGGAATACAAGTGGTACAATAGATTTGTTAGGTTGAGATACCTTCCTTTGATATGTTTTCAATCCTGGGTAGAAGTATCACTTGTGGATGCTACAACAGTGAATTGATCCTTTGATGATTCCTCAAAGATGGGTAATTCTAATCCAGAATTTTCAATAACACTTAAATCTTCAGGAAAACTAAAATCTTCAATAATTACCTCGTGGCTTTCAGAAATGGCAGCTTGATCCTCTAAGATAGGATTTTAAAATAGTGTTAAATGAGACCCCAGCAAAGAGGCTCTTTCTCCTACAGCTTGAGATGCTATGCTTCTTCTTGCTGATCTATTATTACCTCTTCTACTGGGCTGCAACTCTTGATAAATGAATCCTTCACTGTTTTCTCTTGTTGGAGTTCTTCTCATCAAGATAAACCTGCAACTGAATCTACAATAAAACATTTAACCAGAGTCTCTAGGTGCTAGTAAAATACCTTCTGAAAGGCAGAAATACTGTTGCTCACACCAAAATAGCAATAAGTAATAATATCTTGTAAGAACTGTGTAGCAATTTGGGTCCCACAAGGTGTGCCAAAATTTTTCTCAATCAAGATTGCACCTATAGCTTGATTTAGAATCTAGTTATCCTATTGAAACATGGAAAGGTTCTCCTTGGTGGAAGAGAGAATGAGTCTCTAGATTCTAGGCCGGTTCCTATTGAATTTAGAATATCACCTAATATCTATTTTTTGTGGTTTTGGGAAAAGGGAGAAGGATAACTAAAAAATGAATACTGATTAATAAGGTGATACACCAAAATGAATTCAGATTTGTTAGAATTTTGAATCTGTACCTATAGGACATACATTACTAATAATTTTCACTTCACAACACCTAGGATGACCAAGAATTTACTACTAGGTTTTGGTGCCACAAATGGTAAAAATTCAATGAACAAATAAGTACTTTCTGCAAAAGGTTTATTCTTTATAACTTAGAATAGGAATTTGGAACAATTCACTAATCTATGCTTAAAAGGCACAATACACTTAAATGTAGAAAAAATGGAAGGATAGATAGCAAAACTCAAAAAAAAATATACGAATAATAAGGTCAACTCTATTATCTTAAAAATATGCAAAAATGGTTACAAAATACAAGGAAAAGATGCAAAGGAACAATATGTTCACTAATACCTCTTAATCCCCAAATTCTGAAACCCCTACAAATGCATAAGAAGTTTAGTTATATACCCCTAAGGCCAATTTTGAAAATGAAATCCCCCCTCAAAAGGTACTCCTAAACAGATAGATCACTCTAAATTTTAGGCTAAAAAAGATGCCCAAAAATATAGCTTCCTAAAAGACCTCCATCATAGCTAAAACCCTAAATTTATGGCATAAGTGATGCCAAAAATCTAGCCCTCCAATAGTGTTCCCCTAATGTTGATATTTTAGATTTGCATCTTCATAATATATATCAATATATTACATAGCATACCTAAAATATATCCCAAGAATACATTAAGATGTAACCCCAACCCTAAAACCATAACATATGGCAATCACCTTAACCAAGCACAAAACCCTAACTTGAAAGCATGAGTAATATCTCAACAAAATTGACATCATATCCCTATGGTCAACATGACCCATATCTATCACTAACATATCATGTGATGAAGTTGTCGTGGCACTTGAAGTGGTGTTTTCGTTCACTGTAGTTGAATAGAGCTTTAACTCTCTCTGCATCGTGGACTCCAAAGTTTATCAAATTTCAACATAGACATTTTTTTAGACTTCATTTTCATTCTATAGCTTTTGGGAGAAAAGAAGTTTAGGGTTTGTGCTGCCATGCTTGTTTGAACTCGGACTCCATTATTTTGTTTTCAGGATTGGAACTGCTTGTTATCTTTGACTGTGTCTTCATTCTTTTGAGTGAAAAAACTCATGTTGTAACTGGAAGTAACAATAATGAAGAGCTCGGGTTCTCTCTATCACTCATCTTGACTTGCAACCTAGGAGTTTTCTGTACATGAACTTGGATTCTATTTGATTTATTTTTCTTGGCATTTGCGGGTTATTTGTAAGTAATCTGCATGCTCTAAACTGGAGGCATTGTGGTTTATTTGTAAGTAGTTTGCATTTCTTGGGAATTCAACAATGAAGTTTGAGTTTGCATGAAGAGGAGCTCGGGCTCCATATAGTTGAACTTTGAGTTACCTTTTGTTTCTTTACCACGGCCTCCACTATTATTATTATGTCATGAATAATGGCATTTTTTGCATGCATGTCTTGAACTTTGGCTTTCCATACGAAGTCAGACTCCACTAGAACTTTGCATGGCATCATACATCTTGAAATATGGCACTGCTTTTTTGGATTTTTTGATAAGAAGCTCGAGCTTCTAGCACTTCAAACTTGGGCTCTCTTTTTCCACCATGACTTGTAACTTAAAGATAACTTACCTTTGATTTCTTTCTCTGTTAGAACTTGTTATAGCATATTAGTTTTATCATTAAGCTTTGAAGACTAGCCTTGAGCTTAAACTATGAAGGAAGATTCATTTCCCATGAATGATGTATTAAAGTTACAACTCCTTTCTCGGCCTCGAGCTGGTGTTTGACTGTGTCGTTCCTTAGAAACCAATGCTTGACTGTGAGTCTCCTTCTTAGCTTAAGACTTTGTAACTCACAGCCTGTGGGTATTTTTACATTTTGAATCATGGCCTTGAGCTTGAACTCAGCCTGAAGCTCCTTTCTCTTTCCTTCATGGCTCTGACTAGCATGAATCCTTGTTGTGATTTCAGCGGCGACTTAAGACTCGAGCTTAGTGTGACTTAATCTTTAGATATAACTGTTAAGCATGATTTCTTTTAACTGGTAACACCTGTTTATGAAGTTTGTTTTTTTTCCCTCTTTTGATGTGAGATTTTCTTTCTTTGATAGTGCTCGACAGCCTCCATGATTAATGGTCTTTGAACTTTGAGTTAAACCAATGTAAGCTTGGCTTAGTCCAAGTTGTGGTTGAAAGATGTGGAGTTATCTTTTATGAACTCGGTCTTGAAAATTGGCATATTTCAGCCATAGCTTTAGACTAAGTCAAGCTTATAGTGTACAATGGACTGAAGCTTGGACTAATAGACACATGCTTTTGCATGAAACATGCAGATAAGTTCTATTGTGCCCTTCATTTTCTTTGAAATAGGGCTTTGTTATCCATCGAACTTGCATAGTTCGGTCTTGTAGAAGGAAATCCATGTCTGTAGCTTGAAAACATTAGTTTATTACATCTTTTACTCTATCTTCTTCTCTTTTTATATACTTTTAAAATGTTGAAAAGAAATGATAGTCTATTTCTTTTAAGCTTCCATGAATGAACATTGGATAGCATAAAATTAAAAACCCACATATAATTAAAGTCGTGGCTTAACTTGCTATCACTTTGGAAAAAAATTAACATACACTAGTCATTTTACACTATTTCTTAAAGCTCCATTTATAAATATATGAACTTTGTGGCTCTCTGTCAGTTTGTACTTATAGATGTTTTCTTGCTATAAAAAACCACCATGTTCACAATTTTTATACTCTGCCATGCATGATATTTTAAGAACTTTCAAAGATGATTCCTCTGATGTTGCACATTCAATTCTTGCAAGATATTAGTTCAGTATATACCAGCCCTTGATGTAACACTAGCACACACCAGTCACTTAATTCTAATTTAATATGTCTCAGATGAATAAAATGAACTATTGAAGCTTCACTGTTACTAAATAGTGACCATCTATTTGATCTTTATAACACCAGTCATTAATAATTGCTTTCACCAGAGCCTAAGAATCACTGTCTCTTATGCATCAGTCATTTTATTTTAAAGTGCTCCAGCTGATTAAAAATGAACAGTCATTTTTGAAAAACATTATTTTTCTTAAACATTGAACACCCTAACTTCACTGGTGTAAACTACCATGTTTGAACTCAATCTCCTTTGTTTGATGCTGAATATGAATCACTGATGCTAAATATGAATCCTTGACACAAGAAATGCAATAAGATGAAAAAATGTTTATTTAGTGTCTAAGAAGTTTGAGCACAGGCTCATGACACTCAAAGACATCGGAATGAAATTCAATGAATTTTGAGCATGGGCTCATGACATCCATTAAATACATACTGATAATATTTTTATGACCTTTAAGCTCAGTTCTGTAGAATTTCTCTTTTGTTAATCAGCAACAATAGTGAATTCATTGAAAATGTATTTCAAATTTAACAATACTATTTGAACATGGCACTTCAAAATTATACAATACCAGTGAGTATGTAGTTGTATCTGGGAAATTGAACTTGATTTTTTGGTAGCAATATGGCATTTTTCTGTAGCATCTTGCAAGGCATTTTGTACTGCATCTTCTTCTCTGACTGTGATGTGAAAACTAGTCAATTTGGAACACTGCAATATATTATGTTAAGTTCTTCAAACAAGAACATTGTAACCTTGTTAGGTTAGTGAACATAATAAGTTATCCAATTTATAAAAATGCCAAAAAGATGACACTTGTGAATCAAAATTCAGATTGTTGGGTTCACTAATCTAACAAGCTCTTTCTATTTCTGAAAAAAGGTTTCTTAGTTAGAAACACTAAGTCCCTTTCATTCAGATATCTGTCTTTGAAAATAAGAACAACATACATCAGGATGACCATTAATAGTAAAAGGTTTCATGTTTAAAAACAAGTCCCTTTAATGCTATCTTTCACTTAGTGTGGATTCACATTTCCTTATTACATTGAATTTACTAGATAGCTATGTAGTATGCTATTTATGTTTCATGCATTTCTTAGATCTAGCTGGATCTAACACCATTTTCTCTCTCATGATGCAAGTGAAAGACCCTAAAGACATAGTGAAGATGAAGACCTGGACTTGAAGACCTAAGACCTGACAGACAACCATCTGACAACAAACATATAATAAGGCAATGCATGGGACCCCTACTCCATACTTCTATCATGCTTTCTATTCTAAAAATGTACTCTTTGATTGACATGAAATATGAAATATGAAAGGACACTTGTATACTACATTTAGTTTGAATGCACAATGTAATAATCAGTTATGAATTTGAAAGTGTGAATATGATCAATACTTAGAGTACAATGAAATATGATAATATGAATGTAATAGCAATCTATGCATCTTTATTGGCTGAACAATAATGTTGAATAGGTGTACCTTTATGCAATCTTTCTGATGTTTATAGTTGTAATATTGCATGCGTACTTTTATCTTCTGAATTATAATAATTCTGCAACTTAAGAAAATAACTATAAAATCCATAATTCAATGTAAAATAATTATCAATTTACCAATTTAGTGTGCAACTAAAATGATAACAGAAACTTCCTTGATATGGTCTACAATGAAGTTTTGCACAGTGATGTGCAGGCTGCTATGATGGTTCAAATAAGTAAAATTCAGGAGGGAGAAAGTGAGAAAATTCTTGATGGGCCTGTATTGAAGAGTGTTATGTGTATGCTATGGGATTTTGGGACAGACTATTATAAAGATTTTGAATTGGCCATTTTTCAAAGTACCCACATATACTATTCATAAAGGGCTGATTCATGGATATATGAGTATTCTTGTCCAGACTATTTGATGAAGGTTGCTAGGTATTTAAGGTTGGAGAAAGAAATAACTATAGTATATTGTGTGCATGAGAGTAGGTATGTAGAAATGGTAGAAAATGAACTTCTTGGCAAGCATGAAAGACAAATTTTAGTGGAAGATCCAAATTGCCATCATCCATTGTTGAGAAATGACAATATGGGTGATCTGTCAAAGATGTTTAAGTTGTTTTCTAGAATATATAAAGGGATTCGACTCATGGCCAAGATATTTAGACGTGTTACTAGGAATGACACATCATTGGTTAAACATGGAGGAAAAATGGTGGTAGAAGAAATAAAGGAAAATAATGAAAAAGAAGTGATTGCAAGTCCAAAAGATCTATTTGTGAGGAGTGTTATCTAATTGCATCAGAAATACTTGCAATGTGTAGAGGAGATTTTTATGAATAATTGTTTTTTCAAAAATGCACTCAAGGCAACCTCTCAAATCTTTTGCAATGAAAAAGTTGTAGGAAATAGTATTTTTGAAATGTGGGTCACATTTTGCAACAATTTATTGACAAACATAAATATGACATATTCAGATGTTGAAGATGCCCTTGAGATCACGACAGTCTTTCAGAGTTTTTGCAATGAAAATGTTGCAGGAAATAGTATTTGGGAATTGTCGGTCACATTTTGTGACATTATATTGACAATTAGAAACATGACATATTCAAATGTTGAATATGCCCTTGGGAAGGTTTCAAAGATCTTTCCCTACTTCTCTGAAAAATACATGGTTGCATATTTTTATAGGAAGAAAATATCAGATAGGCTTTTGTTCCATAGAAGATCAAATATTGTGTTAGTAATAACTAAGAGGGGGGGTGAATTAGTGGCCTCAAAAATTTATCCTTTAATCTTTAACCACCAATCAATACACCTCAGATTATAAAGTCCCTACAAGATGCATGCTATGAAATACTTATAATATTTGACTGTCTGTCGGTTTACCTTGTCTGTCCTTATTCTCCTTGATAACCGATAAGCAGTAAAACTATTTAGCGATACTTAGTAAATATTCAGAGTATACCAATCAATCCATAAATGCATATATGGAATGTAAAACAATAAAGTAATAAACCATACACACATAACACATGGATTTTAACGTGGAAACCTTATTAAGGAAAAAACCACTGGGACCAGTACCCCAAATTTTCACTCTTCTGAAATGAGCCCTGTTAGGAGCCAACCCTGTTAAAGGTCACAAACACACTGTTAAGTGTGACCTTGTTAGAGTATTTTATACATAGAGGTTGTCACTTAGTATCTAGCATCTATTTTGCTACCATCCTTGAATAAGCCTCCTTCTTAGACTGTCAATAGGCTTTAGGAAAATCTTGCTACCATCCTTGAATCAACCTTCTTCTTAGGTTGTCAATAGGATTTATGCAAATTCAATGCTACTTTCATGAATCAACCCTTTTGGCAATCTGTTAGGATATACCTCAATTATAGAAGACAGTTAAGTCCTGCTCTGTTAAGAGACTTGATGCTTCAATGGTTAAACTGAAACATTATGACCTATTTCTAATGCAACTTGAATTGCAAATTTTTAGATCTATTTAAGTACAATACCTCTCTGATCAATGTATCTGTTATCCAAAATCTAATCATACAACAAAATAGGCACTAGAAGAGAAATTTGCATGTACATGCTACCCAATTAACACTATCTTACAAGTTTTGATAATTTGCATTCACTTACTACATTTATTATCAGATTTTCATTTTATGTACTCTAAGTATTGATCAAATTATTACACATTCAAATTCATCATTGATCATTACATTATGCATTCATAAGAATGTAGTACAA
>MU224521.1:599093-621370 GCA_018584345.1 Thuja plicata
AGGAATCAGACACATGAAGAAATCAAAGAGACTACAAGAAAAGACTGGAACAGAGTATGTGATTTCACTGTTATGCAAATGTTCCAAACTTTGAAAGATGTTGTTACAGTAAATACTTCTTTACATTCAGCTGACTGTTAATTATGCATAATGAAGCAATGCTAATAGAATCTAAGCATAAAGTAGGGAATATGAGAATTGCAAAATGGACAGAGAATTTCTTTATGCAGAGTGTACATCTCAGATTGAGGTTTTGAACAAAAGGTTATGCATTCATGTAAATCACTGTTTACAGATTAGGGTTTCAATTTAAAATCCATGGGAGTCACGAGCCCATGCTCGAAGCCTATGGGTTTTTCTGGTTTCAATGGTCCAAGATGTAAACAACATGATTCAAACTGTTATGTATATAATGCCCTAAAAATGCTCTAGAATATCCACTGATGTAACTTGTTTGTGTTTTTTTAAGACAGCAAGATATCATCTCACGGAAACATGTTTATGCTTTCCATATTTTATGGCATACAACAGTAATAATGTTTTATTTTAAAACATTGAGACAGATGAAATGCAGTTATAGTCGACATCAAACATAGCATGGCAGTGATGACCTCGATATCAAACAGTAGCCAAAGATAATGTTACATGCAGAAAAGTTCATTAAATGAACAAATAGAAATGACACTTTCTGTCGTCATATCGGGTACCTCTCAGAAAGCATCAGTGCATCTACAGTATATGTAGTATTACAAAGAAAGGAAATACACTGTTCTATTCAAAAAACCGTAAGTGTATTTATAACATTTATGTGTTTTCAAACAGTTGTTTCAACATATTTTGCAGAGAGAAGACAGCATATTGTTCAGACAGAAATAAAACAGAGGGTTATAAGACAATAACTTTTTGAACATGCAGAGAAGTTCATTAAATGAACAGACAAAATGACAGAGAAATCAACTTATCTGCAGATGCATGGTGTTCTCCCTCATAAACTCGAAGTGTAACTGCAGCAACTCACAAGAAAAGTGTGAAGCTTATGATGGAAAGATGTCATAGAGCTCAAAATTTTGTACACACTACATCTTTCAGTCATAAGCCTACATATTTAATGTTGATGAAAATCCACATGACAGTTGTTGTCGAGCAGAAAGACCAGATTACAAATGCAGTGGTGGTAACTCCATGTTACACAGCGAGCTGGGGATAAGTTTGAAACTGTGGAAGAGGATATCCCCAGTTCATAGTCGAAGAGTTCATGTGGTGATTCCGTGTTACACAGACAGCTGGGGATGAGTCTGAAGTTGTGGGAGAAGATATCCCCAATTCATGGTCAAAGAGTTCATGGGTTTGACACCTTTGCTACAGCTCCAAACCATTCCAAGGTGGCCGTGCTGTCATTTACAGATGAAGTGGTGAAGTTGACAAACAGACAAGAACTCCCTGAAGTTTCAGATAGACTGCAGATTAAAAAACCGCGATGTAAATACATCAAATAAACTGCAAGTTCATTGTTCAGTACCATATCTTATGGCCCAATATCGGCAAAATCCCATTATCAAAGCACAAGATAAATGCAAAATTACAATTGGGGCTCGAGTTTGAGAAAGATTGAAAGCCGCGGCTTCAATATGGAGTGAAAATTCAGTTGCATTGACTGAGTTTCTTACATTTCATTCAACAAACTCCAAGTTTTCTTTGCAAGTATGGCGGATTTTACAATAGATTGCATTTTTTCTACATGGTGGCAACACAGTGAAAGCATAAAACCCTAAGATGCAAATGAGGCTGACAGATGAAATGCAGTGTATTTTACTATCTGTTGGGTTCCGTTGTCAGTAGAGTAAATGCAATGTCAGTGACAGAGCATCGACATCTCTCCAGAATTGCCACATTGGTACTTTAAGTGCCACGATAACTACAGATCATATCTTTGATGAAAATTGTCATGTCAATACAGCACATCAACCAAACCGCAGTTACTTCCCAATGCTTGGCTGTGGAGTTTCACAACTATGGTGGAGTCAAATGTCGATGGGTTTAAAAATGAACAGTAATTTTGCAAGGTGGCAAATCGGGTTGTTAAAAACCTTTTTCTTCACATTCGGATCTGAGGTGTTCGAATTAATGTAACCCCCACAATGGTGATTAAAGTCATTCGAAGGGGGATATTGTTAAACTTAAGGTGGTTGAGGATGGTTTTTTAAAAACCTTATGTTTTGGGGGGAAAGTTTTTTAAATAGGCCATGTTGGCTATTTAGGGAGTTTTTTTTTTTTCATTGTTGAAGGAGAGTCAAATTGAGGGGAGGATTAGTATTAGTGAATTTTTGAATTCCTACTGCTGAAACCCATTTTTCTTTGTATTCCATTTTAGTTACATATGTGTGATTCCATTGTTATGTAAGTGAATTTTATCATTCCTTGACATGATTCTGGAATTCATGAATGTAGTTTGCACACAGACTTTTGGAGGAGAATACAATTTCCTTACATACTCATATTTCTTGTTGTGATCATTGTTCAAAGTTCCTGTTTTCAATTTTCTACATATAAGAGTAATGCTTTTGCAAGTATATACTAGTGAATTATAGCAATTCCTATTCTATATTGCAGAAATATAAGCCTTTCTGTGGAAAGTGCATGTTGTTAATGGGAGAAGTATTGCTTGTGGTGAAAACCCTAGTTATTTATTTTCAATTAACCTATGTATTGATCAGTGAATGATAATATGAAAGATCCATCAAAATATGATAAGTACAAGTCAGTTTGAAGCTTCATAAAAGAGTCTGAATATCCTTGGTGTATCACCTTTCTATTATGCAAGTTTAGTTACAAACCTCTTTTTCCCTTTTCCCCATCAAGTTTCAAATCAGGAGGTGATATCCCAAATCAAATAGGAGCCGGCCTAGAATCCGGAGACTCTTCCTCATCCATAGTTCACCCACAGCTAGAGGAAGTTTCCATTGTGAGGATGGAATTGTCGTGTAGCCCTAATGCCTGAGTTAGGGTGAAAATTCTAAGCCTGACCAGTATCAATTCAATTGTTTGTGCTCTACACTTTCTGCTCTATGATGTTGTGCTTCACTGTTCGTCGGTGTCTGCAGAATTCTTTAGCTCTCCTTCAGCTTGATTGATCAGGATTGTATGAAGTTATCCTTCACCAATTTCTCTTCAACATCCTCTTTCTATTCACTCCCCTTCTGTGTATGTGATTGCTTGTGATTGCAAAAATGAATTATGCTTGTCTCTTATACAGACATGATGTTCCTTAATTCTTGATTCTTGATTCTTGGTGTGAAAAACAATCCAGCCAATCTAATTTATGACTTTAACTCCTGATTTATCTTGTAGTTATCTTCTTGCCAACTGTACAAATCTTCTTTAAATCAATTACTTAACTCTGGGTGAATAAAACAACCAGTTAAGTCTATCCTTAAGCTCTTCCAACTAGATATTTTGTCATTTTCTGAACTCTTTGTTTTGTCAGTCAACTCTGCAGTTAGCCATCGGTGATAACTGCCAGTTCCGTCAGTGTAACTCCAGTTAGCTTTGGGATCTCCATCCGTCAGGTATCCTTGGATTTTACCCATCGGGTATCACTATGATTTTTTTTTTTCAGGAAACACTCTCATCTACTTGTCGGGCATCACTGTGACTTTTTCTTTACCTTTACCAATGGTGTGCACTTCGTCGATGTTGTCTGTCACTTAGTGAATACTTAACTTTTATGTATTACTAAAAGCGTAATCTTTGTTCCATTGATTCTCTGAAGTCTTTGGCATTATGTACATGACCGTACAGATGATATCAAGTTGACATCAATGACAATACAAACCATTAACTTTTTTAATGTCTTGTATCATCTTCAACTTAACATTATCAAACATTCAATCAGTTACATGTCATCATATTGATCATGACAAAAGCATGTTAACAAAGTTGAAGTTTGAGTGTGGAAGATAATTTACATATAAAATGGAGGGCATGCTTAGTGATTGGGAATTGGTAATGAAAAATCAATCAGATATTGAGGAATACCTCGTTCATAATCCTCTTCAACCTCCCTCTGTAATAGAATTCTCTGTAATAGTTTTGACATCTAGATTCTGGCCAAGCTACAATTCATCTGATTCACTTGTCCTCCCTATTGAAATGGTAACACATTTAGATTCATTCAAAGAATTCTATAGAAAATAAATCATGAACAGAAGGCTAACATGGAACCATTCTCTGGGAACATGCATTATTATTGGAAGATTTGATCAAGGTGAAATTCAAATAGTTGGAACAACTTGTCCTACAAGTGCACTACTATTTTTCAATGCAACAGAGAGGCTAAGTTTTTCACAAGTTAAATCCCAGTTGAATTTGGAAGTTGAAGATACAATTGAATTTCTGAATTCCCTTGCATGTTCAAAATACAAAATTCTACGTAAACTACCAGAGACCCAATCTGTGATAGAAATAGATAATTTTGAATTCAATGCAAAGTTTTCTTGAAAAAAGAAGATTAGACTTCCAACACCCATAGAAAATGTAAAAGAAAATGTTGGGGAGGTTGTGTTTCAACATAGACATCATATAATTGATGCTTCTATAGTAATAATTATGAAGAGGAGAGAAAAATTAGCTCATAAGGAATTAGTAATGCAATGCATTGAGCACGTAAAAGACATGTTCAAGCTAGATACGAAAGAAGTTAAAAAGAGAATTGAAACACTCATATTAAGGACACCAGGAGGTACCCCAGCCTATATTAATCAAACACTAATTACATAATATAAAAAAACCCATTCTAAATGTATCTTCATTTTTCTCTAAATTGCTAAATTAAAGGCTTCCAAGTCAATCTAATTTTTTCTACACTACAAAAACTTATATATTTATATACCTCTATAGATAAATGAGCACAGTAGAGTGCATATAAAGGTGTCAACTCTGCAAGCTTGACAATTATTGTGCATCCACAAGCCAGAGCAAGAGAAATCTTAGTGAAAAACATAAATAGCTGAAAGTTCCATGGCATAATTTGACCACACACGTCCACTCATCTTCAAAGTTAGTCCATGGATTTTATCACCATACCCTGCAAATAATTAAATATACAATTATTTTCAAATATTTATAGAAATATTAAAGATTTTTTATTAGATATGGGACTGATTCAACCAACACACACATTTGTTTTTTAATAGAAATGTTTAATCTTTATAAAGATCTTTGCTTGTATTACAAAATAAGCCATTAAATAAATACAAACATAATTGGGGAATACATAAGGGTTTTGACTATATTATAAAACAAGTCCATAAGTAAAGACCAAGACAAAGGTAACCAAAATGTCAAGCACAAACCAACATAGCTACAACTAAAATGCTAAACTACTGGGTCCTTGCATGTGCTTCTAATCCATGTTCATTTTTCTCAAAATAATAAACAGGGTTAGTCATAACCCGTTTGCATTTAGGATTTTCAAATAGAAGTAAATTTGATGTTTATCTATAAGGAATTATGGGTACTATTTAATTTTTAGAAGTAATTCAATGGCACATACAAGTGGTTTTGATGTCTAGGAGGCAATAATCTATGTTGCATAATTGTCAAACCCCCAAAAAATGGATTCATATGCAATAATCTGATTACAGTTGCAGACAAGGATTGAGAATTAAGTTGAGAGTGTAGCCTATATGCTTTTGGGTATAATATTTGGTTCCATTAGATTTTATTAAAAGGTAAATAAAACTAATCTTGGTAGTCCAATTCCCAATTTTGAGTTATTGTGCGGAGTCCCTTCAACTAAAAGTACCACACGGGCTCTTCACTGTTGGCATATCTAATGTAGTGATGGTGAGTTTTGGAGATGTCATGATGTAGATTTGACTACAGGATTATTATATATTATGTTGTCATTGATGACAACTATAGACTTTGTGTTCTTAGTATGTTTCCAAGAATAGTTATGATGAATGATGAGTTGCAGTGAGTTTTAGTGGTTGTTATCTTTATGGGAGACTTAGGTGTGTCTCTATAAGTCTAATGCATGACCACTATTGATGAAGTGATCTTATGTGGAATTTATGATTAGTTGAAGTATACCAGTGCAGATGCTAGAACAATTAATGATAGGTGATAGATGATTTGAATGTCATGTCAAATATTTTTTTATATCTTGTGATGTAGTCACATGAAATGGTTGTCAATAGTGTTTAGATTCTATAGTTGCAGCTGTAACTAATTTGAGTGACCGGTGTGAAGGATATTATGATTGGTGAGAAGAGACAGAGTTGTTATCAGGTTACAAATTTTATGTCCTTGAGTGATAGTTGATAAATCTTTGATTAGTGATCGATGTTGAGTTTGTGATGAAATCGGTTGAGTCATTCATGATCTAGTGACATGTTTTCATGATTGGAGGTGTTGATCTGGAATCACATTGTTCGATGCTAGTGTGTGGAGAAGATTCTTGAAGAAGCTTTTGTTTGGTCAAAAACATGTTTGATTCCTTGACACAACATCCTATGTATATCATTGTATTGGTCGATGCGGTTTTGGAAATATGTTTAATTTTGTTATGTGGCACATTGGATTTGAGCGAGATGTTTGAAATTCTATAATAGGGTTTGATCAAGGTGGTTGACTTAAAATTTTAGTATATAATGAATGACGTTGAAGGTTGAATGTGTTGATCACGTGTTAGACAAGTGCAGTGCAAAGTGTGAGTTGCGATCAAGAAGTGGTAGTGCTATTTCACATATTTGTGTGCTTCAGTGGATCTAATCAAGAAGAGGTAGTGTTATTTCACAAATCATTGTTTATGTTTTTCCCTAACAGTTGCAACAGGGTAAATCCCTTAACAGGGTAGATCCTATAGATATTTGTTGTAAATCCTCTAACAAGGTGACACTTTGACAACTTTTTAAAGTTCTCTAACAAGGCTAATCTTAATAGGGTAAAGGTTCTAACAGGCCTAGGGAAAATACCTTAACCGGGTAGCACCTAACAGTGTTGTTGAAAACTCCTAATAGAGTTAAGCTCCTCACAAGGTGTACTTCAAAAGAGTACATCATTTAGTGGGTACTAATCCCCCCCATGATTTTTTCCTTATTTGGGTTTCCATGAGATAAATATGAGTGCCAAATGTGTGGATGAACTTGCATGTTTATTTTTTCATTTATTGAATGTATGGTTAATCTTTTGAATGGTGATTTGAGTTTAAGAGGTTAAAAGATTGGAGTATTTGGTACATTAATAATTCAACNCCCCCCCCCCCCCCCCCCCCTTAGTAATATTATCTTAGGACTAACAATTGGTATTAGATCTTTTTTCCTCTATTGTGGTGAAGCTTAACAGCTTGGGGTAAAGATCCAAAGATGATGAGAAAGGAAGGTCCTAAATTCACAAGAGAGAACTACTCATTTTTGTGTGGTCGGATGAAGCTCTATCTTAAAGGTATGGGTGATCATTATTAGGATCATGTGGTAAATAGATATACTATCCCTTTAGGAACCTAGACTGCATATCAATTAAAGGCAAGACAAGAACATACTGCTACTATGGAAGCTATTGCTAGTACTCTTTCAAATGTAGAATTTATTGATCTCAAAGACTTGGATACTGCTAATGAGATGTGGGATAAGTTGAGGATTTTCCATGGTGGAGATCCACATGTGCAAAAGGAAAAGGTTTATAGTTTGAAATGAAAATACGATGATATGAGGATGCAAGAAAATGAGAACATTGAAAATACAGACACAAAATCAAAGAAGTTGTTTCTTCTATTTGAGGTGCTGGTGATAATATTCCTAAGGTGGATATGGTAAGAAAAATTTTAAGAACCCTATTGCCTTAGTATATTATTATGGTTTCATCTATTCAAGAGCTTAGATCTCTAGGAACTTTTACTGTTACTCTTGATGCATTAATAGGAAAATTAACTGCATTTAAGTTAAGCAATTATGATAATAGTATGCCAAAATTTGAAGTTGCTTTCAAGTCATCATTGACTCTTGCACCATGTAGGAAAAGAAAGGAGATATCTAATATTTCTTCAACATGCTACTCTAATGATTATGAATCTATATTGTCCAAAGAAAGAGAACAGGAAGAATTGGAAGCCTTATTTGCTAGAAGAATGCCTAGAGGGAAAGGTAAATATAAGGGTGAGTTTCCTTTGAAGTAATTTGCGTGTAAAAAAATTAGACATATTTCTTCTAGATGCCCTATAATGATAGGAAGGAGAAACCAAGGAGATTCAAGGATAAGTCAAACAAGAAAGCATGCTACCTAGTTGAGGAAGGTGTTACCGATGAGGAATTTGATGGAAGAGATGAAGAGGAAATTGTGTTTGTTGAAGTAAAGGAAGAACCTTTAGAAGAAGGTGAGAAAGCATTGGTTTATAACATGAATCCCTGTGGCAACTAGATTATTGATAGTGTGTTTACTCATCACATGACCTGTGATAAAACAAAATTCATAAAGTTGGAAGAATGTGTCGGAGGCTCGATAAAATTTTGGAATGATGCTCCATGTTTGGTAAAAGGTAAATGATCTATTAATTTTAATGATAAAATAATTTATGATGATGTTTATTGGGTTGATGATTCAAGATATAAATTTTTAAGTGTTTCTCAGTTGAATAACAAAGGTTTCAGATTCGAGTTCAATCGAGGTATATGCAGGATTATTGGAAAATCGGGAGAACTAATTGATAATAGTGAACAAACTAGAGGTAACTTGTTCCATCTGAATTCTACTATTAAGAGTTTCCTGATTGATAAAGTTGAAGATTTTTGGTTATGGAATAAGAGGTTTTTTCATGTAAATTTTGATAACCTAATCAAAGTTAGTAAGATGAAGATAGTGAGAGGTTTTGCCCAACCTAGTGAAACTAGACAATGAAATGTGTAAAAAATGTCAGCTTGGGAAGTTAACTAGCTCTAGTTTCATCGGTAAAAATTATTCTTCTAAAAGTATTTTAGATCTGGTGTAAAAGTAAAATAATAGCAGTAAAAGAAGAACAAAGATGCAATACACAGAACATAGTATTTATCGTAGTTCAGCATAAATGCCTACATCCACACTAAGAGTAGAAGAAGAATATTAACTCAATGAACAACATACAATGAAGAGTGGAGCTTTATTTAATAGCTCATAACCGAACAGATGACAAGACAAAGGTAGTAACAGGACAAATGTCTGTTGGCCTTCCAATACCCAAAAAACTCCCACTGGAATTCAATGGATATTTCAGTTGATCAGGCATTCCCCTGCTCTACATGCAGACCTAATTCAGCTTAACAAGTCCAAGATAATTTCTTGCACAATCAAACTTCTCTTTGGTTACAACTTTCATGAATATATCTATCGAATTGATTATGGTATCAATCTTTTCAACCTTCAACCTGCCCTCTTCAACCATATGCTGAACAAAGTGAGCATGAATGTCAATGTGTTTTGAACGTCACTAAGATGTATGATTATGAGCCATAAAGATGGCACTGTGACTATCACTAAATAATACATAATCATTTTGTTGATACTTAATCTCACCAAGTAATCACTGCAACCAAATCATCTCCCAAGCACCTTTAGAAAGAGCCAAATACTCAACTTCAGCTGAGGAGAGAACAATATAATGTTATAGTCTTGAGGCCCAACTAATAGCAGCTCCAGCGAACATGAATGTGTAACTGGTAGTAGATCTGCACTTATCCAAATCTCCAGCAATATATAAATCTGTGAATCCTTATAGTTGTTTATTATTTCCACCAAAACATAAAACATAATGTGAAGTGCCTTTTAAATATCTTATTATCCATTTAACAACTTCCCAATGAAGCTTCCCAAGATTTCTCATGAACCTACTTACCACTCCCACCGCATGGGCAATGTCAGGACGAGTGGAAACCATAGAATACATTATGCTACCAACTGCTGGTTTATAAGGAATGATGTCCATGAATTCCTTTTCCTCTTGTGTTTTAGGGAACAATTTGGAAGACAACTGAAAATGAGAAGCAAGAGGAGTAGAAACTATCTTGGCATCACTCATGCCAAATCTGTCCACAACTTTGTTATTGTAATCCTTTTGAGACAAAGTAATTTCTTTCTTCTTTCTGTCCCGTGTGATTGTCATGCCAAGAATCTTCTTGGCTGCCCCTAAGTCCTTCATGGCAAATTTGCTTGCCAACTTCATTTTCAGCTCACCAACAATTCAAGAACTTGTGCTGGCTACCAACATGTCATCAACATATAAAAGAAGAATAAAAAATTCACCATTTGGAAGTTTCTTATAATAAATGTATGGATCAGATTCACATCTTATGATTTTTTTCTCAACCATGAAGCAATCAAATTTTAGATACCATTGTCGCGATGTTTTCTTGATCCCATACAAACTCCTTAACTTGTAATAAAGATGGGCTTGCCCTTTGTCAATAAAACCTTGAGGCTACTCCATATACAGCTCCTCATCCACATCACCATGTACAAATGCAGTCTTAACATCAATATGATCCAATTCAAGATCCCACATAGCTGTGAGTCCCAAAATAGTCTGGATAGTTGTCATTTTGACAACTGGTGAGAAAATCTCTGTGAAATCGATCCCTTCTTGCTGAGGGTATCCTTTTACCACTAGTCGATCTTTATAGCATTTTAAACCTCTGCCTTCATCTTTCAGTTTATAAACCCACTTGTTCTTAAGTGGTTTCCGATTTTGTGGTAAAGGGACCAAATCCCAAGTGTGATTACCTTCCAATGAGCTCATTTCTTCATTCATAGCAGTCATCCATTTATCTTTATCACTACTGAGACAAGCAGCTTTATAAGTGGCCGGTTCAACTTGCTCCAAAATTAACAATTTGGGCTCTGCCTCTTCAAAAAATAAGAGTTCATAGTCTGCAAATTTCAAAGGATTTTTCTTCTGTCTGGTTGATCTCCTCAATCCTGGATTTTCCACAATTGCACTACTATGTCCAAGAGCCATCACATCATCTTGCTAAAAATTGGGATGTGAGATTGGATGGACGGTATGCGGATAGATATTGGTGTTTTCCCCAATTTCATCATGTGTCCCCTGCCTCTTTTCACAAGAAAAATTTACATGTCCAGTGTTGAAGACAGAAGTCCCCATACCATATGAATTTGTAGTGGCTGGGGATCTGGAAATAGCATGTGGGTCTAAAGAAGGGAGAGGAATGAGAGTCATGTGCGAGGCTTCCAAAGGACTATTCTCTGTCCTGCGTGGAAATGTTGCAAGAGGCATTCCACTTTGTCTTTCCCCACACATGGCTATAGGATAAGTTCCATTCTCCTCTTCACGTGAGCCATTATGCATTCCCCACAGGCACTGCACTCCTTGCAGGTTCTTCCCTTTGCACTGGCTTTACTGCTCTATGTGCGGGTCATGTTGCAAGTTGTGGGTTGTGTCCATCTCACATGGGGTTAACGGATGAAATGTTTCCTCACCAAAATCATTTGCAGGGGAATTACTCGTAGGGATGCCATTATCAAATACAGAGGTTGTTGTCTCAAACAAAAACTGTGGTCTTCCACGCTGCATACAAGAATCATTTTGTTCACAGCCTGTAGGTGTATGCAAATTCACAGTGTCATCATATTGAAGATGATGATCATTATTAGAAATTGGAGCATGACTTTCAAAATAAAAAGAGGATGAAGATGTCGTAGGTGCAGGGGCCAGAATAGAGGTGGGTGTCAAATTAGAATGAAGAGGATGTGGATTTTGGTTATGAGAATAGTCAATACCATTATTGGAAAAATCCATTAAAAGAACATAATTTGTTATATGTGTTTCCTCTGATAAGGTCGGAAACATTATCTCATAGAAAACCACATCTCTACTTCTCACAATTTTCTTCTCAATTGGATCCCACAATCAAAAACCAAATTGATCTTCGCCATAGCCCACAAAGATACAGTTTTGTGATCTGAAATCCAAATTTGTCCTCTTTTCTTTCGGGACATGTACAAAAGCTTGATAGCCAAATACCCAGATATGTGCATAAGAGATTCTCTTTCCGAGCCATTCTTCTTTCGAAATACCAAAATCTAACAGAGAGGAGGGGCTGTGATTGATTAAATACATAGTGGTATTACATGCTTCTGCCCAAAATTCTTTTCCCAAACCAGCATTAGAAAGCATACATCTAGCTTTCTCAAGAATTGTTTCATTCAGTCTTTTCGCTGCCCCATTTTCTTGTGGAGTATATGGGACAACCTTGATTCTCCGAATACCATAATCTGCACAAAAATTATCAAACTCCAAAGAACAAAATTCACCCCCATTATCCATCTTTAAACATTTTATTTTATGACCACTTTGATTTTCAACAAGTGCTTTGAATATTTTAAATTTTGAAAACACTTCAGATTTATGAGACATCATGTAAATCCACACTTTCCGAGTATAGTCATCAAGAAAAGTAACAAAGTATTTTGCACCTCCATAAGAAGTTACCTCCATGGGTCCGAAGACATCCGAGTGCACTAGCTCCAACGGTGTTGTCTTCTTGTCATGTCCATTCTTCAAGAAGCTGACCCATTTTTGTTTACCACAAAGGCAATGTTCATAGAATTCCAAATCTGCAGATTTTAGACCCAGTAATTGATCACAGTTGAGCATCACTTCAAGGCCTTTCTTTCTCATATGGCCTATCCTTTGATGCCAAAGAGCTACATTGCTGCCTATGACTGTCATAGAAGCTCCTACCTCACTAGGATGCTCTAAAAGATACAAACTACCAACTCTATTGCCTTTGGAAATCACCATGGAACCTTTGGTTACCTTCCATGAATCCACAAAGAAAAATGTATGGAAGCCTTGTGTATACAATTGACTGAAAAAAAATCAGAATTCTTTTTAACTTTGGAATATGACAAACATCTTTGAGAAGCCATTGGCCTCTTCCTTCTAATGGAAAAATAACATCACCTTCGCCAATAACTGCACAAGAATTATTATCACCCAAATAAACTTTTCCAAATTTACCTTATTGATAATTTGTAAGCAAATCCGTGCAAGAAGTGGCATGAAAAGAAGCACCGAAATCCATGACCCATGAACTTTCTTTTGTGTTGCTTGTAGAAAGTACTAAAATACCATCATCCTTGTCATGTACAATGTTTTCTTCACTATCAAAAACCTTTCTTGCACCTTTTTGCATTTGCAACAATGTTTCTTAATATGACCAGCCTTCCCACAAAACCAACAGCCACCTTCTCTTCCTCTATACTGCGACCTACTAGCAGATTGAGACCGCTGGTTGTAATTATTTCTGCCTCTATATTTGCTTCTTCCTCTATTCTCGGTGCTCACCATAGTGAGATCATCAACGGATGAAGACTTATTTTTCCTCCTCAAATCTTAGGAGAGAAGAGTAGCTGAAACTTCATTAAAGACCAGCTTCTTGTTTGATGCTGAAGTGCTTACTGCTGTTACAAGTCCATCCCAGCTATTGGGAAGAGAACACAATAGTGTAACAACCTTGTTTTCATCATCTTGGGGCATGCCAACTAAAATTTCTTAGCTAATCAAAGTATTAAATTCATTAAGATGATTTGTCATGGCTTCGCCTTACCTCATCTTAAGCTTGTATAACTTCGTCATGATGAAGAATTTGTTCACAGCAGATGCATGTGCATATGTCAAAGTCAGCTTATCCCATACCTCCTTTGCTTTCACTTTTTCTGCAACATTATGTAAAACATTATCACCTAATGCAAGGAAGATTGTGGCTTTAGCTTTTCCATCAAGCTACTCCCAATCTTCGTCTTTCATGGAGGTTGGTTTCTTTGTTTTTCCTTTAAGTGCAAGCTAAAGATCTTTCTTGATTAACAAAGACTTCATTTGTATCTTCCATATTCCATATTTCTTCCTAGAAAATTTCTGCACTCTTAAATCTTCCATAATTCTTAAATTTCAATCACCGAAATCTCAACAGTGATTCAACCTCTCTCTAATACCAATTGTAAAAGTAAAATAATAGCAGTAAAAGAAGAACAAAGATGAAATACATAGAACATAGTATTTATCATGGTTCAACATAAATGCCTACATCCACACTGAGAGCAGAAGAATAGTATTAACTCAATGAACAACATACAATGAAGAGTGGATCTTTATTTAATAGCTCATAACCGAGCAGCTGAAGAGACAAAGGCAGCAATAGGACAAATGTTCGTTGGCCTTCCAATACCCAACATCTGGTTCATACCGATCTTTTTGGTCTAATGAGAACTTGGAGTTACTATGGTGGTACATATTTCATGTTTCTTATTGATGATTATTCTAGAATGATGTGGGTTATATTTTTAAGAGACAAATCTGAAACTTTTCACATGTTTAAGATTTACAAAGCTAGAGTGGAGAAGGAGACTGGTAAGACCCTAAAATGTCTTAGATCTGACAAAGGAGGTGATTTTACTTCACATGAGTTTACTACATATTGTGAAGAATAGTGAATTAAAAGGAAGATGTTATCTCCTAGAACACATTAGTAAGATGGTATTGTTGAAAGAAGAAACAGACCTATCATTGATTGTGCAAGGACATTAATGATTCAAAAGGGTGTTCCACAGACATTTTGGAGAGAAGCAGTGAACATTATTGTTCATACTTTGAATAGAGTTCAACTGAAGAAAGGTACAAACAAAACTCCCTATGAGCTATGGTATGGTAGATCACCATGTGTAATTTATTTCAAAAAAGTTGGGAGTAGATGCTATATAAAAAGAGATGAAAATTTAGGTAAGTTTGACCCAAGAAGTGATGAGGGGATATTCTTACAATACTCCTCTAAGAGAAAACCCTACAAGCATTTGAAAAAAAACAAAAGAACAAATAAAATAGGTGTTAGTGTGAGAATAGACAAATTTTCAGATAAAAATGATGAATCCAACAAGAAGGAACCAGAAGACTATCATGGGTTTGTATATGTACAACCGGTGGAGCAGGAAAATACATAAGAACCTATAGAAAGACAGGTCATTGAACGGGACCAATACAAGTGGTTGGAGAAACTCCCAGAACTGAATTGGTATTACCTAAATATGTAAATTTGAATCACTCCCCTGATCAAATTATTTGTGACATAAATGTTAGTGTGTTAACAAGAAGGAAGGAAAGAGAAGGTACTTGTTTTCTATCTGAATTTGAGCCTAAAACAACTAAATATGCATTGAAAGATAAATATTATGTGAAATCTATGGAAGAAGAATTGGAGCAGATTGAGAAGAAATATACCTGGACATTAGTGCCTAGACCGGTGGACGAGAATGTTATTGGTACTAAGTGGATTTTTAGAAACAAGATGAATGAAACATGAGAAGAGGTAAGGAATAAGGCAAGATTGGTGTGAAAAGGATATGCACATGAGGACTGCCTAGACTATGGTGAAACATTTGCACCTATCGCCAGATTTGAAGGTGTAGGGATATTGCTTTCATATGCTTCTTATAAAGGATTCAAGGTATACCAAATGGATGTTAAGTCAGATTTTCTTAATGGTATCTTGGAAGAAGAAGTATACAATGAATAACCTAAAGTGTTTGCTAATTCAGAAGGTAAGAACATGGTGTGCAAATTACAAAAACCTTTGTATGGATCGAAACAAGCACCTAGATCATGGTATGAGAGATTGCATTCATATATGATTCAGATTGGTGGGTGCATGCACGAATTTGGGTGCCAATTCTGCGGAAGTCCACAGCCAAAAAAATTGGAAAACCAAAATGGGCACCCATTTTTGTAGAAACGGGTTCCCGTTATGCTTTGGGTGCCTGAGCCGTAAATATAAAATGGGCACCCGTTTTGGTTCGAGTGCCTAGGCCAAAACGGGCACCTATTTTTTACAAAATGGGCACCTGGTTTTTACAAAACAGGTACCCATTTTGTAAAAGTATTTAATTTTTATTTTAAACCGGTTTGCAAGTCATTTTCACAACTTGCAAAATGGAATCACGTTTTGTTGTAGACGGGTGCCTGTTTCGAGAGCTACCGCTGACCCTCTTGTTGTTTTTCTGAGTCCAGGTACATATCATTCTTTTTTATTTGTTTTTTATTATTTTTTTATTAAAATTGTAATTTATTGTTGTTTTTAATTAGTTTAATGTTAAAAAATGTATTATGTTTACTATTTAATGTTTAAAGTTTTTTTAATAGGATTAAAATAAATTGTTATGTTTAGTTTTATTTTAATTTGAAAATTATTGTAGAAGACAACAAAACTTTCAAAACTTATTTAATCCTAGGTATAAAACTAAAACCTAAACCTAACCACAACTGAAACAAGAAACCCTTGGTAGAAAACTAAAACCTAAGCCTGAACACAACTGAAACAAGATTGTAAACCCTAGGTAGAAAACACAAATGTAAACCTATACACAACTGAAAACAAATTTGTAAACCCTAGGTCTAGAAAATAAATAATAAACTCTCTCTCTCTCTCTCTCTCTCTCTCTCAGAACTATTTTAATATTTAATGTTCAATACGTATTATGTTTAATGTTTGAAGTTTTTTTTTAATAGGATTACAGTAAATTACATTATGTTTAGTTTTATTTTACTTTGTAAATTATTGTAGAAAATAATAATACTTTCAAAACTTAAAACCCTAGGTAGAAAACCTAAACACAACTGAAATAAGAAACCCTAGGTAGAAAACAAAAATGTAAACCTAGACACAACTGAAAACAAAATTGTAAACCCTAGGTCTAGAAAATAAACAATAATCTCTCTCTCTCTCTCTCTCTCTCTCTCTCACACACACACACACACACACACACACACACACACACACACGCACGCACACACACACATATATATAATACCTAATAAGATCTAATACCTACTAATAAGACCTAATAGGAACCTTAAGACCTAATAGAACTAGAATTAAGACCTAACATATGACAAATAAGACCAATTCAGACCTATTACTTGACCAATTAAGACTAATTAAGACACAGTAGGAACTAATAGGACCCTTAAGGCTCAATAAGACCACATAAGACCTAATAGGACTAATTTAAGACCTAATAGAACCTATAAGACCTAGATTAGGACCTGATAGGACCAATAATACCTAATAAGACCTATAACAGGACCAATAATACCTAATAAGACCTATAAGACCTATTAAGACAGAATATGCAAGTTAATAAGACCTAATAGGACCCTTAAGACCTAATAGGACTTATTAAGATCAATTAGGACCAATTAAGACCTAATAGTCCACCTAATCAGATGTAATAGTCCACCCTTAAGACCTAATAAGATGAAATGGGACCCTTAGGACCTGTTACCTAACCAAACATTATTAATAAGACATAAAATTACCTAATACCTACTAATAAGACATAATAAGACCTAATATAGGAACTCTCTCTCTCTCTCTCTCTCTCTCTCTCTCTCACACACACACACACAAGACCTAATACATACTAATAAGACCTAATAGGAACCTTCAAACCTAATATGACCTATTAAGACCAATTAGGACCAATAGGACCTATTAAGACCTAATACGTACTAATAAGACCTAATTTAGGACCAATTAAGACCTAATAAGACATAATAGTCCACCCTTAAGACTTAATAAGATGTAATAGGACCCTTAGGACCTATTCCTTGACCTAACACTATTAATAAGACATAAAAATACCTGATTTCTACTAATAAGACATAATAAGACCTAGTAGGATCTCTCTCTCTCTCTCTTATGTTTTTTAATTTATATTTCTAAATTAAATGTTGCATTTAATTATAAGTCTAAATTAGATCTTTGTAAGGTAAAATGTAAATTATATAGTAATTGTCAATTTTCATATTTGTATATATTTGCAGATTATATACCCATGGATCATTTTGATATTGAGGAGCTTTTATCTCAGCATGCACCTCCACCTCCACCCCCTCCACCTCCACCTCCACCTCCACCCATTCCTACAAAGTTGAGGGAGAATATTAGGAGAAATCTAGATGCCATCACACATGACATTAATACCATTAGAAATGACCCTCATCCACCTCCACAGCTACTACGCCTTGTAAACTGCATGCAAGGCATTTTAGATTTAGTACAGTCATTACACTCAGAGCGCGATAGTTATCAGTCATGGAGGGACTCCATGCGTACCTTTTATGTGGATGGCCTCTCTTATAAAGAGGTCAATGATTTAAAATTACCAAAAATGATTTGAAACCTTGTTTTTTGAACCCTAAAATGGGTGAGGAGATAGTTGGAAAGAAGCCATGCATTTCTATTAGATGGTGTTGGCACCCTCAGATAGCTGCACATTTCTAGGAGTGGTGGTGGATGGTATTTGACCATCCACCACAAGCTAATCATGAGGTCCCCTTATACTTTTTGAAAAAATTATGGGCTGAATTTCAATTGGGTAGGAAACCCAATTACTTTGATATGAGATATTTTTAGGGGGTCGATCGGGGTATGCCACATAGCAGGCTAGGGGCCAAATTGAGTGATAGAACCCAAAATTGTGTGCTTAATGAGCCCCTTGTTCCTCTTCCTACTTCAGTAGTGCCTGCACCTATCCACCATCAAGCAGTGCTCTCAGCTCTTGGTTCATTGAGTGCCATTTCAGGGAATTTGTTAGAGCAGATGACCCAGGTGAGGGTTGACCCTAGCATAACACACATTTGCATGAGCTGTGGGGATATATGCAGGGGTCCCCAAAGTGAGCCTGATGGTGATAGTGTTGTCCATGGTGGATATGATGATGTTGATGATGGCGCACATGGTGATGTTGACGCTGGTGCACAGGGTGATGTTGGAGATGGCATCACATCATATATTGATTTTCTATGTGCAGACAATGATCAGTCTATAGAGGTAAATTTAATTATTTAATGTATACTATGATATTAAATTACATATTTATACACATATCAACCATAAAATTTGGATTTTTGGTGAACAGAGGAGGGTTGACACGATTTCATTTAGTGACCATCATCATATCACCTCCACACCTCAGGATCTTGACCACCCATTCATAGTATGGAATTTCATCTAGATACATATATGAGTACATTTAAATTTTAAACAATTAAAACTTGAATTGATGATGTGTTTGATATATTATTTGCAATTTTGTAGGGTGCTTCATGTGCTACTGAGGTCGGCAGTTCTTCGTGCTCCGCCCCACAGGTCACTAAGACTCAGCCTCATATACCTGTAGTATGTTTTACATTCATTAATTTAAAGTGTTTATATGCTTACTAGTTTATGTACAACTTTTATTCATGTTTATACTTTTTGCAATTGTAGGCTTTTGGATTATCTCATATCATATCACATTTACGTCCTGACTCATCAGTGACACTGGCTATGCATCAGACATCTAATGTAAATGCTTATGTTTGATAAATTTATAGTCAAGTTCAATATAAATCAAAATTTATGTATGTGTACAAGTTTTCAATTCATGATTTAAATATGTTGTTCAGGTGGATACTACCATGAATCTTGGCATTGCTACAGGATTGAGTCAAATGAAGCCATCGACATTTTCCTTTCAGGTCATGATTAAAATTAATTTTTACATTGTCTATTGTGTACCTATCTTTTATAGGTCTCGATTAGATAAATTTTGTAATTTGTAAATGGTTTTACAGGACTTGACTGCATCAAATTTTGATGTTGGTAAGAGTGGACCTCCTTGTCCCACTGAGGGCATTACACCACATGGACATAGGGTAAAATTTTTAATTATGTTCATTAATATTACTTTTACTTTTTAAGTGAATTATGCAAGTCATTTTAATTAAACATACTTGGTCTTCTAATGCGATCTTTTATAAATGTACAGGAGGACAAGGTGCATCATAACAGTGCATCCCAGTCACCTTCATGTGGAGTAAAGAAGAGTGCAGATCAGCTAGACGAGCAGACACTAGTAGAATTTGGCAAATAAATGACCAGGTGACTAAACATTTTAGTCGCGTGACTATAAATTTTAGTCACGTGACTAAAACTGATCGTGTTCTACTTTTTTTTGCAATTCAAAAATATTAATGACTAAATAAATGACCAATTTGGTCATAGGATAAAATCACAATTAAAATGACTAAATAAATGACCAATTTGGTCATTGGTAAAATGACTAAATAAATGACCAATTTGGTCATCGGGTAAAATGACCAAATAAATGACAAATGGAGGCAAATGGACGACTCGAGTGAAATCTCCTTCAATTGATTTCTTTCTATAAACTTGCTTGCATGTCACAAGAAACCCTAAAAAGGAATGGTTTTCTCAGAAGCACTTCCATCAACACAGCCTGCAAAGGGGATTTCACTAGTTTGCCCTTCTACAATATCTGCAATGAGAGAACTAAAAAAGTGGTGAGTAAGATATTACTAGGGTTATATGTAGTCCAGCCATTATTTTCTTCTCTTTGTTAATTCATCGCATTCCTCCATTTATGCATTGCACATACTTTGCAATCTAGAACTATATGCAGGTCGGGCCATAAAAATAACCAAAGTGAATCAAACCCAGTTGTTTACCCAACCAATATAGTCGTAGGGATCACCTCCATGCCCATTTTACATTTTCATATTAGGCGTGTAACTTACAGTTTTTTATGATACCTTGTCTCTGTAAAGAATTTTGTCGAAACATTCAAATGCTCTTTATTTAATATTTTGTGTATATGCCTATAGTTAGGTCAACAAAAACCCATATGTTTGGAGGTCTCTCAAAAAAAATTAACAAACACTTTTGCAATCATTTCATTCCATGGAAATGGCATACAAAAATGGTTTGTCCCTTATGACTTTTTCCATATTTTGTATGTATGTCTACGAGAGCATTCAGTCAAAAACTTCACAAGCTACATCAAAGACTCCACAAATCTATTATCTACATATCCAATCGTTGGCATTCCCCTTCGATGATATCTTGATGTCAAGTTTCCATTGTGACTTGGGCAAGCAATGAGATTACTGGTTTAATTTTAATTCATTCCTAACATTATTGCCCCTTGGTCAAATGCACCATCCATGGTAATATGTCTAAAAGAAAAGAGGTCATGTTAAATATCTTAATGATAAAATAGAGGAAAATAAGGTCAAATACTTTTGTTTGACTTAGCCCAAGGGGGATGACCCGGGTTTGAACTTGAGTTAGAAGTAAGAGAATCCTTAAGCAATATCATGAATTCTAAACAAAGGGAAAAGAAATGGTCGCCAATCTTTGAACAATATAAGTTCTATATAGTTAAGCATCACTTTGCTATGAAAATCAAGTTTATAGTTAAGATTTGAATCTGCAAGTTTTCTAAGGTTATTTTTATGCCATGGTTTTGACTTGGGATTAGAAATGGTTCTACATTTCCAGTTGATTATTTGAAATGACTGATTGATATGCTATTTAAAAAAAAGAATATTTTTATGTAGTGATGCACTGGCCATGGAAGATGCACTTCCCTAGTTTGAAGTATGGATGAAGTACTTCAAGTTGATGAAGTGAGAAGAAAGAAATTTCTTGAAGCAAAAAAATGTAGTGGTTCATAAAAGTTGGTATCACAATTTCCATAGGTTTATTAAAAGTGCACAAACATAAATGGAAATAAAGACCATTTTGAGATGGATTTTAAATAATATTACATCTTGCAACACCAATAATTTATTTAATTATTTGCTGGATAAATCTCATCTCCTAAGGTGTGCACAAACCATGACCATGATGACTTATTTGTTGGAATTATGTATTTAAATTAGGAGGTGTCATGACCTTCTCATAGGATTAACACATGCCTACACATTGTATGGAGGCTACATTATTTGCATATTTTAATCATCATTTTGTTGTGACTAGTTGTCTTCCATTCCTTATGTTTGCACAATAGATGTTTACACACTACATCACAATATTATATACTAGCAATCGCACCTTAGTGTGCAATGGGAACGCCGTAGAGTTATGGAAAGGTCATTTAAGTATTTGCCCCTTTGTTTGTCACTCCTCATCCTCTCTAGATCTCCCTATAATAAATTGATAATTCTTCCTCTCTATCTCTCCCTCTCTATGTCTCCGTCTGTATCTCCCTAGATATCTTTCTATCTTTACCTCTTGATCTATCTCTATCTCTCTGTCTGTTTCTCCCCCATCCTCTCACTTTATATTCATCTATATCTCTATCCAACCATCTCTCTCCATCACCCCCTTCCTATAACTTTTAATCTCTACATCTCTATATTTCTTCTCCCATCTCTCCCTCTATATGTATCT